>JARHVA010001024.1:3282500-3687500 GCA_037957365.1 Torreya grandis | reverse complement strand
CTATCCCAAATATCCCATGTGACCCAAGCCCATCTGATCAATAACATCCTAGTTAGTTGCATCTAGACTTAGCTTTGTTAATATCAAATAATGTTGCATGTGCCAAATCTCTCAAATATGAATATCTTTATGCAATTAATAAAACAATAATAAAAACTCAATAGTGATTATATTTTGATGTAAAATATATAAATAATAGTTAATTAGACATAAAATAGAAATCACATTAGCATTGGATGCTAAGATCCATGTAGGATAGAAGAATCAGACACTAAAGTCCATGTTGGATGAAAACATCAGATGTTAGTGTCTGAAATTATACACTTACATTGAGTTACAAACTCAAGTATCTAGGATGTTAAGGCAAGTGTCTGACATCCTACTAAATATCCCCAAAAACTAAAAAAAATCAAAATTACTAATAAATTGTAATAAATCCTACTTATCAACTGAAAAAAATCCTGGCCAGCTAAGGTACTCTAGAGCACATCAAATCGCATTAGGCAATGGTATCTTCCATGAGGCATGGTTCTTTTCAAAACTTAGAGCTCAAAATTCACAAAAGTTCAAAATGGAAATGATTTACAATTTCTATTACAATGGACCTAATATAACACTTTTGTACCGACTTTAAATGTGCATATCTTGAGCCCCAATTATCCAAATTCAAAACCACAAGTTGTATTGGGATATAGACAATGGTCCCTTCTATATTATACCAAATTTTAAAAAAATAAACACTACCAAAAATGCTAAAATTTTTACTACACATATATTCCATTAGATTCTAAATACTACCAAAAATAACATTATAAATTATTATCCACAATACTTTTAGAATAATATAAAGTGAAATTATATCAAGTACATAATCCATTTTTTTCCTTTTACAAGGAGATAACTAGTAGGCACTATATGACCTCCTCCTAAAAGGGAGGCATCTTAGTACGGGCATATTTATAAATATGTTCTACATAATAAAATGAAGTTTACACATTCTCTAAATTTAGTTGGGGCATGTTTTGGAAGCATATTTGTTGGAGCATATAATGGTTAAGTGGTGCATTTATGTACTCGTGATACATTAATTGTAATATTAAATAAATAATATGTTTTATTATTTATGAGTTCATTCTCATGCAATAATGAAGCATATTATTATTACTATTGGAATTATTGGTCTAGGTTGGAATCATGACCTATGGTCAAAGATGCCAACCCATGTGACCAAGGAAATAAAGTTGGACCCATGTAATTTGACAATTATAAAGGGTCCCACTTCTCCAATAGTCATATTATAATGGTCATATGGATTTTCCTATATTATAGAGATTTTACATTATAAAATATAGTGAGGATGCTTATGCATTCCTATCTATCCAACTTGGTTTGTGAAGAATTATTGAGAAGAAGTGAGAAGAAAAATCTTGTATTGGGTACATTAAGTTTCTCATAATATGAATAATCTTTGTGGGGTTTTTACCTCTTAGATGTTTTTGCATGTATATCTATGTTCTATGGTGTGTTTCTTTGATATTGGCCTCTCATATAGATCCAATGTGTAGATGTGTTTATTCTACAAGTTCTGTCATGGTATTAGAGCCAATTGATGGTTGATCAAGAGGCAAGATCATATATCGGGTGTTTGGCTTGTGTTCTAGCCTAGATCTATCCTTTTTTTGACCCATGGTATGTTCATGAGAAGTTTTTAAGTTTTTCCTTCAATAGAAGTAAACTTCTTTCATTTATTTCTTCTCTTAAAGCATAGAGATTTAGATATATGCATTTTCTCATATTTTAAGCTTATTTTCATGATAAAAATCTATTTGAGAGTGTCAAAATGAGTTTAAAATGTGTTTTTGATCATTAAAAATCATGATATTTGGAAATTTTCTCTTTGTAGTCTAATGATATTTGTGAAAGTGTTTTTGAAGCTTTCTAACTACAGATCTAGCACTTAAAGGCAGGAGCAAACTTCAAGAAAACAAACAAGCAAGAAAAAAAATTGACATTTTTTATATGGATCTATACATTTTTCATTTTAAAAATTATATTTTGTGTAGTAAATCTCTATCTTGGTCACTCTATTAGCTTAGTTTGGCCATTTACAAGCATTTTAGACCTTTACTTCACCTAAGTGTTTTTCAATTTTCTCTCTCCTCTTAGCTCACCATTGTACAAATTTATATGGCTTACTTGGAGAAAAATTTAGAAAAAAAATTATTTGTGGATCTTTTGCTCTCTATTTTTGGATCTTAAAGAGTGTTTCAAGGATTTTAGGCATTCAAACCTCTTTCTAGACCCTGCAAACATTTCCCTAATTGCAATATTTTTCTTCACATCTTCCAATGGCATCCATATTTAGCTTATATAGCTCTATGTGAGAAAAAAATCAGTTTTTTCATTTCTTAACATTTTTTAGGTCTATAAAATGCTAGACAATGTTTTTTGAGCTTACAGATGTAGTTGATGAAGCTAGTTGAGGAGAAGAGAAAGTTTTTTTTGATGTCCACTCACACCTGAGGCATCATAAAGATGCTTAGAAAAATTGCAAATAGAGTTCAAAATCCATTTTTGATGGTTTTAGAGGCTTTGGAGGAATATTCCTAAGAAAAATCAAGCTTCAAATCATCTAAAATGGTCTCCAGGGCTCCTTCTATGCTCCACTACTCTCCCCCCGCCCCATTATTCTTCTTGTGCATTGCCAATAGCTATATTAAATAATTAGTATAGTTTTTAATAAAGTACTTAATAAACATGGTATTTATTTAATTCACTCTTTTCCACCTATGCTAAGCAGACCCCACTTTATATTAAATCCATTGGATTCAATTTGAATTTAATGCATGTAATAATATTTTGTAAAAAAATTTAATTCTATTTCTTTTTCTTTTCAAAAAAAATAAAAACATATTAAAAATGGGGTTAAAAGCATATTAGTGCATGCATAATTTCAATAAGCTTAGTGGGTGGGTTCGCAATTATATTTTTGATAAAATTTTCAACTAAGAGAGGTCAAGAGTTCAAATCCCCTCAAACCTCCTTTTTACCAAAACTTAATTTATTATTAAAACATTTTTTTTATTATGCATGATTGTTCACATAGGAATGTGTGTCGTGTATGATGATTGTTCATCTTGCGACCCTATCAACTACTTGTAGACCATAGTCATCCAAGCAATTGATTTGTAGGTTTTGGCACATTCTGGACACATTAAAAAGGTCAATATTTTGATTTGAAACCTTTTTATACTATTTTATAACATTTTGGTCAAATAGTGCTCTTGCAACACTATTTATGACATTTGTGACAAATCCTTGAAACTCTAAGTTTTCTTCAGCATTTTGATTAAATTAGTGTTTTTATACATTGTAAAGTTATTTTATAATCAAATTAAGTATAAAAACACATTAATTTAAGTGTCACAACTTATACCCCCTTAGTGTCAAAAAATGCAAATTGAGGGTGCCAACCTTGAAGGGAAGTAATGGCTTCACCTAGTTTTGCATTAGACAAATCCCAAATGTTAAATGGATCAAACTACAACATTTGGAAAATCTACGTTAAAGCTGAGTTCATGGATAGAAAATTGTGGAATATTATTGTCAGGATTGAAAAACCCTCAACAGGAAGGAATGCGACCCCTAAACTTGTAAATGCATTTCAACAAAAATCACAAGAAGCAATGTCAATCATTTTGAGGAGTGTTAAGGATGAGTTCCTACTCCTTATCAGCATTCAAGAATCCCCTAGTGATGCCTAAAAACTCCTTGAGTCAATGCATGAGGGCACTTGTCTCTCTAAGATTATAAAATTAATTCTTTAACTGTTAAACCACTCCTATGAAAGGAGATGAAAAAGATGTTAACTTTTTTACAAAATTAAGGACATTAAATATTAATTAGATGGATCTAACTGTAATCTAATCTAAGATTAGTTACTTTATTTTATTATCCAAATGAACATTAACAAAAAGTTTCACAACTTCATTTCCATTCTGAACTCCAAATATCAAATAGAGCAAGATATCCTTGATCTCTCTACTCTATCCACTCTCTTCATTCAAAAAGAGCAAGTTATGACTAACTTTGACTCCAATTAAAATACCACTCTATAACTTCTATCTATCAAACCTATTATTGAAAATAACAAAAACCAAAAATTTAAATCTCAATTTACTAATGGCCCAAATAAGAACTTTAAATCTAGTAATAGTCATAAAGTTAAGCAAATTGGAAAGTGTGAAATATGTCATAAACTTGGACACAAACAAGAATATTTTTATAAAAACAAGAATAGAAAAAACCACAAAGAGTCTAAATTTAACAAAGGGAAGAAAAATGGTAATTCTAACCATCATAAAAATCAAAACCCTAATCGAAGACAATAGACCAACAACATTGCTCTATATGCTACCTTACTTGTTTTTAATGAGAATAAATGGATTCTATATAGTGGTGCCTCGCATCATATGATGTGTCTATCAAGTATTTTGCTTGACACCAAAGATATATATGAAAGGATCTATCTCGACAATAATTCATTCTTAGAAGTAACTAAACAAGGAACAACTAAATTTGCAAATGTTGTTATAAAATATGTTTTCTATGTTCCCAAACTTAAGAAAAATATTCTATCCTACTCTCAACTTATGAATGATAACTTCATTTTAACCTTGTTCATGGATAAATGGTCTATTAAAAATAAAAATGGTTCCTTGATTATTGAAGGAATTCGATAGAATGGGTTATATATTTTCTCTGCTCCTTCCTCATAAAATCTTTCATCACAAGGCAGAAATGAGTTTTAACTCTAGCATGAAATATTAAGTCATGTTAACTTTAGATAATATGTCTAGTCATGATCTTGTGAATTGTCTTCCTATTATATTTCAACATCATGGATCTTATGAGGATTTCTTACATAATAAGTAACACACAAATATTTTTCATGAAAACCATGATGAAAACTCCTCTAAATGTTATATCTTGTTCATAGTGATGTTGTAGGACCATTTCAAGTTCCCTTTCTTAATGGTTCTTTATATACCATCACTCTTATTGATGATAACTCTATGTTGGTTTGGTCATATTTTAAAAGCCTTGAATCCTTCTACACTTTTTATAAATGTAGATTAATGGTGAAACTTGTGTCATATTTAAAAATCATGTTTTATATGACTTGAGAAGTATTTTATGCACAAGGATTAACATATAATATTGTATGGCACTTAGACTACAATATGAAAACTACATGTATATTTATGTCATATTGTGTGCCATTATAATAGTTTTGTAAAACTATCTTGTTATTGGTAAACCTTTTCTAGGTTCCTTCAAAATACTAACTAAATTTATATTGTTATATATTTTGGTCTAAAAAGAAACTAAGTGTTACTCACATTAAGATATTTGGTAGCATTGCTTCCATTTTTTTCCCAAAAGAAAAAATAAAGAAAGAAACTTAATCATATCTCTTAGAGAACAAACTAAAAGGATTAAGAGTGTATGATTCATCTTCAAGACAAATCATTGAATGTTCATGTTCTTAAAAATCTTTATGTGAGCCTCCTTTGAAATCTCATTTAATTTCATCATTTTATACATCAAACTCTCCTATTTCTCCTATAAATAAATAGAGGCCATAGTTGAAGTTGATCAAATTTTGGATAACTTAGAGTCTGAGGTGGAGCCTTATTCACTTGTGTTCAATCTAAAAATACCTAAGTGAAAAATCTTTAATTAAATCATCTATTCTTGATAGTCTTAATAATTGACTAGATGTCATTATACATATCATACTTTGATGACTATGTATGAATATGAATCTCAATTTTTTTTATTCAAGATATTAGATGAGAAAATAATATTGTTTTCAAATTTTGATTACATTATGATTAATTTTAATTTAAAATGAGTTAACATGTTATACATATCATCATATTTAATTTTTATCATGTTTTCTAATTCTAAAAGTATCTTTTATGTTGACATGCTTAGATACTCTCGTTTGATTGTTTATGCTAAAATGCTTATATAATTTCATTTGATAAATAAAGAAATTTTATTCTAAAATGTTTAGATTATTTCATTTTATTGATGATTCATTTGATTGTTTATACTAACATGATTATATGCTTCATTTTGAAATGCAGGTGTAAATGGAGTTTGTTTTATTGGCTCTCCATCATTTAATTTACAAATAATTATATTCATACATCTCTGAAATTAATTTTTGTCTTGTGTCTATTTTATTAGATGATTTCATATGATGCTAATCTCTATTTGATGTATGAGAGGCTACATACCTCAATCTTTTGTTTCCAAATCTATATCATTGGAAAATTGAAGCATATTAAACTTGCAAAGTTTTGATACAACTTAAATAAGTTAATGCTAATAAGATATCTAAATGATTTAGTATCATATTATTAGTAAAATTATTGTATGTGCATCACATGATAGATGGGGATGCTCATCTTGTCAATATTAGAGACATCCAATAATGAATTGCACACAATAATTCATGTTTGTCACTATCTTTATAATCAAAGAAGTGAACTTGTTTGTGACTTGATGGTTTTTAATGTTCTTTACTTATTTCAATTCAAATTTATCCATATATAGTGGGGGAATGCTTTGGAATAATTTTATCCACACTTACACAATGTCCAAATTGGAAAAAATACATATTATATGATTCACATTCATAGCTGTGGAAACATTCTATACAGTGGTACCATTTTTTATATACAATTTCAGCATGAGACATATCCAAAGTGTATATGATATCCAATTTGTGCTTAATATTTCAAAATACAAATCATTTTTATATTCTAAAACTCTTTTATGGACTACTACCACAACATAACGTTTTACATATTGATACCCCAACATATTGACACCTTAATTAAACTTTCAAGGATGGTATTGAGCCCTACCTATTTGTAGTAGTTAGTTATTCCTATTGGTGTGATTAGATTAATTAAATCACCTAGTCTTAACAAGTTTTAGGGTGAAATTTATTACATCACTCACCCTATATCAATCTATACATATATATATGTATTTTGAACTTAAGTTGTATTTGTTGGGAAATGATATTCTTGATGGCTGAAGCACCACTCTTCCTATTCTAGGTTGGGGACATTATCACCTCCCAACTCTCCCTAATCTAGGTATAGTACCACCATGGTGCAACACATGACTACTTATAGGCTAACTCATCTTCCTAGCTAGAATATGGATGAGGTTGCAATCCCCCTATCTACTTCCCCAGTTTTTATCACTCCATAACCATTTTGTTACATGACATATACATAGGTGTATTATATACATGCTCTTTATTTTTGTTACTTTTTATTATTACTTACATATATATATTATTTACATTGATTTAATTTTTTACATATTCTTGGTTGCAATTAATGTTTAAATGAAATATTGTAGAAAAACTCAAATGAAGACAAGGTATGTTATCCACACCAAGGTATGCATTCTCTTTTCCTTTGAACTAATAATTCTAGATTTTCTTATATTACTATATTAAAGTGGGGGAAATGTAGACACCCATTTTTATACGAGTACACATATTTATAGTCTTCTTTTATTTATATACCTTTTCACTGAGAATTAGACATCTAGTGATGTGGTCTCTCATGGACCTCTTTGGTTCCATCTTTTTTCACTTGATTTACCTACCCCCTGGGCCTATGTGTTGTGTTTATTTATATTCATTTGATGTATGCCAGGGATCCCTACCTATTGTGACTACTTTATATATGTTTTAATCCCTTTAACACTTATGTCCATCTTGTACACTAGCATCAACATTAGTGTCTAGATTTGACATAATTGTCCAAGCTTATCTTTTTATCTTTTTATGTATCTTTCACTTTATGAACATTTTGTTAGCCTTATTTTTTGATACTATGGTTGGATCTTCATGTGTTACTAGGTTCTAATTCAAATTCAAAAGGTTCCTATATATACAAGGCTATAATCTAATTAACACACCTAAATTTTTGATAAAGAAACTCTTTAATTAGAAATAATTTTTTATCTCAAGTTATCAAATTGCACTACAACACTAAATCAAATATTTAAAGAATTTAAAAAGTTCAAATATACTATTTCATCACTTTTACTAAGGGCTACTAAGATAAAGAGACTATATTTACATTGTTACGATTCCACACACATGCATAGGAGGGACAATTGCATGTGATTATGAGGCCCTCTTTGGAGTATTAGCTATGTAGGTATCACTTAGCAATAAATAGTGTTGTTATGGATAGTTCAACTCACATTACTAACCCATTTTTACCAGGTTATAAAAGGTACAATGCAAAGGAACTAGGGTAAATTATTACCTATATATGGCTCATATGAGGACACATCTAGTGATATAAAATAGTTATACATGTCATGGCATAATTTTGATACAAATTTGGAACTATTCTTGTACATCCTAGACTAGACACTTGTGTTAGGATTGGCCATAAGTGTTGATGTTATTGTCCCTAGTTGATGCTGATATATAGAAGTCAAAAATAGTTGGAATACAAAACAAATAAATTCCATATCTATAAGATAGTCCTATGATGATTCTTGATCACTGCCATAGTGTGGAATAGAATAAAAAATAAGATAAGCTCTCTTTATCCCTTAGTTTCTCGATACTTATTGTATTTATTGTAATGCCTAAATGAGATACATTGTTAAAATATCATATTACATTATTAAAATGTAAATTGTACTTGATTACATTCAAATATTTTGATTTATTTTATGTTTCTCTTATGAATCCAAAATCATTAACACATGTTCTTTGAACTTGTCTATAGACCCATCTACTACAAATTTTGTTTGGTAAATCCACCTACAACAAACAAGTTTTATTCCCTTAAGAAGAAGGAGCAAATCCCAAGTTTTATTCCTTATCAAGAAATCATACTACTCTTCCATAGTAGTATCCTAATCAGGAGTGTCTAATGCCTCGTAAATGACTATGGATCAAAATTAAATGTGATGAAAGCATGTGGGGAATTATATAATTGTGAATATTAGTGCTTGTGCTTGAATATTAGTGAATTATCTAATATAAATCCAACCCATTGACGAACACTTTGAAGTGTTTGTCTATCCCATAGAATATTAGTGCTTATATATTCATGTGGAGATTCTTTATCCTCTAAAGATATTATTGGATAAGGAGGAGGTGAATCTTCATCACTACTCTCATCATCAGAATTAGAAGTATCTAGATCATTAGGAAGCTTCTCTAGTGGATTTCAATCATCATAAAATTCATCAAATCCAAATTCATCTAAGGGGAATCGGTGTCAAGTGTGGATTCTGAACGACCTCTTAAAAATTAACACTCCTCTCAATGAACAACTCATGAGCGGTGGTATGAAAAAGAATATATCCCTTGACACTCTCAGGATATCTAATGAAGATGCAAGGTTGACTCTGAGGTTATATTTCCCTACATTTCTTCTTAGGAATGTGGGCCATAATAGGAGATCCCAACACTCAAAATTTATTCACTATGGATTTTTTACCACTCCAAGCTTAAAAATGAGTGGTTATATTTAAATATATATGAGAAACTTATTTATAGATATATCAATCATATTTGATGGCCTTGGCCCAATACTAAGGTGTAAGAGACTTAAGTGTAGCATACAATTTTTTATTTCCTTCAATGACCTATTCTTTCACTCTGTAACACCATTTTTCTAAGGTCTATATGGAATTGTATGTTGTAATTCAATCCCCTCTGAAGTTTAGAATTATTCAAAATAGTTACTGACATACTCACCACCATTATCAGTACATAAAATCTTGATGGATTTATTTGATTATTTTACTACAAGCACCTTGAAGTCCTAAAAATGATCAAAGACCTCATATTCTACTTAATAAATTACACCCATGTATACTTCAAAAGTCATTAATGAAATTAAGCATGTATTTAGTCCTATTGAATGAAGGAGCTAGAAATGGTCAAGTAATCTCATTGTGACTAGATCTAACATCTGTGTAGCTCTCCATAAGTTTCCTTTGTCATACTTCTCAGAATGCTTACCAAGTATGAAAACCTGGAAAACTAAGTTATAAAAATGAACATATGGCAACCCTGAAACCATGTCATGATAACTGAGTTTATCTAGGTAGCGATAGTTGAGATGGTTGAATCATTTATGCCATAATTTACTCACCCCATTTGAATGAGTGAGAAATGTAGTAGAGGGTTAATCAGGAGTAAAATGTGAAAAAGTATACAATTATGACTGGTGATATTCTTTTCCAAATGTAATAATAGAATCATTATCTATTTCTATAATAATCACTGAATTAGGTGTGAACTCAACTCGTTTGCTTGAACTAATGTGAATGATTTGATAAATAATAAGACATTAGTGGATAAAGAGGGAACAGATAAAACACCATGAAATGTCCCATCATTCAATTCAATAAATCCTCCCCCACTCACTTTTATAGAAGTATCATTATCCAACAAGATGAAAGGCATAGAACAAGGCTCCACGGATGATAACATATCCTGTGATAAATCCATGTGGTGTAAGGCACCAGAGTCAATTACCCATGTGGAAGGTAGGGATGCAATAGAAATAAGTGATGTGCTCTTATCTTTTCCCTTTCTACTATCTTTGGCCATAGAATACTCTTGTGCTGATGAACTCTGATTGGTTGAATTAGTAATATTGATATTGTGCTTCTCGAGCATCTTAGTTAGTGCATCAATCTACTTCTTCATGCACTTGATTTCATCATGCCTAGGTTTATTTTATTAGGCACATGTGATTCACTCTTTCTTGGGTTTCCCATCTAAATATCAAGACTCTTTTGATGCTTTAGACATAGCATTAGATTTCTAACCCTTTTTTTGCCCAAACTCCTTTTTTTGTTTCTCCTCCTTGCTACTATAAGACTTTTCTTTTTCATTATTCATAATTAAGTCATGCAATTTAGATGAGTTTAATATACCCATTGAATAATATTTTCTTGCTCCCAAGTCAAGTCAGTAGCAAAATCATCCAAGGATAGTATGGTCCATATATCTACAAGGGCATGTTTTTTGGCATGGAAGGTAGAAATGAAGATAGAATAGTCAAATCCTTTTTATCAATGCAACATAGTTTCAATTATAACATGAGTGATTTGAACTTTGTGAATAAGTCATTTATAGTGTCAAATTCACCTAGGCTCAAATTTATGAGATCATTTTCAAACTTATGACCCCTAATTATGTCCTACTTCCCAAAGAGTTTTTCCAATATGATCCAAACTTCATTAGGAATAGTTGTAAATTCAATAAAAAATAACAAGTTGGGAGACATAGATAGGCATAATAGAATGTAAGCTTCATCACTTATATTAAATAACTTCACCTTATTTACATCAAGTGTTAATTATTTTTCTATACCCATCATGATTTAATGTATCCTTTGCTCTTCAATAGGATTTACACTTTGAATTTACACTGATAGTTGAGCGATGTAAGAATCAGAACCGAACTTTGATCTATGGTGTAGAAATGAAGTATTTGTTGAACTATGTATGATAAAAGAATAGGAATGTGCAATTTCCATGAATCCATAGAGGTTAAATTTTACAAGGAATGATAATATCACTAATGTCTAGAGTTATAAAAAAACTCACACTTTTAAAAAAATGGTGCCCAAAAATGAGTTATCAACTAAAATTTATGGAAGTTTGAATGTTTTTTCCTCATAAAAAATAATGATCTCCACTTTGCATAAAAAAATTAGTTTGCAAATAGTTTGTCCCAGATTTGTGAGGAAAATTTAAGCCCACTTGGTTTTTTTACCAAGATTTAGTCTCCCATGTGACTAGGATCGAAGTGGTAGCATGAGTACCCTTGATTGGTTTGATTGATGGGGGAGTGATGTCACCCCAAAATTGCCTCCACTTTTCAAATGAATAGTGCCACATGTAATGAGCTAAAATTGTATGGTTATATGCATGTCATGGGCATTAATAGATAGAAGGAAGCACATATATGTGGCCTTGGAAGACACATAGATCTCATCCACATGGATTGTGAGAACACAAAGGTGTGGGTCCCATTATCACACCTGTCAGGGATGTGTGGGTACAAGTCATGTCAACATGACTATTGGGGAAGCATAGGTCACACTAGAATAACTATTAGGTATGAATCGATGTAGTAATTAGGATGCATGGGTGAGGGTTACACTGGTGTATTTTTCAAGGACACATGGGTGTTGTTCATGATGGGATATATATTAGGGATGTACATGCATAGTTTGTGGTAGTATAGCTACCAAGGATGTGAAATCAAGGTTTATGATGGTGTCACTACCATGGATATGTGGGTATAGTACATGGTGGTATGGTTATTATAAAAGCATGGGTGTAGAATCCAAGGAAAACATTTTGATTCTAAGTTTTTTTGAAAAGACATCGAACCAATAGAAATGGCATGAAAATAGTAAGGAAAACCTTAGATATTGAAAAATCTATATGGTTTCCTCAAGAACCAGTAAAGACACGATTATTATTTTGGAAATAATATATATATATATATATATATATATATATATATATATATATATCAAGTACTAAATGATATAAAATCTATAGATTTCAAAAAAATGCCTTTCAAACCCTCCAAAAATGGTAAAAATGACTGTCACAAAACTAGGTCATGTTTAGAGCCAATCCAAGGGTTTTGGCACCTTCTAAATCCAATGATGTATTTTTCTGTTGGAGACTATAGTGGTATAAATCTACACATATTTTCTATAAACTCCACCAAATCCTTGAAAATTAAAATCAATGACAAACTCCTGAACATGCTAGAATGCTAGATCTCATAACAAAAACAATGGCATTCAACCTATCAAAAAGCTATAATACCATGTCAGAGTGGGACACAATCAATAATATATATATATATAGGATAAAAATGTATGAATCCTAACCTATATAGATTAGTGAAATCCAATGAAAAAGTTTGTCTTCATAATAAATAAATTATATTAGTAGTATTAGCCATAAAAGCTTTTGGAAGGTACATTATATAGGTGAAAGATAAATATTTTATCACATCCTCATGAATATGAGATTATCTTTCACAATGAAATTTATTAAACACTTAAGTGACACCTAATCAAGCTAATTAAACATGTGTATGGAAAAATCATTAAATGGAATAAAAACCTACACTAACATAATTTGTATCATAACTCTTGAATTTGAAATAGTATAATGTGTGTGCATGAATTTGTATCATGCCTATTTAATTTGAAATAGTATAAAGTGTGTCCATAATTTTGTATCATTCCCCATGTAAAATCTATAATTGTATGTAGGCATAAACTTTTTATTTTTTGATTGAAGCTTGTGCACATATGCCCATGCATATGCACCCAAAATGCATGAATCAGTAATTTATACATGTAGTTTGGAATACATATGCATGGAATATGCCTCAATAACCTATAGAAAAATAAAATTTTCAACCATTATAAATTCTTTAAAACTATAATATGCACTTCTAAAGTATGTAATTTGTTCATGTAAAGTGACTGCATATGCCCCCAAACACTATGTGATATGTTAATATCTAAAACCCTAAGGTTGAATTGTATCATAATGAATAATCGAATATTTAAATCATGTTAACTTCATGTAATGAATATTCTTATGATTTTCCCCATGTATGCCCCACTTTAAAGGTAAGATATGAGACTAAAAAATCTATCAAATCAAAATATATAATGAGTTAGACAAGTGTGATCAATTAACATGGTTAAAATATCAAATATTAGATTTTAATATTAGTTTGAGAAAAATTGTGTTAGTTTCGAGATAGTAACATGATAGTATGTGAAATAGTTGCATCTGATTGAAAATATGATTTTTGAAGGAAATAGCATTCATACATAGATATATTGATTTATATTATTGCATAAAATTGACCATTTTTTGAAGTTGATCTTGGTGACAAAGTAGTTTTATGATGAAAGATATTGTGTCATGTGTGTCCCAATGCAATTGATGGGATGCATTTTCAATAAATGGTGCTAAAGATATCACTTGCATAATTTTTTGATTTCTTTATCAAATTTGGGGAAACCTAGAAATATGTATATTACCCCAAGTGACAAATTAAAATGCAAAATCAAGAATAATAATACTTCAAATATCAATCATTCATTGATTTGAAACTTGATAAATCTATAAAATTACTAAATAAGTAAAGTGCAATAAAAAACTAAGACTTAAATGGAAAATAGTGTTACAAGATGAATTAGAAGCTAATTATCAAAGTGGTTGGGTTTGGTCATCATGAAATTGGATCTGCATCAAAAATGAACCCTAGATAATAGTACCCTAAGCTATAAAAGAGATGGGGGACACTCCTATCCTTCGTTGGGATAGTCCTATCCAAAAAATAATAAATATCTGGGATTTTTGGATTTGTTCACCTTCATTTTTATGTTATGTGTTTCATGTAGGAGCTTATAATCAGTTGTGGAGACCATGTATGACTATTTTCCCTTCAAAAACCCTAGATCCTTGACATGTGAATACTAGTGTATCAATGGTATAAAAAAGGTTCAGTGTTTGAATTTGGTTGTCACCTCAACACCCTATTTTTTTATCATTACCTACATATAAATACTCCAAAGATGGATCAAAATTCATGTAGTTCTCTCATGTTATGATGGTGTGTGGATAACTAGTGAAAAGTGCTAGGTGTTGGTGAAATATTAATGTGATTAAGTGCTTTATCCATGCCTTATGATCTTGGATATGTATTTATACTTTATCTCTAGCCTACTAGGGTTGTATGGAATTAGAATTGGGAGAAATAGAAAATTTTATCTCAATGTGAAATTATCTTGTACTTTTTAGTGTGGAATCCCCTTATGTGCAAAATGGTTTGAAATCTATTTATATAGTCATATATTTAAAATTATTTATAAAGAGGACTTATTAGGTACGTAGTTTGACCTTTTCATAAATTTTAATTTTACAAATTAACCATTATTCTGTGGAGGACAAGAGAGGGGGATTGGACAACAAAGCGAGGTGTTCCTATCCAATACGACATTATTTCCCAATGGGGACAAACATCATTTATAAGGGTTTATCATGGATTAAATGATGGTTTAGGATGATAACATGATAGACAAGCACATTCTAGTAATGTCAATCAACTTAGAAGAGTGAATCCTCCACACACAAGGTGGTTTAAAGTGATTAAAATGGCCCTAGGATAAGTCCAAAGCTAAGTGTGTAAAGGAGTGGTCATAAGTCCATTGTTTTAACTTGAGTTTTAATTTATGTGTTTATATTGATTAATAATAGTATTAATTATGTAATATCATAGTTTTATATACTAAAATAGAATATTTATAACAACTTTGTCTTGTACATTTGACAAATATCAATCAGGATTCAACCCTTTAGTTATATACATCCTTATTGTCAAAAATCTCAATTTCACCATCTCATTGTGCCTAATTAGTTTCTCTTAGTTTGATCCATATCATTTTGATGACCTAATTCTCCTGAATTGTATATAAATCTTAAAACCTTATAAACATCCTTCACTATCGATTTTAGATGCATACCTATTTTCTAGCTCTTTGTACACTACTAGCCATAGAGTAACACTACCACTAACACTCTTGTCTAGATACTTAGCTAGTGTCTAGTAGCCAAAATTCATCCAAATTGAAAATTATTTGAAACCAATGGGTCAACCTATTTGTCTTATTGAACCCTACTATGAGATATTTTCAAAATGTGGTATAAATACAATTTTAAGACTTTTCATTATTCATCTAGAAAATACCAATCAGACACCTATAAAGCTAAATCAATCAACTACATAAGCACTCTATTTTTCCATATTCATCCCTATTTTTTCATCAATCATAGGATAAGTTATATTATAGGTCTAAATCATTCATAAATCAGCCCATGAGTGATATTTGTCAAATTAAAAGATAGATCATTGCATGCATCATCATATAGCATATTGCACCCTTGTGCACACACTTTCCCACACCTAGGGAAGAACTACATAATTTTGAGACCCTCGTTGGACTAATGGATATGTAGGAAATTCCCATTGATATACAGATATTTGAGGTGCGTCAACACCGTGAGCCCACTAACCCATTTTTTATCAAACTCATTCTAAAAGTGAAGAGAGGTAAGGAGATAGGTTTTGATCGATCAGTGAAGAAAAAAATTATGTACCCAAAATATGAATACATCAATGAAAAAGTGACAAAAAACCTATAACAAAAAAAAATTTCACATCTAAATCTAATCATTATTATGTACTGGACACTTGGATCACACTCAGACACTAACATCTATGGTAGTGTCCATATCTGATTCTAGTGTCCACATCCATAGAAGTAAAATTTATAAAAATTGATGACTAATATAGAATAATAATCCTACATACTTTACACCTATTTCTATTCCACATCTATCTACATAGTAAACTAACTACCATTATTTCTTATTTATTATAATATCTTTCAATATATGTACTTTATTATTTTTAGTAAACTTAGTTGTATAAATTTAAAATATTATTTATCTAAATTTTTAATTAATTGGCATGTTATAGATTAGTTTATCACCCTTATTTTTAAACTATTTATATATTCTTAACCCTATCTCCCACATATCTAATTTAGGGTTAAACATTTGGTGAACCTATCTACTTTGTATGCATGCCTAAAATTCAGCCACTAGGGATTTATTTATACATGTCCAATGGATACTACTCCCTTCAAACATTTCATGATGGTTCACCAAATGAATATTATTACACCACAATCATACACTTAAAACTATTTCAATGAGTATCAAATCCTATGCCTAATGAAAGTATCAACAATGAAACTGAACAAAATACTAAATAATTTATCATAGAATATGATTTTGATTATGAAAACAATAAATATAATGTAAACAATGAACATGAATAAATAGATCAAGAACAAGTACAATTTAGTGCTATGTTTTGATAAATTATCCATCAAAATTTTGAATATCTTTATGAGATCCTTAAAACCATATTGAAAACTTAAAATGCAAAAAACATATATGAACAAGAAAGTGCATATATTGATCATGTTATTATAGCTATGGGACATCCCCATATTATTTTAACCCTCTATTTGTTCAAATCATTGCTTCCTATATCTAATGGGGGAAAGGGTTATGTGTTTACACCATTGTTCCTTAAAAAAAATCCTACTATTGCTACAACCTCCATGGAAACCATTGGCACTTCAACCCAATTATTGATTTTAATACCTATATCAACTCAAACCATGGGTACACTTTCTTTGGTGAATTCTCAAAATTCAAACCTTTGTGATCATAATGTGCAAGATCTTATACAAATTATAAAACTTTACAAGCTAAGGTTACTAATATTGAGCGAAATTCTATGAAATCACCTTATGTTATTAATTCACAATAAGTGTTGCATAATCCTCTTACACCTAACTAACTAGTTTTATTTCACCCAAGTTCACATTTAATGATGGTAAAGGTGATCTTGGACAACATCTCTAATATTTCTATGTATCATGTCTTGACTATACCTCCAATGATAAAATTTTGACTAAATTATTTCCAAGGAGCCTTAAAGACTATTATTTATGATTGTTCTATGATTTACCACCCCAATCAATGAAAGAATTCAAACTTCTAATAAATCAATTCCTAGCACATTTATCTATCAACATCATTGAAAATATGTCATATGCTCAATTTTTAAATATCAAACCAAGCTACAATGTGAAACCTACAGTTGTTAAAAAAGAAACAAACACAATGGTTAATGCAATGTCACAACAACCTAATTGAATCATCTTATACAATTCACATAAAAGACAATTTACATGATTACATAATTTTCCATCTTATTTACTTCAAAATCTTATGGAATTTCATATCATATCTCTCCTTCATCCCATAGAGGTTGATTTTAGTCAACCTCTACCAAAAGGATATGATGATGATGCATATTATGACTATCACCAATGCAATGGATATTCTATGAACATATTTTATACATTGAAACATAATATCTAATACCTCATTGATGACCAAAATATTACCTTCAATGATCTTTTATAAGATTTAGGTTCACAACTTGGTGATCACCAAAATCAGAAAATAATTAATAATACTTTGCACAATCATTCTAAAAAAGATCTATAAGTGAAAATGACATATAATACACATCCATCTCCATCACATTATTGACACATATTATATGGGATTATTGATAATTATACATGCAACATACCTCCTATGGTTCAGAGACCTTCTATTACATTTGTTGATAGTGAAATAGTGGATGATGACTAGAATCTTCGTTCATTATTTATTTGAGCATACCTTGACCATCAATGTATACATAGTTTTATGATTGATAATGGTGTTATCCATAGCATATATACCATGATAAAATTTACAAATTTTGGATATACACATGATGATTTATACCCTTTGACCAAAATTGTTAGAGTAGTTGATGGGACATCATAACACATTATTGGTGAGATTAATTTACCTTTAAAGGTTGGTCTGGCACATGTAGTTACCACCTTCTCAGTTATACCATATATATGAGTCTTTGATATGTTGTTCTGATTACCTTGGATACATAAACTCTATGCAACACCTTTCATAATGCATGAGTGTATTAAATACATTCATACCAACAAGGTAGTCACACTTCCTATAATTTCATATGAATATCCACTTGAACAATAAAAGTTTATTTGAAGATAATTAATTATCAAACCTACTAAGTTTAATCCTCCATGAAAAGGTAAGAAACAGGCAATCCCCTTTCCTAGGAGGCCCATACTTGAGAGGCCTTTACACCATAAACACCTAGTGGATTCCATAAAATCTTCATCTACAATTACACAACATACTTAGTTACCTAAATAAACTAAACATGTTCCAATTGTAGATACTCTAAATAAACCATATAGAACTAAAAAATGGGTTCCATATACCCCTACTACCTCAATTATTTCTCCATGACCACAAAGTTTTATTAGACATACGTACAATACCATAGATTCTATAGATCCAAATATGACACTCTTGCATACTCCTAGGCAATACCACCATTTATATAATCAAGGAATCCAAGTACAATGTTATTTTATGAGTTATTAAAGTGAAAAACAATGAAAAATACATCAAATACTACCATTACAAGCCTAGATACTTGGGGAATAAAATAACAAGCAAACAATAAATAATGCCAACAGGGACATGTTCATGCCCTAGAGGGAGGTCTTGATTGAATAATGATTTTCCCCAACAAGGAAAATTTGATCATGATAAATTATTGTGCCCAAGTAGTGTAGGTTGGCAAGTATAACTCAAGGATATAACCTATTACATAGATTAAATATGAGTGGGTGAAAACATAAGTATGATGGTATAATGACTTTTTAAATTCTGAAGAAGCCAGAAATAAATAGGCACAAGAGGATGTAAAAGTGATGAAATATATGATTGTAATAATATAGTGATAATGATGGTGTCTATAGTGACCCAATATATTCCATGTATCCAAACACTACCTACATAGTCCAAATGGACCCCAAGCCAATGTAGTTCTCCCAAAACTAGGAGGATATGGAATGAAGAATGAATAAATAGATGAATAAGAATGGGAATAATAATTGATTAATGTGGATGATTTAGTTGTACCTTTCAATGTGGAGGTGCATGTTGACTAGCATTGATGCAACCAAAATGTTCATTTGGTTTTGATTTGAGGAAAAAGGCATAATTGCCAAAGTGAACAAGGGGAATTATTGTAGCACCATTAATTTTAGACTATCTATCCATTATTTAATTTGGAATGTGACATTATGCACCATAATTATAAATGAATCATGATAACATTGGGTTCTATAAATGTAAGGACTGACTCTTGATCCAATAAATGTAAGGACTGACTCTTGATCCAATAGATAATTGAAAATAATGCACTAATGATAAAAACCATGATGACAATGTTGACGTATGAATATGTATGGACTCAAGTACAAGTTTAAGGAGTCACCCAATGAACTCATATGCACTAATTCAAGTCACAATAATGAAATAAAATAAATAGGAAAATAAACAAATAACTAAGCAAATAAACACACACAAAGCTTGAAAATAAGATCAATAAAAAGCATCTTATCATTAACCAAGTCAATACCTATGTATGAAGTCTCAATGGAATGATAAATGAATATACACCACGCCCCTAAAAAAAAATATATGCAATGGAATGGCATTTGGGGGTAAGATATCCCAGTATAAGCTACATGCTTTGATTTTGTCCTAGTAGGTTGAAAACTACGAGCTTGGCCTAAAAGTGTGAATGATAACCAACCACAAATTTATTCTTGTAGAGTATATTTAGGAAGGACACATCCCAATAGTTTATAAAAATAATTGGATCAAAGACTAAGGTCCCAAAAAGTGGATAGATTAAGGATTATATACTAGGTTTAGGATAAGACAAATGTTTCTAAATTTTGTGGCTTTATATCTCTCTAGGAGATTGCAGGTTGTTTTAAAATGTTTAGGTTTTTATGATTGTTTCAATTTTTAGGATTTTTAAATGTTTTGAAAGTTTCTTTAATGTATTTTACTCATTTTTATGACTCATAATATATGATTATTTGGAGATGCACATCCTCATTAGCACATAGTATAGTCATTATGATTTGGTTATCATAGGTTGGGATTGCTTGGGTATGCTTGCTGTGAACAAGGATAAATATTATTGACACCACTATTTGATATATCTTTGGCCTAATTTTTTTTTAGCATGGGACATTATGCATCACAGTTATAAATAAACCATAATAACAATGTATGTCATAAGCATGGTTTTTTTTTTTTTCAATACAAGTATAAATAACTTAGGCATAAGATATGATCAATCAAATCCCAAGTGGAAATAAAATGCAATAAACTATGTAGGAATAAATACAACTCAAGTATAAGATATAACTAATCAAGACTTAAGTGTAAACATAATGTAATAAACATATGGTAATTGAGAAGAAGAGAGGAAAATAACACAATCTAAATTCAAAAAGTAAACAACTCAAGCCCAAGTATAATCAAGACTCAAGCGTAAACTAATTGTCCTTAGACAAACAACACTCAAAACATACAAACATAAATAACCAACCTAAAGGGAAACAAAAAGAAGAAACTACCTATGTCACAATGCAATAAATAAATTAATCTAAGGTAAATACAATAAACAAACTAATTTAAGGAAAATTAAACCAACAATAAAATGTAGAAAAGTAATGAATTAAAACTACTTAATGAAATTAATCATGCATGTGTAATATAAGTGTTACGCTTGGAAAAAGGTTAACCCTAAGTTATAGGGAACAATGGCATAGGTATGTTGGTATAGGAATGGAAAGGGGGAATTGAAGAATGAGGAAGGGGTGGCCGAGCTGACTTCAAATGCCCTAGGCAAGTAGACATTGCCTACATAGTGTCATGGACATGAGGTCTAACATAGACTTTAGGCCAAATGTAGTTATCCTAAAATTTGGTAAGAGAAGAAAAATCATGATAAAGAAAAGATATTGATTATAGAGGAAAGAAGGAAAGGCTAAACTTGAAAAATGGTGAGATATTTTTGAGACAAACTAATAAAAAGGAATGGTACCAAAAAATGAACTCAATCAATAATATTGTTTGAGCTGACCTGGGATGCCCCATGCATCCCAACACTTCCTACATAATCTGTGTAGACCTTGGGCTGATGTATTTCTCTTAGAAATGGGAGTGAGCACAATCAAAAAATGGAAATGGTCATGGTTGGATAACAAGTTCCCACTTGATAAATATGGTAAACCATGCCACCTTGAATAAAGGTAAAGCCACTGGAAAACAAGATGACAAATCAAGTATAAATTTTATGTCTTAATATCTCTCATGGATTTTTTAAGCCTTTTTCTAAACTTTTTGATTTTTAGGTTGTTCTTGGGATATTTTAATTTTTAGAGTTTTTGGCATCTCAACTCATTGGAAGAGCGTTGTCTTAGGTTGCTCATAAAATGGTGAGAGCATAGACTTAGGTTGCTCACAAAATGGTGATAGCATTAGAATAATGGTGGCCTATCTAACCTCAAAAAACACTAAGTGTTGCCTTCATAGTCCTAATGGACCTCAAGCCACTGTAGTTCACCCTACAACAAATAACTTGACTAAGTAATAGCAATCTCATGAATAATAAAATGACATAAGTATAAAATGATGGTATGGTAAGGTATAATGATGTAGAACTTGGTAAAAGTGAAGGATGCAATTTCTAGAATCCATACCATAATTCTCAAAGATATTTCCATTAAAGAATGCATTTAATAGTCTTAAGTCTAAATTATCCACTGAAACTACATCAAAATCTAGCCACTATCATTGTCTAAATTAACAATGAATCAAAACTAAGATCAAAATGGGAATGGGAGAAGAGAAAAAAACAAAGGTAAATAGGAAAGGCATGATAGGAAAGGAATATGGCATGGTTTAAATAAGGATATGGTACGACATGAAATAAGTGATCCTCATAGACAATATTTTAGGTCACTCAAGTGGAAAATCACTTTAGATGTATTATGTTCATAGATCCATCAAGTTCTTCTCATTTTGGCATATCTAATGTGTATGTCCTAGAACATAGTTAGTGATAATAACATAGGGTCCTAATCAATTAGAATCAAACTTTCCCTTTTTGCATTTGGCATTGGTGTTTTTTCTGTTTTCTTTGAATACAAGATCACCAAACTCAATTTTTTTTTCTTGACACACCTATTATATTAAATAAACAACCAGATTTGATATGCTTTAAGGCTATTAAATGCTACCATTCATTTTCATCAAGTAATTATAGAACTTAAAAATGAGTTACTCTATAATCCTCATCATCAAGGATATGCTTCAGTGAAATGCATAGAGAAGGTAACTCCAACTCAATAGGAAGAATGAGATCAGTGACATAAGATAAGGAATAAGGTTTGGCTCTGGTTAGAGTGCATAAACTAGTATGGTATGCCTAGAGGGAACAAAAATGTTTCAAATGACAATCATGGCTAGCATTATTGATGATCTTCTTGAGGATATTTACAATGGTCTCATTAGCTTCCTCTGCTTGGTCATTATCTTATAGGAAGTATGAAGTGGAAAAATGTTGGGTAATATGGTATTGGGCACAAAGGGATTTTACATCCTTATTTTTGAATGAATCACCATTATCAAATATAAGTTCAAAGGGAAGTCCATAATGGTAGATGAGGTGATTGAAAATGAACTTGGATATCTATTTATAATTCACATAAGTTATGGAAATGGATTCCACACACTTAGTGAAATACTCTATGGTAGTAAGGATAATTTTATTACCATCTGAGAATTTAGGGTTAATCTTTCGTATGAGGTTGAGTCCCCACATTAAAAATAGCCATTGCATAGTCATTTGTTGAGTGTTTGGGATGGAGCATGTATCATATTAGTAGGTTTATTCAATTATACATACTTTTTAACATATGCAATGGCATCAAATTCTATAGTTGTCCAATAGTAACCAATACATAATAAATTTTTGGTAAGGATGACCCCACTAGTGTGGGCCCCAAAAACCCCTTCGTAAACTTCCCTCAACACTAATTCAAATTATACCAAAGTTAAAAAATGAAGTAGAGTTCCATCAAAGATTTTATGATAAAATTTGGATCCAAGTAATATGCAATGAGAGGCTTGGTGGACGAAGGATTTTTCCTTAATATGAGAAAGGTTAGGTGGGATGATTTGGTCATGAAGGTAATCATACAATTTAGAATACTAAGAAGAACTAGGACCAATAATATCACAAATCATTTTGATGTCAAATTTTCATGAGCAAGTGCTAGAAGATGTTCAATAAGGAACTAATAATATATGGCCTTATCTATGATCTATATCATAGAACCAATCATGGCCATGACATTCATTGTTTTGTTACTAGCCCTCGGTATCCAATAAACTAAAGATAGGCAATTTGTTGTTTAAGAGTATATACCATGCCTTTGTAAGGCACAAGTTTCTCAACCATGGTCTGAAATTGGTTTGTCACCTAATTGATAATAAGTTGAGAGTCTCCATGAACCAATAAGTTTTTTATATTCCATTGTACCATTAGGCTAAGTCATGAAATTATTGCTTCATATCTGTCCATGTTATTGGTACAAGTAAAACTGATTGAATAACACTTAGGAACGAGATCCCCTTGCATTATTATGAATATAATTCCTACTCTTGATCCATGATACATGAATGAACCATCAAACTAAAGTGTTTAATGCTAAGCTTTAGGAGGTGCTTATATTAAATTCATGATAGACTCATATAGATATCCAAAAGTGAGTGGCTAAGTGTTAGAAAGGGGAACTTCAGAAAGCTGGTCTATAAGTACCTATCCCTTGGTGGCTTTCTAATTAACATATTCAATTTCAAATTCACTTAAAATCATCACCCACTTAGCCATAAAACCCTGTAAATCTATTTTTGATGGTATATATTCTAGTGGATATACCTTGGTGATGATAATGGTCTATGTAGTGATGAAACTTTTAACCTATGAAGACCATGGCTAAATAATCTTTCTCTATTGGCATATATTTTTTCTCATATGATACCATACAACTTAGATAGTATACTATGTTTATTTTACCTACTCATCATTTTGGGACAAAATTTCCCCCAAGGTATGTTCATTTTCAAAAAAATAGAGAACTAACATCTTTTCTGGTGTGGGTGGTAATAAGATAGGTGGATTGGCCAAGTATTCAAAGGCCTTAGAACAATAAAAATTATATGAAAATGTGTTTCCCTTCTTCAAAATGTGGGTAAATGGATGGAATTTAATGTCCAATTTTGAAATGAATATTCTGACGAACTATATCTTTCCCTATAAAATATAGAGTTGATTCAAAGTACATGGAGGTAGCATCTCAGTAATGGCCTGTTAGGAATAAATTAGAAATTAATGTAGAGCAATTTCACATAATCACAATAATAAGAGTTATGAAAAGATATACATAAAGAACAAAAATTAAAATGCATAAAAATAAGACATGATTTAACATGCTTCACCCAATATGGGCTACATCCACCAAGAAAAACTTGCTCAGATCTTATTACAAGCCAACAAGATTATAATCCACTCTTTGATCAGTCTTCTCACAATTACAATGCACAAATATTATTTGGAGTTGTGCTCAGTAAACTCTCTTCAATTCACACACTTTGTTAACCTTCTCAAACTCTATATATTCTATGTAATGTATTACTTATGTCCATCTATAATACATCAATAGGTAACTAAGATAGCAATTTTATAAAATAATGGGTACCAAAACCATGGGTCAAGTCAACCCATAATTGCTCCCTCCTTAATCATGGGTAATGACACCACACATATACAAGTATAGATAAACCACATATTTATACTCCCTTAAAATACATTAAGAGTGTACAATATTTGAAATATATTTTAATGTGTAAATAGGCTCCATAGCATAATAATCTCCGACTTGGAGATGATTTCCTCTAAGTAAGCTTCTCAACCCTTCATTGTCATTTGTGAAGACCATCCAAAGCTGAACATAGATACAGTTTATCCCTTATGACCACCTTAGTCATCATGTCTATAATATTCTAATTGGTATGAATCTTCTCTAGCTTCAACTTCTCTTCCTCTAAAGTTCACCTGATGAAATGGTACCTCAACTGTATATGCTTCATCCTAGAGTGGAAAGCAGAGTTATTTTCTAGGTGTATATCACTCTAACTATCATTATATATATTCCCTTCCTCCTACTTATGCCCCAACTCCTCAATCAACTAATATAACCAAATCATCTCTTTGCTTGCCTCTATGGTATCAAAATACTCAATCTCTATGGTTCATAAAGCCATAATTTTTTATAGTCATGAAATCTAGCTCATCATTTTGTCATCTACAATATATACATATCCATTCATGCTCATCCTCCTGTCTAAATATCCATCCATGTCCCAACCTACATAACCATGCAAAGTGGTGTCCAATCTACCATAGCTCAAAACTATCCCCATGGTCCCTCTCAAGTATTGAAGGATCCACATCACTGCCTACCAATGCTCTATACCTAGATCACTCATGTAGCTACTTACTGATCCCACTACATGGGCAATATATATCCTAGTGCACACCATGGCATACATCAATATAACAATTGATGATGAGTAAGGTACACTAGACATCTAGATTCTCTCCTTCTCTATCTTGGGACATTCTTCCTTTGATAAATGAAATGGCTTGCCAAAAGAGTTCCAACTGGTTTAGCATCATGCATACTAAACCTCTCCAAGACCCTTTTAATGTACTCTTCCTAAGATAAATTTATATTTCATCCTTCCTATCCTGAGTTATTCTCATACCAAGGATTAGTTTTGCTACCCCCAAATCCTTCATAGAAAGGAATTACTAAGTTGTTCCTTGAGTACTTTTATTTCTTGCATGTTTTTACCTACAACTAACATGTCATCTAAAAACATACATAGGATAATGTAACTAACATCATAAAAAATCTTGCTATATATACAATGGTTTGAATGACACCTAGATTATTCCTACTTCATTATAAAACTATCAAATTTCTTGTACCACTATTGCAGATCTTGTTTCAAGCCATACAAGCTCTTCTTCAATTTACAAACCATGTTATCCTTCCCTATGACCTTAGATACTTGTGATTTATCCATGTATAAGTCCTCCTCCAAATCACCATGGAGGAATGCATTCTTCACATTAAGCTACTATAAGTGCACGTCTTCCACTACCACTATCCCAAGAACAATCTTAATAGAAGTCATCTTCACCATGGGAGAAAAAATATCATAAAAAACAATTCACTTCTATGCAAACCCCTTTTCCATCAACTAGGCCTTGTACCTTTTCTTACCTCCATCATCCTCTTTAATTTTGTACACCCACTTGTTTTACAATGCTCTCTTACCTTCAAGTGAGTTTACCAAATCCTAAGTTTGATTTTTAATGAGAGACTGATGTTCCTCATCCATTGTTTAATCCCACTTCTTCCTGACATCTGCTTACATTGCTTATTCAAATCACTTTGTCTCTCTATTATCAGTGAGTAATAAATAATTAAGAGATGGAGAAAAATGTTTAGGTTCCCTTCTTACCCTAGAAGACCTTCTCACCTCAGGTGTTTTAGATTCCTATGGAATAGATGCCTGAACTATTTGCTTGGACACTTTACCATTTGTAATGTCCTCCAACACTACGTATTCTTTTCTGGAATCATCTTTCTAATCATTTAAATGCTATTTATACATGAATTTTTCATTAAATACTACATCCCTAGACCAAAATATTTTCTTGTCCTTAAGACTCCAAATCAAAAAACCAAAGTCAACCTCACCATAACCAATAAAGGTGCATTTTCTAGACTTAGCCTCTAACTTGGTCCTATCATCTTTATCAATATGAACAAAAGCTTCACATCCAAAAACTCTAAGAAAGGAATAATCAACCTTTTTACCAGACCAAGCTTCCTCAGGTATGCCTCTATTCAAAGAAGATGAAGGTCCTCTATTGATCAAATATACACCATGTTTACTGTTTTTACCCAAAGTTAAAGGGGAAATATTACATGCAACATCATTCTCATAGCATGATCCATGATAGTCCTAATCATCCTTTCTAAAATTCCATTCTACTAAGGAGTTATTGAAACTATCCTCTATCTATAAATTACATTCCTAAAATAGTAATAAAAAAATTCATTACTGCAATATTCCCCACCATTATCTGACCTGAGAAATTTTAACTTGAGACTTGTTTCATTCTCAGCCAAGAATTTTTGTCTTTTAAATGTATTAAACATATCAAATTTTCTCTTAATACCATACACCCAAACTTTCCTAATTGCATCATCAATAAAAGTGACATAATAAGATGAGCCACCAATAGAAGATACCTGAGTCACCCCCTATACATATGAATGAACTAGCTCCAACTTATTCTCTTTCCTCATAGTTTCAACCTTGAGAAAATTTAACCTTTTCTTTTTTTTATACACACAGTCTTCATATAATTCTAAATCAAACCCTTTCAATCTAGGCAGCCTATCCTTCAAAATTTACATTCCTTTTTGGCTAGTGTGATCGAGCATATTGTGTCATAAATTTGCATCTGTATTTATAACAACTAAATTACAATAGTCAACACTACTTGATAAATATAAGGTACCAAACTTCTTACCTCTTGCTACTACAAGATCACCCTTGGTCACCTTCCAAGAATTTGTTGTAAAAGTCACCATACAACCTTCACTGCCCAACTACCTCACAGATACCAAATTCCATCTCAACTTGGGCACATGCCTAACATCCTTTAGTAGTCAAGTGTTCCCATTCTAAATATTTATCTAAACACATCATTTTCCTACTATTCTACAAGGTTAATCATCACCAAGATAAAAATATATAAAATCTCCTTGAACATAATCAACAAAATAATGCCTATGTGGTGTAGCATGAAAAGAAGCCCCTAAATCTAAAACCTAAGACTCAGTAATATTATCTCTGTAGAAAATTAATGCATCCTTAAAAACATTGTATATTACCACATTCAACTCCATGGTGTCTTCTTTATTTTGATCTTGTTATGAAGAGCCCAAAAATCCTTCTTTGCATGCCCAATCTTTCCACAATGCCAGCATACCATCCTGCTCTTTGATTTTGAACTTCCAGGACCATTTGAATTTCCATGCTTTCCTTTTCCTCTTTAATGTTTTATCCCTCTACTCTCCACCTCCAAATCACCATCTGAATTTTAATTCTCCCCAGAGCTTTTCCATCACATTTCCTTGCTAAATATTATTCCTATGACATCCTCAAACTTTAACTTGGCATTATTAGAGATTGAGTTTCTTACAGCCATTAATAGGTTGTTCCAAATCTCTTGTAAGAAACAAAAAATAAGTAGAGACCTAAATTCATCATCAAGGTCAATTTTTATAGATTTAAATGTACTCACAACCATATTAAATTCATTCAAATGATCAACAACTAAACCATTTTCATACATCTTCATATTAAATAACTTTTTCATTAAAAATATTTTATTAGAAGTAGAGGGTTTCTCATATAACTCTCCTAACACATTCATGAGATATTCTATGGTCTTATCTTATGATATATTAGGTATAAGCATATGGCCCCAAGTGATTTATTATCAAGCAACTCCCAAGCCTCATCTGTTGTACCACTAGTTACTTTAATTTTCCTCCTAGTAGAGCATGGAGGTCCTTCTGATAGAGGTAATCCTCCATCTGCATCTTCCATAGACCAAAGTTCTACTCATTGAAATTTTCAACCTTTGATCTATTATCATCATCCATAACTCCCACTTAAAATAATAACCCTTCCTATGATTCAACACTTTAGCAAATACAACCTGAAGCTCTGATACTAGTTGTTAGGAATAAATCAAAAATTAATATGGAATAATTTCATATAATCGTAATAACAAGAGATATGAAAAGAGATATATGAAGAATATAAATGAAAAACCACAACAAAAAGATAGGATTTAACATGGTTCACCCAATATGGGCTACATCCACCAAGAAATACTTGTTCATATCTTATTAAAATCTAACAAGAGTACAATCCACTCTTAGATCAATCTTCTCACAATTATAATGCACAAATATTGTTTGGAGTTGTGCTCAACAAGATCTCTAAATTCACACTTGAATTCACACACTCTATTCACCTTATCAAACTCTATATATCTGATGTATTACCTATGTCCATCTATAATACATCAATAGGTAATTGACATAGTGGTTTTACAAAATAATGGGTACTAAAACCATGGGCCAAGTCAACCCATAATGGTTCCCCATTAATCATCAATAATGACACCACACATATACAAGTATAGATAAACCATATATCTATACTCAAAAAAAAAACCTCGATGATAATATATTAAGAGTGTATAGTACATTTCAATGTACATTATTTGAAATACATTATAATGTGGAAAAAGGCTCCATAACATAACATGGCCTTAACCTTGGCTATATCAACTTCAATACCTTGCTAAAGATAATAAAGACTATAAATTTTCTTGAATTAACACTAAATACATAATTTTTAGGTTTAATCTTGGTTTTGTACTCATGAAGTCTTTCAAAAATTCTTTAGATTACTATTAGATAGTCTGTACAGGTCTTAAATTTATCTAGGATATCATCAACCTAGTCCTCAATGATGCCATGCATCATATCATGAAAAATAATTATCATGGCTCATTGGTATGTTACCCCAATATTTTAGAGACCATATGGCATTACCTAATAACAAAATTTTCCCTAAGGAGTGGTGAACATTGTCTTATGTTGGTTTTCTAGCATAATCCTAATTTGATTATACCCTAAAAGGCCATCCATAAGAGAAAGCATTTCACATCCAACTATGGAGTCCATAATCATGTTAATATTAGGTAGAGGAAAGTCATCTCTATGGGCACACCTTATTATTGTCAAGAAAATTGGTACATAACCTAATGCCCTATGGATTTTTGCTTACTGACATGATGTTTGAGATCCACTTAGAATAGTTGATGGGATGAATTCATCCTTCCTATGGGGGTTTTTATAATTCATTTTTGAATAAAATGGAAATACAAGGATGCATCTTTCTTAGCTTTTGCTTAATTGGTTTGGCATCAAGATGTACTACAAGTTGATGTACAACCAAAGAGTGATCCAAACTTAGCATATCAAAATAGGCCCATGCAAAAATATCAATGAATTCTCTAAGGAGAGCAATAATGACTTCAGTATCCTCCTCTGTGAGGGATGAACCTAGTTTTATCCACTTTGGATCAGTTGATGTTCTAATATTAAATTTGGAAGTGTCCTCCACAAGGAGTGTAGAACCATCTTCAAGGAGTGTTGGAAATGATGTAAACTAATTGGAAATATCATAGTCCTTTGGATTGACTAGTTCATCAAGTTCACCCATATAAGATGAATCAGAATCACTGAACAATGGCAAGGGCCATGTGACAAATACCTCCAAACACTCTTGGATAATCTATTGAAAGGCCCACTACTCTTATACACTAATCTCATATCCAAATATGATCTTTGGATTGGTTTCATCTTTAGCTTCATTTGAATAAAGGTGAACATCCCCATCTAATGGTGCCTAAAATAGGTTTTAACCAAGAGACTAGCCTTTTTCTTTACTATCATCCTAGTCCAAAAGAACCTCAAAGAGGTTTTAACTTTGGGACCTCAATGTCTTATTTTGTTTTTGTTTTTAGCTAAGGAAGTTCACTTAATCTCTAAAATAGGTATTATGATATAATGTGATAGAGAACCCTTGTTTATGATCTCCTATAGTAATGTTGTCTCTTAGGCCCATGAACTTGTAAATGGCCTCATCATTTTCAATCTCATTCAGTGATATTATGGATCCTTGTTGTTCCCAATCTATGAGTTGAGGATAATGGAGGAAAAGTGGGGAATGGTGAATAATAGGCATAATGGTACATATGGTATTGGGTTCAAATAGATTGGTATTGGATAAGTCTTCATATACACTATTATCGAACTATGCATCGATGTTAGTATCATTGTCATTAGTCATTGGTATAGGATTGTGAATAAGATATGTGAGGTCACCCCAAAGTGGTTTAAATTTTCCATGAATTCCTTTGTATATGGTCATGGAGATAGGCTCAAGAGTGCCTTATTGATTTACCCTTGGACTCTACCATCATATGCCTGATTATCCATGATATAATTAGGGATGGGATATATTTTACTCTAGTAACAATCAACTAAATCATCATCATAGAGCTAGGAATCATCCTCTATAGCAAATGAATCTTATTTTGGGCTAGTGGTTGGTATGAAAATAATATGTCCTTCAACATTAAATTTTCCTTTCTCATGCCATTCTATATGAAATTTTTTAGACTTGAGTATTCTATAGGATTTAGGGACCTCTAAAAGTTTAACTATGTAAAAGCACATTACACATGAGGTATTCACCTAAAACTTTGTCAAAAATATAAAAGTGATTGGTTATCTAAGAAGGAGGCTCAGATGAATTAGAGTTAAGGCTATAAAGGTATATATAGTTGGATTCTGATAATTCAATGAGTACATCTTGGTCCTTTTTAAGAGTAGGGTCTAAGACAAAGTGGTAGTTTTAGCTCTCATATTCAAATTCTAGATGCTTGTAAAATTGATACAATTATAGGTCTATAGGAATAATCACTTCCATATTATAATGGGAAAACTTGATACATTGGTGTAATGTATAAGTTATTACATGAATCTCGTGTATCCATGGTTGACCCAAAATCAAGTTATATGATAACTCTAAATGAATAACATGACAAAGTGTGCCATGTATTAGAGGCCCAATGATAATTGGAAAGCAAATTATAATTTGTGACTCTCTTTCTTCATTATCATAAGCCTTGATAGTAATTGTTTCTAGCTAAAGATCAGCTGTCATGTATCCAAGATGATTGACTAATCTCAAAGTCACAATGCTGAGGCCTGAGCCATTGTCTATGAGGACATGTTTAACTTTGTGTTGGGTTATGAAAATTTCAATATATAAAGGTTTATTGTGTATAGGGCCAAGGCATGACATGTCACTATGGTCAAAGGTAAGTTATTGGCTAGGATCTAAGTATCCTACCGAGGCTTGGAATTTATCTACCATAATATGTTAGAGGTACAATCACTGAGAGGGGGGGTGTGATCAATGAGCCCAAATATTTCAATTCCAATTCTAATCCTTTCAAAACTCTTAATCAATTACCAAAATCATTCATGAAGCATACACATCATTCATAGCAATGAACAAGAGAGATAATGCAAGATCTAGCACATAACACATGACATATGTGGGAAACCCTCTTGAAGATAAAGCCCACTAAAACCTACAATTAGATGACTATCTTATAATAAAAATAACCAATTTAGACTAGTTTAAACTAATCAAGGAACTACCATCCCTTATTTAGTGAGACTACAATCCCATAAGGTGGTATAACACCTGTCTAACTGAGCTACAACAATAACTAGACCTTTAACAAGTTCCACCTTACAAGGAGGTTGTAATCCCTTAGATGTTGATTTTACACAACAACACCTATGAACAACTCATTTCTTGAACACTTATTTCCTTCTAATCTAATGGAGATACAAAGTATATCATCTCTTTTCAACTCTACACACTTAATGCATCCAAATCCACCTTTTGGATCACTCTAGACCTCTTCACTCATCCTCAATCTGTAAGAGAACTATACTGACATCATAAACATGACCCATAGTTCATACACAAAGCCCTCAATATGCTCTTCTCATCAACTCATCTACTGGGCACTCTAACTCTCCTTTGTTCCACAACTCTCACATGTACACTCCACATACAAGTCTCTCTCAAGTATACAAACCATCTGATTTCATTTCACTATTTATAAATCCTTCATGAATTATCAATTCCAAAATATTTTATTCTAGATGTAACACATGCCTTTACCCTTAAGGCATATAACATGGGTCACAATTAAGCATAACACACTTTCAAATAGGCCTAAGTCACCTTTTAGGTCCTATGATGACCCATTCACCTCTTTGACATTTTTTCAAGAAAACTAAGAACACAAGAACACTTTTCAACTAATTTTCCCATGCCACATGACCTATAGGTCCTCTTTAAGTTCCAAAAATAATCATATCACACTTCTGATAACCCCCAATTGGTTCAAACATTTTTATGTACACATAGTCATTATGAGTGAACACATAGTCAGTTTCTTAGCAATTGTTCATACTACATATGATTGGTCAAACATTCATAATGCACACATATCATCTTACTAAATTATAAAACATATTAAAATAGTTATTTCACCTTTAAACATTGATATACCAATAAGCACAGCTCAAATACCCTTCTCGGGTTACTTGTAGAACATGCACAAACACAAAATAAACTTTAAACCTTAATATCTTTAACTGTACACACTTTCAAATATTCAATTTTATATTTAAAGATGTTCCTTTTAGTCTTCTACAAATTCACTTTTTACACCATGAGAAAATTATGCATATATCGAAATATATGGCCCAAAAACTAGGCACTAGTCATTCCTTTGTTAAATTCAAATATTTGAGTTAAAATGGTCATAGTTAAACTTTGAACACCATATCCTCATCTCATGTCCTTAATTCTTAGATAAATCACACACCATTGATATTTTTTGAAATTTAACTCATAGTGCACCACTGCCCAAATTTTAAACTTTGTACACTTGGCCTCATCTCATGCAATCTTGCAATCTTGATCACATATACACCATCAATCTCTTCAAGATTGTCCTTGATTTAACAATGCTAGACAACTATCATTTTGACTTCATGAATTTAATATGAATTGTTTATCTTGATTAGTAATAACACCCAATACCCATTTATCCTTGGAAAATGCTCTATCTTTATCTCTAGTCAATGTTAAATAATGAACACTTGTCCTTATCTCACTGCTTCTTGACATCTTCGAATAAACACACTCCGTTGATCCTTTTGTAAGAAACTCAATCTTTAACATCATTAACCAATAAAAATTTTGACCCATTTGACTTACTATACATCATAGATATATATTTATGAACTCCAATGAACTATTGGATCTCCATCTGGTCTTGATCTTTAATATCATGCAAAAATGACTCAAGTATGGGGACCATTGCTTGTCTACCTAGAAGGCCAACTTTGGACCATAATAAATTTTTGTGTGCTTAGACGCATGATCTAAAATTTGGATCATATGATCTCCTCACATAGGATAATACAACCTTGTGTCAAACTTCTCCTCAAACCTTCACATGTACAATATATAATTCCTTTAAGCTGCTCACTCAGATTTTTTTTGCCATAGAGCCAACTATGTCAATAACTTATCTGAAAGGCCAACTTTGCAGATGCATATATTTTGATGTGATTCATTGTATGAATTGAAACTTATGGAAAATCAACTAGTCATAAAACTAAACAAACCCATATGATCATTTTCTCCTTTCACCATCACACATGTGAAATATAACAACATCAAAATGCCTACTTAGCTTTTCTTTCCACATTGCAAATTTGGCTAAGTATGGGAAAACACTATCAAACTGCCTCACTTGCATATCATATGTCATGATTCATTTCATGACCTAAAATTTACTGCATAGCAACTATGCATAAATTTGATAATAACCATATGACCAACTCCCCCTGACTTATCCACATGTGGCAATGGTGATGTCAGTAAACTGCCTACTCAAATTTTTTCCACTAGACTCAAAATGTCTAGATGAAAATAATGATCAACTAGATGAAATACACTCATACACGCAAGCACTCAAATAATTATTGACTTCTAATAGGACCCCTTGCACATACTTAAATCACCATACTCATCCCTGAACATCTCTAACCATGCCAAAACTGAAGATCAACCAAGCCTTCTTCAAGCATACTAGGGCAAACACATTGCACACTTTGTCATTATTACTTAGACTATCAAGGCACTTCATCCACTCACTATGAAACTTCCATTACATCACCATGACATCATTTAAAACTCTTCAATAATCTCCCCCTTTATCATTGATGTTAACAACCATCATATCGTAATATACAACTCACCTTCCTTTTCTCTCTTCAAGCACTCCACAATAGGAAATTTCTCCCCCTTTGACACAATGACAAAGTGGGAACCAACTGATATTGAAGACCTAAAATGAATAATAATAGGATAGGACCATCTTATAAATATGATACAAACTCCCCCTTACCTTGAGCCTACCTTTTTTTTGCCTTGACAACTTCCTCTTGCTCAATGCTAACACTCTCTACAACTAAGCACTACAACCAATCAAGAAAGAACATAAAAAAATACTAAAATATGATGGAACTCACCAAGAAACATCTAAGATGGACTCTCCCTAATATCTCTTATCCATTTCACCTCTTTATCATCTTTAGATCTCCACACACCATGAAGAACCACCACAAATGCTTACTAGCCTTCTCTCTCAAGCTACCTCAAGGACCACCAACAGAACTTCATGCCACTCACCAAAATGGAAACATACTCTAAAAAAATATAATAAATCTCCTTTAAATATACATGCCTTACTATTTTGGAAACACTAATAAAAAATAATAAATCTTCATAATAAACATGTCTAAACTCCTTGTATCCCTACCTAGAACTTGTAGAGCCCAAAATTTTTAGTAGACACATCTTCAGGACTTGAAAATTCATATCTAGAGCACTCTCATATTCCCATTTGAGAACATAAATTTACAACACTTAACTCATCCTATACAATATACTTTCTTCCCAAACTAGCTTGCCAATTAGACCTATATCTTGATAAAAATGTGAATAAATTAAAAATCAAAAACCTTCAAATCTATGTGAAGCTTGATCTGACAACCCATTTGGCCCATTCAATATATTGAGTATCCTCAAACCTCAAATCACAAGGCAAACCACTTTTCTAGTAGAGCCCAAAACCCTAGAATCTCAAAACAAACAGAGTCAACAAACCTACTTCTAATCAACATCCACCTCTAAAACTTCTTATGCACCTTGAGACAACCATTACACACTTCTAGACCAAGATTTGAGCTTCCACATCTTTGGTAACCCATAAATTCTATAACCCATTTTAGGCCTATTTTCCCTTAAGCAAAAACAAATAAAACTAAGAGCACTCAAAAATATCTAATTTGATTTTAACATACCTTCAGACCACAATACCACTTGGAACATACTAGAATAAGGTCAACAAACCTTTCTATGCAAACAAAAATCATCTTTTTAACTCACAAATCTTCCTTTTCTATCTTGGAACCTTCAATCTGACCCTACAGACTGTTACATATATAACTATCAACATCATGACATCACCACAACATATCTTCCACTTAGACATACCTGATCCAACTGAAAACACTCATCTCTATCCTTTTAGGACCTTATGAATAACACCATAGCAATACTTTCTTCTCCACTAAAAGGAGTCTCTTAAGAAGTATAGACAAAGACATCATCTGCACCATAATGATCTAAAACAAAGTGAAGCTAGGAGTGGCCCACATTTCCTTAGTAACCACTAGAATCCTCTTATAGCTATAATACTTCTTGCTCTTGTTATTCTTCTTCTTAGTCTAAACTATGACAACTAGTTCCTTTTCTATATCACTCTCATTCTCTTCTATGATTGGATTGACAATACATGGAGACATCATAGATTCATGACATACCTTTTCATTTGTATAATCTTCTTTAAATATTTGAACCTCATCACTAGGTACTCTCAATTGATGTTATTTGAATGAAACTTGCTAAAAAATAGTAGGATCTTCACTTGGATCCATAGTTACCTCAGACCTAGCCTCAACCAGTACCTTGGTCTTCTCCTTAAGCTTGGTCTCTTCATTCACAACATGAACATACAATTAAATCCCTTGGCACTCTCCAATTTATAAAGCATTATCCACCATAACAAATAGATTACTTAGACCTGCAGTCTCATCATGACTCATACTTACCACCTTTAGCTTTCATGACTTGACTTGCCTTCTTCTTTGCACTCTAGGAATCTGATTAAAACTATTCTAACTTGTAGAAATTTGCTTTTAGAATCTAGGAATGTGACCTCTCTATTCATAGTTGTAACAAACCATATTCCTTATAGGAAACAAAGATTGGCTTACCTTGTTCAGATAGAAACTTTCAATGTGTATTACTTCATGATATATAAAATGAACTCCTCTTTTTGAATAGGACTCACCTTGTCTAATCTTAAGTGGAAAATGGTTTTCAAAGTGTCTCCCAACAAGATAATTGAAGCATTTAAAAATTTTCACACTTTTTAACTGATGACACCATCATAGTTCCATGTAAACTCATTTCTAACAGGTCTCTTGCATTCTCTAGCTTTATGCCCAATTTGATTACATGTGAAATAGTAACCATTGAAACTTTCATACCTCATGGAATTTGGTTCTCTGATCTAATTTTTCTTCATTCTGCCATCACCTTCAATCTTTGTCTGATGATTTGTCTTCAAAGTATGATTTTCCTTGTTCACATTAGTCTTCATCTTGTCTTGAGTTACATTCTTTTGTTCTTCTTCATATCCAAGACTAGTTTTATCACTTGCATACTTTTGACCACTTAGAATATTGTCTAGATCACTTGATCTCTTTTCAATTATTACAAGTGACTTCACCTTACTATATGTCTTCTCTAACTCAAATTTCAATGACTCATTTTCAATTACATACCTTGACCATTCATCTTCTTTGGCTTTTAGGCTTGTAGATAAAATTTCTAATTGACAACTGAGATGCTTGACCATATCTTCATGTTCCTTGGTGTCTTGATTCATTCTTACTTCATACACATTGAATTGATACTCATAATATTTTATTTGAGACTTCATCTTCTTGTTAATCTTCTTTTCAATCTTCAATTCTTCAAGAGAATTTATCAATGCAGTATCATAGTCCACCTCATCTTCATTAATATATAAATCACTCCAAGTTGATTCCTTTTTTTGTGAACAAATTCCTTCCTCAACCATGAATAGGGATTCATTTTCAATATGACCATCATCTTCATGATCATACTTTGAGTCATTATCTTCACTCTCATCTGATGAGCTGCAATCTTCCTTGGTGTAGAGACTCTTCTTATTCTTTAAAGACTTATTCTTATTGTTATACTTTCTAAATCCTTTAGTCTTGTATGTCTTATTATCTTTATCTTGGCCTTCACCATGCTCTTCATCATCATTTTTCTCATGCTTATGAGGGTACTTTCGAGAAAAATGAACTATCTCTCCAAAGTTGAAACATTTGAAGGGTAGTTTACCCTCATACTTCCCTGAGCCTGTATTTAATTTCCTAGTAATCAAAGTAATCAGTTCATCCTCATCAATATCATAAATGTCATCCTCCTTGGTTTTCTTACCTTGTAAAATCTTTTTAGGCTTCATCTCTATCTTTAATGTTGCTTCCTTATTCATTGGTATATCATCATTCTTCCTCATCTCATAAGTAGTAAGGATGTCATGTAATTCATCCAACTTCAGCTGAGTAAGATCATGACTTTCTTCTACAGTAGATACTTTAGGATCAAACTTAAGAGAGAGGGACCTTAATAATTTTTTAAATATAGTAGCTTCTTTAAGGTTCTCTCCAAGACCTCTAATGATGTTCACCATCTCATCAACTCTCTATAGAAAGGATGCCATACAATCTTCATCCTTCATTTTAAGAATCTCAAATTATCTTTGATGAGTCTGTAACTTTGCCAACTTGACATTTGAATCTCCTTCATAAATGATCTAAATTTTTTCCCATATCTCTTTAGAAAATTCACAATGGATTACCTTGGTTTATTTAGTCTCTGAAAGACCATAAGTGATACCATTCATTGTCTTAGAATTATTTTCAAATAACTTCTTATCTGAAACACTAGATGGAAGAGTAGTACAAGAAACATAACCATCCACAACAAATTTCCACACATCAAATCCTAGGGACATAATGTATTTCCTCATCCTTGCACTCCAAAAATCATAATTAGATCCATTGAACATCGGTGCTTTCTTAGTAGATAAACCTCCTTGATGACTACCCATATTGTACCTTGGATCACCTTCAAGTTTTCAAGCCTTTACCAAAGGACCTATTCTGATACCAATTTTTAGAGGTATAATCACTAAGAGGGGGGTGAATCAATGAGCCCAGACATTTCAATTCTAATTCCAATCCTTTCAAAACTCTTAATTAAATACCACAAGCAGTCATGAAGCATACACATCACTCATAGCAATGTAAAAAAGAGGCAATACAAGATCAAGCACATAACACATGACATATGTGGGAAACCCTCATGGGGGAGAAAACATACTATAACTTACAATTATAGTAGTATCTTATAATAAAAGAACCAATTTAAACTATCTATAGCTAATCAAGGAACTACCATCCCTTATTCAGTGAGACTATAATCCCACAAGGTGTTATAATACCTATCTAGCTGAGCTGCAACAACTAGACCTTTAGTAAGTTCCACCTTACAAGGAGACTAAAAACCCCTAGATGTTGAGTTATGACAACACCTATGAAAACCTCATCTCCTAAACATTGATTGCCTGCCAATCTGATGGAGATACAAAGTATATCATCTCTATTCAACTTTGTACACTTCATGCATCTAAAGCCACCTTTTGGATCACTCTAGACCTATTCACTCATCCTCAATCTATTAGACCACTATAATAACATCAAAAACATGACCTAAATTCCATACACTTAGTCCTTAATATTATTTTCTCATAAGCTCATCTACTAGGCACTCTATCTCCCCTTCGCTTCACAACTCTCACATGTACACTCCATATACAAGTCTCTCTCAAGTCTATAAACCATCTCATTTAGTTTCACTATTTATATAGCCTTCATGAATTATAAATTCCACAATATTTTTTTTCAACCACAACACATGCCTTCACCCTTAAGGCATCTAACATGTGTCACACTTAAGCACAACACACTTTCAAATAGGCCTAAGTCACCTTTTACGCCCTATGATGACCCATTCACCTATTTGACATTTATTCAATCAAACTAAGAACATAAAAACAATTTAAAACTCATGGAACCATGAAACATGATATATATGTCCTTTTTAAGTTCCAACAATAATCATATCACACTTCTACTAACCCCCAATTAGCTCAAACACTTTTCTTTACACATAGTCATTATGAACAAATATACAATCAATTTGTTAGCAATTGTTCATATTTAATATAATTGGTCAAACATTCATAATAAAAAAATATCATCGTCATGTATTATACAACATATTCCAATAGATATTTCATCTTTAAACATCAATATACCAATAAGCACAGCTCAAATAACCTTCTAGAGTTACTTGCAGAATATGCACAAACACATAGTCAACTTTGAACCTCAATATATTTGATTGTACACACTTTAAGATATTAAAATTTATATTTATAGATGATATTTGGATCATTATATAAATTCAATTTTCACACCATGAGAAAAATCTACATAGATCGAAAGATATGGCCCAAAAACCAAACATTAGTCATTCCTTTGTTAAATTCATATATTTGAATTCAAACGATCATAGTTAAATTTCAAACACCATGTCCTCATTTTGTGTCATCTCTAATTAGATCAATCATGCACCATTGATATTTTTAAACTTTAAATCATAGTTCACCACTATCCGAATGTTAAACTTTGAACACTTGGCTTCATATCTTGGAATCTTATAATCTTGATCACATATGCACCATCGATCTCTTTGAGATTGTCCTTGCTTTAATAATGTTAAACAACTGTCACTTTAACCTCTTGACTCTAATGTGCATCACTGATCTCAATTATTACTAAAAAATTATAATTTTTTTCCTTTTAATAATCTATATATTTATCTTTACTCAATGTTAAATAGCGAACACTTGTCCTCATCTCACTACTTCCTGACATCTTGGAACACACACACTCCACTGATCCTTTTGTAAGTAACTCGATCTTTAGCTTCATTAACCAATGAAAAAATTGATTGATTTAACTTACTATGCATTATATATCTATATGTATGAACTCCTACTAACCATTGGATCTCCTTCTGGTCCTGATATTTAATATCGTTTAAAAATGACTATGGGGACCATTGCTTATTTGCCTAAAAGGCCAACTTTAAACCATAATAAATTTTATTACGCTTAGATTCATGAAATAAAATTTGGACCATATGATCTCCTTACATATTATAATCCAAAAATGTGTCAAATTTATCCTCAAACCTTCACATGTGCAAGATATAATTCCATTAATCTGCTTACTCAAATTTTTTTGCCATAAAGCCAACTATGTCAAGAACTTGTCTAAAAGGACAAATTTACACATGCATATCTTTTTATGTGCTTCAGTTCATGACCTAAAACTTATCAAAAATCAACTAGGCATAAAACCTAACAAACCCATATGATCATTTTCTCCTCACAGTTTCACACATGAAAAAGATAATAACATCAAAATGCCTATTCAGCATTTCTTTCCACATTACAAATTTGGTGAAGTATGGGAAAACACTATCAAACTACCTGGGAGCCCAAATTTACACTTGCATATCTTATGTTTCACTTTATCACATGACCTTATATTTATAACATACCAATTAGGCATAATTTTTATCACAACCATATGACCAAATCCCCCTAACTCATCCACATGTGGCAATGGTGATGTCAGCAAATTGCTTAATCAAATTTATGCTACTAGACCCAAAATGTCTAGATGAAAATTATGATCAACCAGATGAAATCCAATCATACACACAATCACTCAAATCATTCTTGACTTCTGATAGGACCCCTTACACATGCTCAAACCACCATACTCATCCCTAAACATCTCTAACCATGCCAAAACTGAAGATCAACCAAGCCTTCTTCAAGCATACTAGGGCAAGCACATTGCACACTTTGTCATTATCACTTAGACTATCAAGGCACTTTTTTCCACTCACTAGGACAACTCCATGACATCACCATGACATCATTTATAACTCTCCAATAAAATACCATTCGGTGCTTGGGATCTGCTCAAATTTTCAATAAGTATGTTCTTGTGGATACTAGAGGTATGCAACAAATATAAGATAGAGATTTGTGTGGGTATCTTTTGTAGTTTCTCCATAATATCATAAATTTTATCTTTGGCATTCATAATTCATTTACTTCTTTCTAGTATGGTATTTTAATGGGCTCATTGGTAGAAGGAGGATATGGGACTTGAATGGTAACCCTAGTATGACGAATTGTGATTAGGCAATCTAGATTGAGTGATGGGCCATTATAATTAGAAAAAGAGGGAGAAAGTCTGGGGATGGTAATCCTTGGGTAATAATAAGCTTGGTTACTAACATGGGCTAAAGGAGGATTGTTGTCATAGGGAGGGGGTTGGGTATTATTAGGTAATGGCCATGGGTACTTGGTTGTTGGTTTAAGATTAATGGTGATAGTGACTATATGACTGCCCATGATATGATTTATAACTTTTTTGTAGTTATGTGTGACATCATGCTAGGCTCCTTGGTTAGATTGATCATTCTAACCTTAGTTTTAACCATTTTTTGGTTATTTTTATCATCATTATTATTATTATGGTGGTGGTGGTGGTGGCCTTTATTATTATTGATTCTGACTATTGGAATTATGTTATGGAAAAGGGTTTTAATAAATACCCAATTTCTAATTAGAATTAGAGTCCCTATTAACCAAATCTTTTCTTTATTTTCTAACATATTCTCAATGAGGTTACTTAATTGCATGCATCAGAATATAGAATTCCCTTTGACTCGATGATATTCACAAAATTTATGATCTTTATACCATGAAGGGGAAAAACACCCTCAAGGACAGGCTTTAAAATGAGCTAACTAATCATATTGGCACCATCTAGTTTATGGAATACTGATTCAATTGTTTCTCCAATGTCACTAAAAAATCTATCAATATGTGGTCTTATTTTTAACATAGGTATTTGTAAAGGAGGAGGAGGTTGCATAAGTAGATTTGGTTGAATAGACAATGTTTGCAACATTTTTACATGGTGTGATTTGGTAACTGCATTACCAATAATTTTCTTATTGTGGTTATATGCATAAGGCTTCTCAAAATCACTAGCTTGGGATAGTGTAGGAGCCTACATTTGAATTAAGTTTTGGGTCTAATTCTAACCTTGAATCTAAATCTGGCTCTAGTTCTAGTTGGGAGAGTACAATTAGATTATCCCTTTATTAATAAGGGCTTTCTTTATCTGTAATCCTTTGTCTATAATTTCTTTGAACATGTGGGCACACTAAATCTCAAGGTGATATGATATATTAATTTTAAAATTATAGCTGAATATAGATGCCGACTATTTATCTGCTAAATTATGTGTGAAATGGAAAGCAAGTGCCCTCCATCATTGTAAGTAGTTTTAGAAACTCTTACCTCTCCTTTGTTGAGCTTGGCCCAAATCAACCATGGTAGTCTCATGTTCGATATTATAAGAAAAATGTTGTATAAACTTCTCTAATAGGTCATCAAAATTAAACATAAAATTCTTTGAGAGTTGAAGAAGCCACTCTAAGGCCTATTTAGCTAAATTATGAGGAAAAAGGAGAATCAAATAAATATCACTGAAGTCCATTGTCTAGCAAGTAATATAAAATTCTTAAATATGTTCCTTTGGGTCACTTTTGCCTTTGTATTTTTTAAACTTATGCAACTCAAAATACATAGGATATGGTATCTAAAGGTAATCCTTTTTGAATAGGTATGAACATATGTATTTTAACTTTAGTTTATTTCCTTGTTTCCCTATCTAAAGATCTGAAATTGCATCCTTCACTTGTTGTAATTATTGGGCTAGGGGTGTAAGATGAGAAGGAATGGATGGTTTTGGTTGGACAGTCTAAAGTGGATTACCTTGATAAGGTATAATAGAGGAATGGAATATAAAATAATGCTCATTTTGTTGGTCGACTGACTAGGAATATGCACCCATTGGTTAGGGTTATATTGTTGGTATAGTATGTGTTATTAGTAAACATTCTAGTTGGGATTTGTAATACAACTTTGACTTGGAGAGAACTGTGGCTTGAATGGAGGTGTTTGGTTTTAGGGAATGAATTATGTGTGATGGGTTTATAATATAACATATTGATGGTTATTTGTATCTTGTTATATTAAAGGTACATGTTTTTGGTTAAAAGTTTGCTACAAAATTTGTTGTGTGTTAGGCACGTGTTGTATGTAAGGTATGTGTTGAGTGTGAGGTAATTATATCCTAGCAGGCATTTTTTGAATGTTGGGCACTTGTTGTTGGTTGAAAACATGTGGCCTGTTGGGTATTTTTTTTTTTTGTTGAACACTTTTTATATGTTAGACACTTATTGTTGGCTATCCACAAGATGTTATTGACCAACAAGGGTATGCTATTTATTAGACAACATTTGAAGTGGAGGATTTACCACTTGTTGTCATGGCACATTAGTATTAACTATTGAGGTAAAACTTTTATCTATACCTATTGGGTTGGAGTGTTGATTACCACCTATTGAGGTAGAGTGTTGGCTACCACCTATTGAACTAGAGTGTTGGTCTACACATGTTGTGGTGGCGTATTTGATTGTGATTGATTACTTACTCCATTTTATATATTTGAGGAAGTATATGGATATGGATGGATAGTCACATATTGTGACTTTTCATATTCCTCAAAGTGTCCTTTCATGGAAAAATGTGCCATACTTATTTTGTCTTCACATGGTGACTCTTGGAATTCCTCAAGATGACTCTTCATGAGAAAATATGTCCCATTACTCTTTCATCTTTTACCCTGTGACTCTTTGACTTCTCCAGGGGCCCTCTTTTGACTTATATGCAACCAAAAATATATTCATTAATATCAAATAAATATTAACACACATTAGCCAAGATATGAATATTAAAAACACCATTAAATGCAAAGGGGCCTTTATCACCAATAATGCTAGTCCTTTGACATCAATGACAATATTTACAACAGTGATGAAGTCCTTATAATAAGGGTTATAAATATATATATATATATAATGCATATATTGAAGCATGGTTAAATCAATGTTCTTTGTCTTGGGAAATGTTCGTCTAATGCTTCAAAATTTTGGAACTTGTCTTAAAAATATTATGACTTGAAAATTAGAAATTTGGAATTAGTCAAAGCACACATTCTCATTGGAAAAGTGGTCTAAAAAAAGGATACTTGAACTTGGTCTTGGAAAATGTCTACATCTGATTCTAGGTCTAAGATAATTTGAATTTTTAAATGAAATCTCAAACTGGTCTAGGCAAACATCTGAACTGAACTGAAAGTAAACTTGGCAAGTAAACTTAGTCTAAGTCTAGGAACTAAATTTAAATGAGGTCATGGTCCATGAACATGATATTGGTCTCAAAAATTAACTTAGTCTAGGCATGAAATCAAAAATAATTTTAAGTCTAAGGATCTTGATTCGAAATAAAAGGTACACTTGGTCTAGGTGAAATTTGGAAACAAGATCAAAATCGATCTAGGTCTAAAAAGGAACTTGGATTTGGAAAATGAAAGCTTGAACTTGGTCTAGGGAAATATCTTAAATTAAATGTAAATTAAATGAGTTCTAGGTCTAAGAATGGAATTGAAATCTAATCCAAGTAGCATAATCTAAATATAAAAAGTAAACAACGCAAGCACAAATTATATGCAAGACTCAAGTGTAAATTAATTTTACTTGGATCTAAACTTGAAATTGGATTTTTAACTTGGTTTGAGAGGAACTTGGACTTTTACAAAGGATCATGGATTTAAGCAAACATCATAATAACACTAATTTTGAATTGGACTCCACATTTTTGGACCTAGACCTTGTTTTGAATGGACTCCAAATGAGAAATAGTCTAGACCAAAATGGCTAGTGTAATAATTTATTTCAAACATTAAAGTTTGAATCATTTTTTTATCCTTTAAACTAAGGCAAATGGTTTCAAATAATTTGGTAGCATATCACTTCTTGGCGTAAATGTGTATGTATCATGTGTTTTGATGTTGGAATTTTTTGATTGTGCAAAATGGTTTTGGAGTAAACATGTAAATAAATAAGAAGCACACAAGTACATACTCCTATTTTAACAATTGACACAGGGTTGCATCATATCCACCAAACTCTATCGATATACCCATTCTTGAGAGGAATTAAGTGTTAATCTAATAAATAAAATCACATGAAGGTAGAGTGTTTATCCCCCCTCTATCTCTTAATAACTAATATGTGGCATGATACTTGGAGTGTTGAATCAAATCATCATTGGTAATATAATCCATGATAAGTGGGGTCTCTTAACCTAAAATTATCACTTTGGCATTCCAGATGGTCCTTGAAGGGAAATTTAGAATATCCATAAAATGGATGTGATTAGAACTAGCTTGTTAATAAAGGGTCTTATCCCTTTCACAACCACCTCATTTATTAATTACTTAGTGAAGTAAAATGTCTAATACGTATAAGCTCTGAGGATCTACCAGACTTGTCAGGTTAACTGATCAACCACTGTCCAATCAAATAACATTCTCAATTTGTATACCCCACCAAATAATTAGGGTTGGTATGATGTTGGGAGATGAAACCCCAAATAAATACACCCATAAAGGACTTGTGAGGAGGATATGAAATCCCACTCACTAAGTCAAGAAAAAAAGGAATAAAATGTCATTTATGTTCATCCAAGTACCTAAGAATGAGGAGAGAGCATGCACAATTTTCTTCAAGTAAACATGTAAAAAATCAAATTAATCAAAATAATGTAAATGTTCTTTTACTTAAGCACCAAATGTAAGTGTGATTAAATTTTTCAACACCAAAATTTGAAATGTGAAAGATGCTTCTAAACTCAAGAAAAGTGTTAATGTGCATTAAACTTATTATTTTTGCATTGTACCCTGCATCAAATGATTATTTAATTCATTTGAGTTGGCTTTTTTGTCTCAGAGTGATTTCATCATTTTTCAAGGTAATTTTGATGATAATGACTTTAATTTTACTACTGAAATCTATAGATAGAAAACACAAATTTTGAAAAGAAATGAATTCACTATTGATTAAAATGATTTTATCGATACATGTGATGATTTCACTATTGAGGGGGATAAATTCATTGATTTTAACCTAAAAATAGGAAGAACATAGAACATAGAGAATTGCAATTTTGTCATCCATTAATATTTGTAATTTCATTGATTAGATAGAAAAATTCACTAATAATCAAAATGAAAATCAAAGATAAAAAGTAGTAGGAAAACATTTTTCTTGTTTACAAGTGATTTTGATAAAGTCTTAAAATATTTCATTACTAATGTTTAATGGATTTTCCATTCCTCCTAATGATTTCATTGATAACTTTAACAATTTAACCCTTGGAAACCTACAAGCTTAAAACATAGAAAATAATGCATAGCGATTTTACTGCTTTGAGATAATTTTATCGATTACAGTGTTGAATTCATCATTACACAATCATGAAGTCATCATTGTAAACATGAAATCATAAAAAATAGAAAATAATTAGGATGCTTTTATCATTTTAAAATGATTTCACTAATGTCTTAAGTCATTTCACTATTTTCCTTGATAATTTTTGTGATATCTCTATTAAATTCATTGATATGTAGTCACAAATTCACCATTTGCACCTTAAAGTGTTTTTGATAGATTTTTAGAAAAGAGATAATTGGATTGATAGAAGACAAATTCTATAAATTAGAGAAAGGAAAATTATTTAGAACATTTTGTGTGGTGTGTTCAATCCTTTAAGAGATCCCACCGAGCATGCCATTGTGTAATCAAGGAATCTAAGGATAATGTTAGTATATGCATTAGTAGAGTGAAAACTAATGAAAAACACATCAAATACTAGAATTACAAGCCTATATACTTGGGGGTAAAAATAAAAATCAGACAACAAACAATTCAAAGATAAAAATAATACTCTTTACCGTCCTTGTGAATTAAAATTATAAGTTAGCCTTGGAGGATTGTGCTTAGCTTTATGGGTAAAGAGCCTTAATCAATGGTGTGCATGCATCATAATTAATTATTCACCTTATAAATTAGATATGGCATGTGTTTATTGTAAATATTTCTCCATGGATTTTTGCATAGTAAGTTTGGATTGAGAAGCTTGTTGAAGGTGTGTGAGGAGCCTTCTATTTATAGGTTTTTAAAAATGAGAAGATTGATTTATGACCTTCCATCTTCAGATAAAGATGTGTGTCCATAAATAAATTCAATTTGAGAGGCCCAAATCCAAAAATTAGGTAATTAATTTTGCACTTACAAGTCATGGCTTGCATAAATTGATATTTGTTTGCATTGAATTTTGACTGTTTGACCACTTTTAGCCTAAGTCATGCATGATGTCATCTTTTGGGTGAAATTTATAAATTTATATTATCATAAATTCACTAATTATCCATGAATTTTTTAATGAAACATTTAATTGGATTTAATCATTTGAGTAATTATGATTAGGTTAATTACCATTTTTAAATTTTAACATGGTTGCAACTCCTTCACACTTGGTCAAAAACATCATTTTTTTAGGTCACAATTTGACTAGAGATGAATCAACAAGAGGTTATTATTTTGTATAGTGTATTAACCCAAATAGGGATATATCAACATGATTTAGAGGTTGAACACTAAGTTTATAGATGAATTTGTGTGTTTCGGTGATCTCTAGGCTTAATTTGTATTGTTTGCCATAAATCGGTTATATGTCTGTTTAGACATGAAAGTGGCTAAAAAGGAGTGTCTACAAGTTACACATACCATATTTATATCATGTATCTACCTCTAATCATACTTTGGATGGGATCAAAGGATAGCCTTATCTTATTAAATATTTTAAAAATATAGAAACATTCAAATAGTTTAAAAATACAAAAATATTTAGCATTCACATATTTTAATAGCTCCTTGACATATATGTTGTTTAATTTATGTTAGTAGATAAAATATCATTTCATTCCAATATGCATATATGTTTCACACATATTTGAGTGTGATATAAGCATACACAGACACATTATCTATGCATTTTTAGATGTTGAACCTTTCCTCTACTCACAACATATAGTATGTTGGGGGCATCTACTTATTTGATCACAATACACAAGTTACATATTCTTTATGATCATTTATACATTATCATTTGAGATTATATTACTTACACATGTTTATATCCATGGTCATACATTTCACAGTGTACTTGATATGTCATAAAACATAACATTTTTACTAAAACATATATGTATGGACTAGTATAATATGCTTATGTTGGTTGCTTATGTTTCCTCTAGTTTTCAATTTTATGTATTTCATTACTTTATATTATATTTATTATGGAACATTTGAATATGTTCCTTGATTTTTGGCCCAAGTGCCATTGTATATTGATTTGGACATTTAAATATGTCATCTATTTTTATTGTGTAACATTTGAACATTCCCCTTATATGAGGCCTCTTTAGATCATTATTTTGCATTATATTGAGTGTTCTTGTGTGTGCGTTTGATTACTTATTGATCTTGTATTTTTACCCTTTATACATTGCCCTGATTTATATCATGAAACTTAGGACTTGATTTGATCACATACTATGAACCTAATTGATATATTTACTTTGACATGTTATCATTATATGTTACATGATTCATACAAATATCATGCACCTACCTTCTCATTTTGAGGTAAGGTACCTACTAGTTTCTATCTCCCTTACCTCAAAAGGGAGGGAGTTTTAGTGGAGGCATGTTATGAAAGACATGACCTCTACATTTTCATAGTTTCCAAATTATAGTGGGGTCATGTCATAATAACATGATGTCCACACTTGTACACATTCTTAATATATCCATATTTAATGGGGGCATGTCATAAACACATGACCTCCACACTTACACAATCTCCAGTTTAGTTTCATGATTCACATATACACTTGGATCAAAATTCTATATATTGCACCAATTTGGCATAAATTTGAAATATATTTTCTAAGATTTATGACTCTTATACTCTGGCTCAGACATATTAGAGGTACATTATTCCATGTTATTGCACCAAAATTTTAAAACCTACCAATTATGCTACTCACCAGGACAAACCAATTACATTAAGATGTATTATTATTGAGCCTTTCATGTGACAACAGTTGGTTCATTTTATAAGTTAAAATGTTTAAATCATTAAACCTAAACATATTTACATATTGGAGTGATTAAACCATCCAATCTCACTATATTTATAAGATGAGTTGATTAAATCACCACCCTCACTAAATTATATATATTTACACTTGAGTTGTGCAATTGAGATATAATGATCTTAATGATCATGTCACAACTAATCCTTGCACTAGATTAGGAACATGATACTTTCCAATTTCCATATGAAAATCTCAAAGGTTCATATATTAACCTTCTATAGATCCAACGCTTCATAAGGAAGCATATTTACTAATTCAAAACATCAAGAGGCAACATGATAGCATTGACACATAGGTTACTCCTTCCTTGCTCTCTATCTTTCAAGCATTTCATTTTTTTCAAATTTCATATTATATGAACTAATTTATGTTATAACATGCTCTTGGTTATAGGTCATAAACCAATAAAACACTTAAATTGGGCTTAAGCAAAGCCAAAGTGTGTTATACACACCCAGGTGCGCATTTTTTTCCTTTAACCTAGTACTTTCATCCTTATGCATTAAGAGATTAAAGGGGGGAAATGTAGATACTAAAACTAAATATTTATAGCATCTTAGTCTTGTACATTTGAAAAATATCAATTAGGGATCTACCCCTTAGTTTTATACCTTTCTGCTACCAAAATACTCACATTTTCCATCTCACTATGCCTAAATACTTATATCTTAGTTTGATCCATATCATTTTGATGACCCAAGTCTCATGAACTACACAAAAAGCTTAAAACTTGATAAAAATCCTTCACTATTAGTTTCATATCGATACCTATTTTCTATCCCCCTGGACACTACTAGCTACAGATAGACACTACTATTGATGGTAATGTCTAGGTCCTTATCTAGTGTCTAGTAGCCAAAAATCATCCAAATTTCAAATAATTCAAAACATGTAGGTCAGCCTATTTGTCTTATTAAACCCTACTATGAGATATTTTTAAAAGGTGTGGTATAAATAAAATTATAAGCCTTCTTACTATTCATCTAGCAAATACCAAGCAGCAAACACCTACTAAAATTAAATCAATCAACTATACAAGCACTCTATTCTACCTTATTCATCTTTATTCTCATATCAAGTATAGAAGTAGTCATATTATAAGTTTGAAGAATTCAAAGAGCAACCCATGAGTGATATTTGTCAAGTTATAAGATAGATCATTGCATGTATGTATCATATAGCATATTACACCCTTGTATACACACATACCATACATAGGGGAGAACTACATAAGTATGAGGCCCTCCTTGGAGTTTTATCTATGAAGGTAGTGCCCATTAATAGAGGAGTCTTTGGGGTAGTTAAAATCATGAACCCAATAACCCATTTTTTAGAAAAGTCATTCCAAAGGTGAATATGGGTAGAGATATAGGATTTTATCAATCAATGAAGAGTGACACCCTATACCCTAGATTTAAATATCAATGAAAAGTTGATAGAAAACCTAGAATGACAAAGTTGGTCACATTCATATCCAATTTGTATTATGTACTAGACACTTGCATCATAGTCAGAAACTATCATTTATGGTAATGTCTAGATCTGATGGTAGTGTCTATGTCCACATAAGTGAAATTTATAAAATCGGATGATTGGTCTAGAATACTGATCCTACATACTTTACATTTATTTCTAGTCTAGATCTATCTTCACATGGTAAACTAGATAAGTACAATTGTTTCTTATTTATTGAAATACTTTTCAATAGTTGTACTTTACTATTTTAATTGATCTAATTTTTATAAATTCAAAATATTATTTATCTAGATTTTCTATTCATTGGCCTATTATAGATTAGTTTATCACCCTTGTGTTTGAACTATTTATTCTTAACCTTCTCCCCCACATATCTAATTTTAGGGTTAAACAATAATAAAAATTGAACTCATATAAATAGTAGGATGAAAAGTATTTTTTTATTTCATTTTCGCTATCTCATTGTACAAATTGAGCCTTGAGTTCCCAAGATACCTAGCCAATGAGATGCATTGGTGCTTCAGTTTAAACATTTATAGTCTATCTTAAAAACACAGATGGAGGATGAGGTGGTATGTATCAAAATTACTCAATTTTTCTATCAATTTATATGATTTTTAATATATTTACTTTATTTTTTGGAAAAAAATATATGTTTTGATATTTTTCAAAGTCCATAATGCAAATTTGAAAATTTTGACCTATCAGGTCAGTATCATCCATCTATAAATTTAAAATGTTGGATATAGTTAAAAATAAAAATTAAACAAATCATAAAAAATATAGTTAAAAATTAAAAAATGCAAACAAAAAGTAATAAAAATCATAAAAATAATATAGTTAAAAATATAAGTCCATTATTCTTTTGATGGCATTGAATTGTTTGGCCAAGTATTTTTAAGTAGATGGTTGATATAGTTAAAAATAAAAAAATCATAAAGAATTCAAATAAAGACATCAAGGCACAAATTACATATTTTTCTAGTGTTCAAGTAGAGATACATGATGTTTCTCTGACCATAATGAGATGCAACATTTTGACAATGATAAACATACTAAAGGGAAAAAAATGTGTTGTGGTATTTTTTAAAGTCCATAATGTAGATTTGACAATTTTGACCTATTAGGTCAGTATCATTAGAAATCTAAAGATATCATCCTAAATGGGATATTTCTACCTAATTTAGGACATTATTATTTTAATTTTCTTACCTTTCGAGTCAATTTTTCTTATTTGCTTTTTAATGCTTATTTTTAATAGTTTTATGTGTATTTACATTTTTTTAATCTAAAATTTATATGCATGTGTTCATGTGTCCTATTTTTTAGCATAATTCACATGCATGGGAGTTACAAGGTGGGTGAAATATGAGTACATTGGTGGATCTGGTTTAGATGACATTGATTGGTGGGTATTATAGGAGGTAGGTTTGGTACATGTTGGCTGATTGGGCCAAGTTCTATATAGCATTCATTTGATGACAACATTAGCTAAGAGGTGTCATCATGATAATTGTAATTTTTTATTACTAATGGGTGAGATGACTATCACGTTGAATGATTTATGGTGCATCTTATTATTATCAATTTTTAAAGAGAGGTCCATTTTGGAGGATATAAAGGGTTCAAACCATATGTGGAGAGCCCATAAGTATATGATAGATAGGTGAAAGGGTGCATAATAGGGTGTAACTATTATATTTGAGAAAATTATGAAATCATACGCTCCATGGTTTCATAAGTTTAAATGTTTTATATTTGTATCATTTATAGTTGTAATTGGAGAAACCATTGTAATTTCTTAACACATGTATGATATTATTTTTTTGACTGAGGATATTCATATAAGATATTATTAGGGGTGTAGCATGTTAGCCCACCTATATAAATATTTATATAGATTAATTATGGATTTTCATGCTGGTGGTCTTGGATCAACCACATTATTACATGAATGGGAATATGAACATATAAATATGATCCATTATTTTGGTGTTCCATGTGAAGATTGGGTCCATCTCGATATCTTCACATGTCATTGGGTGTTACCATATATGAGGGGATTAAGCACCATTGAGTACAAAGTTATTTTGGATATATTGACTCCATATATGAATCATTGGTCTCCCTATATGGGATTTTATAGGTTGCCTAAGGATGTTTGATAGCTTCATCACATATAACTTAGTATGTGACTACTATATCAATTTAATAGTGTTATGGAGATATTTCAATATGAGTGGGTTACTAGATAGCTTATGTTGATTAGGTTGTGCCCTCAATGCCTTATTTATAGATCTAGATCAATAGGGATAATATTATAGTAGGGGTGTGGTCATAACTCATAGGTGTTGACTTGGCTCCTTAACTAACTAAAGATCATGATCTTGTGATTTCACTAGTAGCAAGAAATGATACAAGGTGCACTAAATCATATACACAGTGGTGGAATACTTATCAATCAATGGGTTGTAATATTTTTAGTTATGGTAGGTGATCCTAGTGTTGTGCCTCCTATGCATGGTGGATGTGATGGAGATATAGGAGGTGGAGATGGATAAGGTTGATATAGAGGAGGTGGAGTGGGAGAACCACCTACACCATAGCCTGCAACATAGTTGATTGACATAGAAATCATTATTACCATAGTGATTTATATTATTGTATTTGAGCATGAGTATTTGTATGAGTATTTACATGTTTCTTTAGTTAGTTATTGATATTCTTAAATTTGGTTACTAATTTAATTATGTTATTGGTACTATAAGTGACACATATTGATTTATGATGGTAGATTACACCATCTGTACTTTGACATGGAATGTGCCTTATGATATAGTTGGTAGTGGCTTATTTAAGTAAGTCAGCCATATTTTTTATGAGCATGCACCATTTTTTTATCCTTATGCCATTATTATCATGGTATATATGGTATTCATCAGAGAGTAAGATCATTTATAGGTATAGCTTGATATATGCCCTACACCTACACCTAGATCTATTTTATTGAGAGATTTATTTGAGATTTTATTTAATTTACACTCTAAACATAAACATGTGATGGTTTGGATATGAAATATTGAGATATACATTAGATGATGTAGGTCATGATATCAATCATGGGGATCCATAGGACTAGATGGAGTTTTTACTTCATATGTTGTGGGTCTCATTATTAGTGATAGTTGAGATGGTGATGCTACTTCCAAGTTCTGATTAGAAGTAGAGGCCCTATTATCCAACTCTATATATTTATTTTCTAAAATATTCTCAATGATGTACATTAATTACATGCATTGACATATGTAATTCCCTTTGACTTGATCATATTCACAAAATTTGTGCTCTTTATACCATATAGGGAAAGGAACACCCTTAGGGAAAGGCTTTGGAATAAAACAACTAATCATATTAGTAGAATTTAGACTCTAAAATAATGATTCAATTAGTTATCTAAGGTCACTAAAAATTCTATCTATAGGTGGTGTTATTCTTAGAGGAGGTGTTTGTAAAGGAGCAGGTGGTTGCATAAGTAGAGTTGGTTGAACCTATGGTATTTGCACTATTTGTATATGTTGTGATCTGATAAATCCATTACCAATAGTGTTATTATTGTGGTTATAAGCTTTAGGATTCTTAAAATTACTAGCTTGGTTTGGTGTAGGAGCCTACATTTGGATTGGGTTTTAGATCTAATTTTGACCTTTGATTCTAGCTTTGGTTCTAGTTTTGGTTGGGAGATTACAATTTGATTATCTCTTTATTGATAAGGGATTTCTCAATTTATAGGCCTTTATATATAATTTATTTAAATTTTTGGGCACATTAAAGCTCAAGGTAATAGGATATATTACTTTGAAAATTATGGGTGAACATAGCTTCCAACTATTTGTCTGGTAAATTATGTGTGAAATGGCTAGCAAGTGTTCTCCATCATTGTAAGTAGTTTTAGAAATGCTCACCTATCCTTTGTTGAACTTATTCCAAATCAACCATGGTAATGTCATGTTTAATATTATAGGAAAAATGTTACATAAACTTCTCTAATAGGTCATCCTAATGAAGTGTAGAGTTATTTACAAGTTGGAGAATCCATTTCAAGGCCTATCAAGTTAAACTATGAGTAAAAAGGAGAGGAAAATAAATATCATCGAAGGCCATTAATTGGAAAGTAACATAAAATTATTTAAAATTTTCCTTTGGGTCACCTTGCCTTTGTATTTTTTAAACTTAGGTGGCTCAAAACCCAGAGGAAATAGTATCTAAAGGTAACCCATGTTGAATGGGTATGAACATGTTTCATTTAACTTGAGTTTCTTTCCTTGTTTTCCTATCTAAAGAGATAAAATTCCATCCTTCACTTGTAATTCTTGGGCTAGGGGTGTAAGATGATAATAAATGGATGGTTATGGTTGGGTAATCATACAATAAAATGCTCATTTGGTTGGTTAACCAACTAGGAATATGCAACTATTGATTAGCATTATATTAATGGCATGGTACGTATTATTAGTAAACATTTTGGTTGGGATTTGTAATATGACTTTGACTTGGAAGGAACTACAGACTAAATGGAGGTGTTTGGTTTTTGGGAATGAATTATGGGTAGTGGGTTTAGAATAAAATTTGATGATGGTTAGTTGGACCTTGTTGTATTAAAGGTACATGTTGTTGGTTAAAATTTTGTTGCAAAATTGTTGCATGTTAGGCATGTGTTGTATGTAAGATATGTGTTGGATGCGAGGTAATTATTGCCTATTAGGTATTTTTTGTATGTTGGGAACTTGTTTTTGGTTAAAAACATGTGGCATGTTGGGTATTTATTATGTGTTAGGCACTTTTTGTATGTTGGGCACTTATTATTGTCTAGATGCAAGATGTTGTTGACCAACAAGGATATATTGTTGATTAGACAATGTTTGAAGTTGGTGATTTACCACTTGTTATATTGGCACATTAATTTTCACTATTGAGGTGGAATGGTTATCAATACCTATTGGGATGGAGTGTTGGTTACCACTTGTTGAGCTGGAGTGTTATTGTGCATGTGTTATAATGGGGTATTTGACTATGATTGATTACTTACTCCATGTTTTGTATTTTAGGAATAAAATGGCTATGGATGGATATTCACATGTGTGGTTATGAGCTAAATGTACCTACCCCTAATGTTGTGATCTAGTTATGTATTTAAAGGAGGAATCTATTATGAACTATTTAATAAGATGTTTTTTTTATATATTAGACTTAACTTGGTCAAGATTGGATAATGTTTTTGTTATCCACCACATTTTGAAAATGGTATCTTAAATAAGCCATTGATTCTTTTGTATTCATAGGAACATTGAACATGTCTATAGCTAACATAGTTTGAGTGAACAGATCTATGTTTGTGTTGATTATTTTGACCTCAGGTCAAAATAAGTCAACATACTATAGTTAAAAACTTATATATGGGTATATTAGGGTCTTATATGGTTTTTCATGGTCCTAACAATGTCATTTAATGTGTCACTATCTTTGTCATGGTCATCGTTTAGTCCTTTATGTCTTATGTCATCCTAGGGGTCATATTTGAGTCATTCATGGAGGTTTGTATGGTTTTACTAAGTATAAAAAGGTGTACAAGTGTTTTTCAATGTCATTCATGTCAGATCCTTATTAGATATGTCAGTTTTAACTAAAAACTTGTAGGTACTATGTTGAAATCAAGAAAATAGTTGGAAAAGATGAAGTTTTGGTAGTTGTATGACTTCTACATAAGTGTGGCACATGTGGCAAGATTATAAAGTGAATATTAAAATTCCTTGAATTCATTATCACATTTGGTTGGCTTTTAAACACTTGAAAATTGCCTATAAATGTTTTGTTCTTTCATCACTCTACTAGGTAGGCATAAATGACCAACTGATTTTGGTCTAGTATGGAAAACAAAGGTTGATTCAAGTCAAATCCATTTGGTGGTATATATTAAAATTAGTTTAATTCCATTTCATTATAGTTTTTGAAGTATTGATTTTTTATTCTCTATGAACCATTATTTATAAGTCTACTACCTTTTTATGTCTGCTCATTCCCACACCCTATGTGTTTCCTCTTTATTTGAGTTGGTTCATACAAATTAAGTGTTATAAGTGATTGTGGAGAGTGTGGAAATTATTATCTCATGATTTTGAGTATTTTTTTAATGTATTAACATGAATTGATAATCCAAACATCTCAAGTTGCTAGTTGAGGTTACCATTAGAGTTGCACAGTCAATGTTTCACCAATTACGAAAGGTTATTATTCTGGTGATGGTCTCATAGGAAGATAACATGTAGTGTTTCATGCCTATAATTATATTAAGCCACATATCTTCCCAAATATTAGTTACAAAGGTGTTTCACATGAATAATACAATCAAAGATACACACAGTTAGTCTCCTACACACATCTACCTACAGGCAGATAAAAGTACCCCTACATAGCCATGATGATGTGATGAAGAGATGAAAAAGTGGTGATAGATTAAATGAGGTTTTTTAAATCAATTATTAACCATGAAAATAGTTTGAGATTATTTGAAACACCCAATTCAATATGCACATATTCTTGTATCACCCCTTCGCAGTTCTATATACTATATGTGCACCTATAGGTACCCCACAAAAGATTAATCATATCAGAATGAAAGCATTGTAATTGGTTTGAAGTATTTTAAGGTGAAAAGGATCAATTATAATACTTCAAGAAGGTATAATTTTTATTATATAACCATCCACTATGAATATTGTTCATATCCCACCTTCACTACCCTGTATCCAGCATATGCACCTACAAGTGGCTCCAATAGAGGCCCGAGGATGTTGCATGAAGTGTTTGAAGTTTGTTTGAAGGCCTCATCAAGTATAAAAAAATGAATACCACCATAACATTAATGGTGGAATCATAAAATATCAAACATACTTGAATTTTAGGATCTTAATTTGAGAGAGTTACATTTGGGACTAATTACCTTAATTTTTCTGAAATAAGGTCTTTTCCACACTTGGTGCCATCATATAGTAGTGTGGCATGAGGTCTAGATAGGTCCAAATTATTCCATCATGTATACCACATGTATGGGTAATGCCTTGAAAAATCATGAATGTTTGGACAACATAGGGTGATATAAGAGGTTTTAAAACTCAAGCAATCTTTCACTACAGTATTTAAGTGTTCTCTACAACATTTTGAGGTTCAAGTAACCCTATAAAGCAACAATGACATGTAGTGGTAGGATTTAAAGATAAGTAAATTTAAGTTAATCAATGTGTTATTAATGGATCAAAAAAAATTTAAGGGTTTAAAGTATAGGGTCTTGACTTATATCACCACCTACAGGGGTCCCTTTGTCCTCAAAAAGGCCACCTACAGTCTGACTTTAGGCACTTTTAAGTTGGTAATATGAAAATAGAGATGAAAAACCCTAAAAAAATAATCACCTTATATTTATATATGATTATAAGGACTTAAAGGATATATTAGGATGTGAATTACAACATTAAAGAGTTGAAAATGTTATCTATATGATCTTTGTTTCTCTCAAAATGATCACTTACAGTTGACTGTGAAGTAACTACACACTAGAACAAGATAATTAGGTGTTGGCATAGCATATCCATGATGTAATCAAGTATTAGTGACTATGATATGGTTTTGATTACTCCAAATATCATCTAAACATGACATAATTTCTAACTCTAAGTGACACCTTACAGGAAACTCCCTTTGTTTGAGAAACATAGTCACACAGTCTGCTAGTCTAGCCTAGTCAAGTAGAGATGAGAGCACTTTAAGGAATTAGAAAAGAAACATGGGTGATATACATGTTTATAAAACATTTAAAATTATTATTGTTATATAAAATTATTATCATCATAATTAAATATATAATTTAAGGTTTCAACATTCAATCTACAGTCTATACACCAACCTTGCACATAGTCAGTGTTATAGAAGTTTGTCTTAGATTTTGTGATGTTTGGGGATGATAAAAATGTGATCCAGACTTGATATTTTGTTTATATGGTTCCCACGACATATTTAATCCTATAATAATTTTTATTTTATTATTAATATAGGTAAAATTTCCTCTATTATATCTTAGATAAAGGGCACTCCCAGAGAAACACACCCTACAGGTTTAACATGAAGAGGACAAGGAGGTGTGTTGAAGGAGTGTTGGATCATTTAAAGGAGATATAATGAGTTATGTTTAACATGAAAAAACATGGATAATAACCTAAAAGTACCATAAATCAAGTATTATGGCCTAAACATGCAAAGACATAGTCAAACCTACTAGGCATAGATTAGGCTTATAGCCCTAAAGGGGTACAATCCCATATTTAGAAATAGATGAACCTTTAAATGAAATTTATCATATTCAAAGGAATATATAATATTTTAAGATCTTTTTTTATTTATATCAAATCATGATAAAGTCATATTTTGGATTAAGAATAATTTAGGTGCACAGAATGCAAATAAAGGTTCAAGAGGCCATCTTAAGACACTCACACAGGTACAAACACTTACCATGGAAGCCCAAGAATTTGGGAGATGTTGAAGAGGGTCATAAACATGATTCTAGTGGGATTTATTCATATATTAAATTCCTAACATTTATGAATAAATGCTAAGATTCAAAACATCCTAAAACCCTCCAAAACCCTTGCTTGAGACTCGATGGGAAAAAAGAGGATATAAATGCATTCAAGATGGATAATTTGCCTTGTAAATGATTTTGGACTTATAGATAACTCCCTCAGTATCCTTCCAATCATATTGGTTGGTACACTACTTGTATCGATAGGGTACATAACAAGTTCTATTAACAAATTTTGATGTTTTATAGGTGTAAGGGATTCTTGAAGGATGAAGATCACTTTGGGAAATAAAGTGGGACCTAACATAACTCCTCATGTTAATTTATTTCTTTAGATAAGCACACAAGTACCTCTGTAATCACCTTAATTTTAAGCAGTCTTTGGAAGATAATGAGAATGAAGGGTGATCACCAAGTGAGAAGGTGATAGGTCCAAGTGGGATGCCTTTTAAGGTTTGCCTGATGGATAAGGACAATAGGACTCTTAAAAGGTGTCATATCACCCCTTTAATGGATTATATTATGAAACTAAAGGCCATCTTGGTGCCAAATGTGAAGATAGTCATGTGGAACTAGTTATGGTGATTGCAGGTAGTGAGAACACTCATCTAGAAGAATACTAGTGTTAGGGACATAGCTAATGTATATTGGATCTTGATTTTAACCACCCCCATCATAGTGCACATGTTTCATCTCTCCCTAGTCTACTCTGGAGCACTCAAGAAAGGGCCAAATGATGAAGGTAGTTTCTAATAAAGTAGTTGAATAATCCTACTCCAGTTTTGAGGATTTTTCATGCCTTGGACGGACATTTATCCAAAGAGAGCTTTTATGGTCTATTTTATACTCCATCCCTATTCAACATATCTAATTTTAATTCTTTTAAAAGTGTCAATATGACCCTTTATTTCCACTTCTCTCTCTCCTTTCTCACATTCTATAAGAACTAGTCATTTTGGCTCTTGTTTTCTAGTTACACACGTGGTATGGAAAAGTCCTATTGGTTTGATGTTGTACTTTGACTTTGAATAATACATGTAATTTATTTTTGAGTTTACAATCATCTTTTATAAGTGTGTGAAGTGATGTATGGTGAGGTCTAGTGATAAGCTTATATCCTTGCTTCTCCTTATCCATTCATGTTTGGTGTAAGAAGTTACCATTCTAACAGGTCATATGGAGTGTAACTAGTGTATTTGACTCCATTAAAGTGAAAAAGTAGCCTTAGTTTTTTCAAATAGCCTCTAGTTCAATTACCTTGAGTAGTCTTATGCATATCACTTCCATATTGAAATACTAATGTTGGAGTATTCTTGGAATTTGAAGCTAATTTTATAGGTCTTATCTCTTAGTACAAAATTATGATGATCTTATTGAAATAATTATGGTGTATCACCCCATTAGAGTAGTTTAATTTCATACAAACTTCTATCCATTTTCACACAAGTAATCAGTTTGTATAGGTGATAAGCACTTAAAGTTCAATCTAGGGAGCTATCCCTTAAACTTAGAGGTCGATCTCTACTATAGGTAACCCATATGCCTAGAGGTATTCCAGTGTTGTCCAAATCTTAGATTAGGATTGAACAACCTCTTTTATGGTGCAATATTTGGTGATAAAAATTTGTATTGGGATAACCTTACAAGTCAATTATAGTTTTATTTGTATTTGTATTTATTTTTATCTAAAATTGATATGCACGTGTTCATGTGTCCTATTTTTTAACATAATTCACATGCATGGGAGTTACGAGGTGGATGAAATATGTGTACATTGGTGGAGCTTTGTTTGGATGACATAGGTTTTTGGGTATTATAGGGGAATATTTGGTACATTTTGGCCAATTGGGCCAAGTTATATATAATACTCATTTGATGATAGCATTAACTAAGAGATAGCAGCATGATACTTATAATTTTTGCTAACTAATGGGTGAGATGACTATCAAATTGAATGATTTATGGTGTATCTTAAGATTACCAATTTTTAAAGAGAGTTCCATTGTAGAGGATATAAATGGTTTATCACATATGTGGTAAGCCCATAAGTATATGATAGGTAGGTGAAAAGGTGTATAATAGGGTGGAACTATTATACTTGAGCAAATTATGAATTCATACACTCCATGGTTTCATAAGTTTATATGTTTTATAATTTCATCATTTTTAGTTTTAGATGGAGAAACCATTATTATTTCATATCACATGTATGATATTATTCATTTGATTGAGGAGAGTTGTATAATATATTCTTAGGGATGTAGCATACTAACTCACCTGTATCAAGATTTATATAGATTAATTATGGAGGTTCATATTGGTGGTCTTCAATCAACCAAATTATTACATGTATGGAAATATAAACATATCAATATGATTCATTATTTTTTTGGTCCACATGGAGATTGGGTCCATCTCAATGTCTTCACATTTCATTGGGTATTACCACACATGAGGGGATTGAGCACCATTGAGTACAAAGTTATTTTGGGTAGATTGAATCCATATATGATTTATTTTTACCCATGATATCACCCAAATTTACACCCTAGGGAGTGATACTCAAGCCGCCTCAAATTTTTAATAACATTAAAACACCTCATATGTTGTGGGTAACAATTCTAAGAGGTGAATCTCTAGATTAAGGGTTAGATCCCATGTACAACACCTAAAACTAATAACTAACCTACTTTATTTTAATTAAAATGGATATAATGAGAATAAACACTAATATAATGGAGGTTATGCACTAAGATAAACTCCACAAGTTACTTGAACTTGTAGTATGGCAGACAACTACAAAACTGATCTAAAAATCCAAGGTCCTCCTAACAATAGTGTTTCAATATGAAGGTAGAATGAAATGTATCATTCAATGTGGATGAATAATAGGCCTAAAAATGGGCACTAATAATCCTTATTACACTTAAAATCACACAAATATACTATTTTCACATCATATGACCTGTTAGAAAGTATAGTGCTCACATAAAGGAATAGAAGAGATAGATTAATGCAAAGAAAGAACTATCACTTATCATTCAACAAAAATTAGTTCATATACTTATGCAATACTTGAGAAAGATAACTTGAATTTGAATTATTTATTCCAAAGTCAAATTAGTCTTCAATTTGGTAGGGCTTCACCATATAAATATATGGATGTCTTACAATGCCAAAAGAGGTAGCATATATAGAGAATGAGGAAGAGAGAGATAAGGAGGTACGTTGGAGAGAGCCAGGGAAAAATTTTAGTATTCACAAGATATTTACAAGATGGAAAATGGGTTATAGGTATTCATAACATTCCTCTTGACATGTGTTTATCTCTTCTTGTGATTGCTTTTTCAAAGTGGCACAAGAGACCATTCACTTTCCTTACTATACAATCATCCCTAAAACTACATATATCAAATCATCAATGTTGATTGACACATTGATACACCTTAAAAACCTCAATAAAATTCATATGAACTCCTTAACACCTTTCATCATTTTTAAATTAGCTCATACTGACATTGAAGTGATAATCACCTCTTTTAGGTGTCTTGAAGCTTTTTTGACTTCACTATCCCTCTCCTTGCCCAAATGGCTCAAATATTGATTCCACATTTATGGATGAAATATATTTCCACTGAAGACTTATCTAAATCATAACAGACCTCAATCAACCCATTTGGATCCATCATGCACTCCCAAATATCTCATTTTGCACCCAAATCTTACATTTTCTCCCAATTCCTTATAGCCCTAAAAACACAAAGCTCCTCGTTTAGGACAATGTATGGATGATCATGAGAAAATAGGAATATTTTTTTAGTATCAAATATTCCCTTACATCTTTTTTCCAAATTCCATGACCAAAATCTGAGTGGAATTATATTTATTCACCTGATCTCTCTCTCCAATTAGGCCTTAATTAGGTCCTTGGGCCTAGAAACTTTAATTTTTTTGCAGACCTCTCCCACACATGTGAAACCAAAACTAAGTGTTTGATTCAGTTTTCCTACCTCATTACCATTCTACATGTCAAATTTTGGATTTTGAAACCATGTATAGATATGAGAACCATGAAATGAACAAAAAACCTAGCCTTTCACAAGCCTTTTTTACACTGCCTTCAATAATTAGACCTGTAAGGGCACTTTCAAGATTACATGTACTATTTTTGACTTAAATAGGTATAATACACCTAAATCCATCCTTAAAAATAGTTTTAATCTATTCATGAGGTCAAATACCCTATTTTGAGCTCAAATCCTTACAAAAACATATGATTTATTATGTCCATAGAGGTGCAAGTATAAGAGAATGTTATCGTGATATTATACCTAGAGTGAGGAATGATGTCTAAGTGGTTTCAAGAGAAATATAACTCATTTCACATAACTTGGAATCCAATCTCCCTCATCATGTTTTTATTAGGGTTTTAAGAGGGTTTAGAGTAGTTTGGGTTCTTAAAAATTATTCATAAATCCTAGGGCCTTAACTCCTGAACCAATGCCAAAAAATTAAAGTACACAGGTGTCCTAAACTACCATTAGGTGCTTATTTTCCCATAAAACTTGTCCATATATATTATATTGAGAAAGTTCTCTTCAAGTCTCTAATATGCCATTGGAGAGTACTCTACAATCTTAACCATTATTCATAAATGTTGGAGACCTAAACTAACATATGATGCTATAATATTAGAGCCTAGGGACCCCTTCACCATCATTAAAAACCATTATACCCAATGTAAAATTTTAGGGTCACATTGAGCAAGATAACCTTGGTATTGAACTACATCCATGTACTTAGAAGGGCTCAAGAAGGTTTTGTAGGCTAAATGATCACTTTCCTTGTCTTCCTCTACCTATGGATACTTATCTAGGTTCTATGCCACCATTATACACTTCTTAATACCCTCAAGTTCCTATTTCATGGTCAATAAATCACTCTTATCATGATTGTACACATAGTATTGTGTGTGATATTAGGCTTACTAGGCCTAAACGGACCTATCAACATTGGCACCATTTTTTTCACTCCAAGGACTATATGGATTCATAATAACATTAAAGGATTATTCTCATGTTATTTTCTTCTTCCTACAGACCTCCTTTCTTTCAAACCAAGTAGGCACCCTTCATGTAGGCATGTAGGCTTGTAGGAATACTTGAATGTGTGATTGCAGGGTTCAAGTGAAATTTGTTTTGATCACTATCTCTCTAATATTATTTTAGGTTTGCTTGACCTCAAATGACTTTTTTTACCTTGTCTATATATCTAAACTCCAAATCCATTGTGTGCACTACATCTTCTTCTCAAGTTTAGAAATAACTTGAGCTACTCAAACTAACTTATAGGTAGTCATTTGGGGTTTGACATCATTTTGGATTTTAGATCTCAATACAAATCACTGAGCAAAAGAATGACCTTTGTTACAGTATTGAGAACCTATTTATCTTCTTTTGAACCTTTACAACTTTTCCAAGACCCTACATCCTTGTTTACAATTCCTTCTCTCTTGTATCTACTCAATGTGTTTGCTCATCACATGTTATAATTTTGACGTTTAGATTCTAATTGAATAGGTCTCATTTGTTATTTTCATTTTACATGTACATTATCAAGTGTTATCCATACTGATTTAAGGCCTAAAATTGCTTAATCTTGTCATTTTGCCTATAGGTGGCGATTGGGTGTCTTGAGCAATTATCTTTGAGGTCACACCTTCTCCATTGATCTTGAACCTCTCCACATATTAAAACACTATATTTCCTTCATTATTTAGGCCTTCAAAACCCAATCATGATGCACATTTCAATACAATTTCTTATAAAATGTAGACCTATAGGTCTACATTATTCACGTTTTAAGCCTTGAATGGTGGTTGGCTTGATCTATTTGAGCTTGAGATCAATTATCCATTGATTCCTCACTTCTATTGTGAGGTCAAGACTCTCATACACCTATGATAATTCAAAACAAATCTTTTTGAAACCATATTTGTAGGCAGTATCAAAACACAGTCTTTAAGCATGGGAACATGAATTCTACTTGGAGGACTAATACATAATGACCAGTCATGTTGGAGAGTCTTGAATGAGATGATAATATTTTTAAAATATCTAACCATCTATTATGTATATTGATCACTCTTAGCTCCTCTAAAATTTCAAATGCAAACTTGTGACATATCCTTAATGGAGACTCCTCTTGTAGTACCTAATGTTCACATGTGCCAATATAATAAAAACAAATTTGAAATGTGTGTGTATACCTATAAAAACCTTTTACATCACTTATCATGATCCAAATATCTCCAAATTTCATGAAATTGGTGTAAAACATGAGCTTATGGGGTTTACTAGGTGTTTTTGACTACCTATCTTATTAGCGATGGTTCATACAATGAATCCCCTTAAACCTTAAAATATTTTTAAGAATAATAATCCCATGAGGGTCATTTCCTATTCCTAGGAGAATTTGACCTAAATCCTTTGTATGTTCATGAAACAAGCATAAACGTTTGGCCTTCCTAAGCTTGTGAAGAGCTTGACTAGGCTTCTGACTGGTTTTATGCATATATTTTGACCATTCAACACTATGTAGTTTATTTTCAATTTTAATAAGTTTAAAATACACTTTTATATACATTTACACCTGAAGGTGGATCCTCTTGATTGTACAGGTGACTTAAAACTACTTTATTTTGAATGATTCTCTATCTTTGGATGTTGAGCTGAAAATTTATCTAAATCTAACCATTTTATGACCACATTATTACAAAATTCACGTTATAACATTTATTTAACTACTTTTATTTGATAAGAGGACATATAATTCCTCAAATTAGCTTATAAAGTGACTTAAAGGTCTTAGGGTACATGACAAACATGGTAGAAGATTAATACTTGACTAGATGACTTCCAAGTGATAATTAAACCTCATATAATGAATCTTTATAATTATATAACCTTGAAGACACATGAAAAACAACATTATCTCATGAATGACCTTTGGAGACTATATAATAACATAAATAGACCAAACTTTAAACAATGTTAATCAAGGATTTAATTGACCACTAAAATACCATTACAAGACCAAAGTAACTATCTACAAGCTTTGGAAAACCCTATGAAATTGTTTAAAACTATAGTATTTCACCCCTTTTGACATGGGGGTCAAAATGATTCAACAAATTGATGATTTGTAGGGGTTACATGCTTACAATATTGATATATTAGTGGCCTATTTATTCTATTGGGCAATGGAATCACTCTCATGCTATAATCTAAAACTGATATACCTATTGAAGATTCAAAATCACACCACACCACAAATAAAGAAACATTACAACATTCCAAATGCATTTAGTGAAAACCACATGACAACAAACTCACACAAGACACTATGTTATGAACTTATCAAAAATAAACATACTAACCTATTATATAGAAACCTCCAAATATGTTTGAGGTGATGAAACAACTCCTTGAATTCAACTAGGATAAAAAAACAATGCTTCTAGAATCATTATTGCTCCATGATAACAAACAAACATAAATTGAATTATTATCAATGATAACTTACTCACTAGGGTGATCTAGTGACTTACCATTCTTTAAACCTTTACTAAATGCAAGTACATCATTTAGATCTCCTCTGAATGATTCATTTATATCTCTTTGAGGTTTTTTTGACATTGTAGCCTACTTAATATTTTATATGCTCACTTGGTACTTCTCAATATTCTCCTTAGGGATCATAAAACTCTTCACAACCTCAAATTAATTTGCACTATGATGTAGTAGGTATCTAGAGTCATCAAGCTTAAATTCTTGTTTGCTAAACACATTTGCAAATTGATTAGGATCAACCTAGTATCTATGCTACTGCTTACTATCACAAACCTCTATTTTGACCTGATCATGTTCTTACATGGTTTTTTTATTCTTGATAGGGATTTCACACTCTTTTTTTTCTCATTAGCCCCATCATCAAGCCCATGTATCTTTTGAGAAGGATCAAACCTAGTCCCTCCTTCAAATTCTTGCATTATGGCATAATATTTCTTCCAAATATCATCATATCCTCTTTGAGTCTCATGCTCATTAATTTCTTCTTCTTAGGTAGGTATAACTACATCCTCATTTTCAATACCATGTTTTACTATATTTGGAACATCGTCATCATCCATATGCAAAAAAATATTTCCCCATGTAGCCTATTAAAAATTATATTTAGAGCTTACTTATAGAAATTCATCACATTTTTCATGAATAATATATGTTCCCATACTTGTACCTTATATGAGTTTATATGGATAAAGCCCATAATATTCATCTCCCCACTCATCAAGGAAAATATTAGATATGCCATCAAGAGGTGTCAAAGATTCTTGATCATTAGGATGAGCTCCCTCCTCAATGATAGTGAAATTCATGTGTTTAATTCATTTATTTGGTACATAAGGTTATACATGAAATTTAGGTAAAGGTTTAGACTTATTGACACCTTATCACCATTCCTAGTCCTAAATTTCATATAGGACCAATCAGAAGTCAAGTACCCCCCAATCTTAGTAATAAAGTACCTTGACAAACAAAGAGCAAAGTGAGGTGGTACATCCACAACTACAAGATATTATGAGATAGAGAAGTTAGGACAGGAATGAAGAGTCAAATTCAAACTTTTGATAATGTCAACTATTTTGGTAGTTGATCTATCCAATTGTAACACCCCCTTGGATTTTGGTTCATACTTTAAATTTAGCTTGTCAGCTACTTGTTTGGGCATAACTAATTTGTTTTCTCAACTGTCAATCAATCATTTATGAAGAAATTATTCTCCAATGATTATATAGAGGTATAAAGGAGGAAGTTTATCTACTCTTTTAGTCTTGGTTTTTTTCCCATCCTTAACCTTCAATGCATTTTCCAAAGCTACCCCTCTTTCATTAGGCTACCTAGGTGTTGCATTAAGCTTGGGGAGATCATTTTGAAGTAGATCTCTTTATCCAAGAATGTAAAATGTTTCACACATTGGGATTATTACATAAACCTTTTTCATTTGTTTAATAATGTTCATAGGATATCTTCCAACCTTGTCATGCCCTTTAATAGCCATAACACTACCAAGACCTTATGTTAATTGATGCATAGGAGGAGATATAGCATTATAAAATATCTTATTTACCTAAGAAATATGGGATGTATTTGACACACCTACCCCTTGGGATGTTAGAGATTTCATGCTTGGACCAAAATTTATCCCTTGTACCTCTTTAATCACTCTTCTCTATGACCTTGTGTTTGTAGCTATAGGATTTGAGTCTATGTTTAAGTTCCCTTCATAATTGACTACACATGAATCTTCTTGAAATTATTTCATAAAGGTAGCCTCTGATTGAGCATTCTCTCAACTAAGCATCTCTTCTTGAGTCATTGCAGACAATGTTCCCCATTATGCCATAAAAGCTTGGTTAAATTATCATTTGAATAGATAGATGGATCATGAGGTGGATCTCATAGAATTTGCTCTCTATTACCTTGCACAAGGTTGTTTTGGATAGGTACTAAATCTTTTGAAGTATAAGGATCATTCTAAATTTGACCATTATATTTTCTTACTTGATTTAGTTTCCCTTGTCCTTGAGAGTGGCCTTGAAAATATGGTCTAGGAGCTTGATAAGACTGATAGGGATAATGTGGTTGATAGTATCCTTGAAAGGATATCCATTATTATTATTTTTTTTATCTCTTGATATTTTTATTCTCTTATCTAAGATCCTTAATCATATCTACATTATTTGACTTACTCAGTTGATTATAGGAAACATGCTTATGCTTGGTTATGGGAATGGGAGCCATAATGGGAATAGGAGTTTGCACATCAAGAAATAAAGGTATAGGGGGTCTAGGAGAGATCTTCCTAGCATGTATAAGGATCTTATCCCTTATAATAGTATCATAAGCATTAGGTAGTATATCCCCTCCCATAGATTGAAACATCATGGATATGTCACTATTTAAAGCCTTAAAATAATATAGAAAAGCATGATGTGCAATAGGTATTATCAAACTTAGGATCCTATCCCATATCTTTTTAAATCTTATGTTAAAATATTAAATTTATTCTTGAGGGGATATATTTATAATAGTTAGTTGCTTGATCAAGGATAACATGCCACTCTTGTCTTCAAATATCCTCCTCAAAGAGTCACCCAATTGGTCCCATGTAGTGATAGAATTGGGAGCCAAAGTCCCATAACAATTAAGGGCCTTATCCTTTAAGGAAACAACCAACATCCTGATAGAAACATTATCTTCAGTGATGTTATGTATATTACAAAAATTAGAAATATTCCTTATGTGCTCAATAGGGGTAATGACAGATTATCATGTATAAGAAGGCACACTTTTGAGGGATAACATAGGAATTTCATCATATTGAGAAAATGCTAGAGGAATATGATCATTGAAAGCAACAAAGGTCAGGTTCCTTGGTGTTGCCATCTTATAAATTGGACCTAACAAGAGTATCCTAATAGGTACGTGAGTAGTAAATGATTTCTTTGGATATGGATGAGTATTATCAAACCTCTTGGATATAAATAAATATTAATGAAACTCTAAAAACTCAAAAGGAATGCATTTATTAGAGGATCTTGTGTTTACCTTAGGCATGAAATTGAGACACTAGTCTACAACCAAGATCCAATCATTGTTGGAGTCATTAGATACTACATGAAGGAAGCTAATATAACTTTAAATTTATCAAGATTAACATCCACCTTATATAAATTCCTAGACTATGAGTCCCACCAGGCATTGGAAAAATATTATCACCCAAATTTTCACCCTAAGGAAGGTTACTCCATCCTCCTCAAATTTAGAATAACATTAAAACACCTCATATGTTATGGGTAACAATTCTAAGAAGTGAATATCTAAATTATGGGATAGTTACTATGTACAACACCTAAAACTAATCACTAACCTAATTTATTTGAAGTAAAATGTATAAGATTAAACATTAATCTAATGTAGGTGATGCACCAAGATCAACTCCACAATTTACCTGAACCTGTACTATGGAAAATAATTACAAAACTGATCTCAAAATCCAAGGTCCTCCTAATAATAGTGTTTCAATATGAAGGTAGAATGCAATGTATCCTTCAAGGTGGATGAATAATAGGCCTAATAATCCTCCTAACACTTAAAATCACACAAATATACCAGTTGCACATCATATGACCTATTAGAAAGTATATTTCCCACATAAAGGCATAGAAGAAGAGATGAATGTAAAGAAAGAACTATCACTTATCATTCAAAAAATACTACTTCATACACTTATTCAATACTTGACAAATATAAAACTAGTTTGAATTATTTATTATAGATTTAAATTAGTCTTTAATTTAGTAGGGCTTCACCATACTAATATGGGGATGTCTTACAATACCAAAAGAGGTGGCATATATAGAGAATAAGGAAGAGAGAGAGGACGTACATTGGAGAGAGGCAAGGACAAATACTATTATTCACAATATAGTTATAAGATTTAAAAGAGATTAGATGTAGTCATAACATTCCTCTTGACATGTTTTGATCTCTTACTGTGATTGCTTATTCAAAGTGGCACAAGAGACCATTCACTTTCCTTACATACAATCATTCCTAAAACTACCTCTATCAACTCATCAACATTTATTGACACCTTGATACACATTAAATACCTCAATAAAATCCTTATGACCTCATTGACACCTTGCATCAATTTTAAATCTCTTTATACTAACATTGAAGTGATAATCATCTCTCGTAGGTGTCTTGAAGCCCATTTGACTTCACTACGCCTCTCCTTGCCCAAATGGCTCGAATGTTGATTCCAACTTTAAGGATGAAATATATTTCCATGAAATTATTATATCAATAATAAAATACCTTAATTAACACATTTTTATCCATCAAACACTCCCAAAGATCTCATTTTGCACCCAAAGCTTGCATTTTCTCCCAATCCCTTGTAGCCCTAAAAACACACAAAGCTCTTTGTATAGGAAAATGTAAGATTGACATTGGTAAAATAGGAATATTTTTAAGTACCTAGTATTTCCTTACAACTTTATTCCAAATTTCATGACCAAAATCTAAGTGGATGTGTACTTACTCACCTGATCTCTCTCTGTAATTAGGTCTCTAAGCCTAAAAATTAATAATTTGCTCCAAAATTCTCCCACACATGCAAAACCATAAATAAGTGTTTGATTCACTTTTTTTACCTGATGACCATGTCTGATGTCAAATTTGGGATTCGAAAACCTAGTATAGTTATGAGAACCATGAAATGGCCAAAAAATCTAGCCTTTGACAAGCCTTTTTTACACTACCTTCAATAATTAGACCTACATGATCAATTTTATCATTACATGTACATATTTTTAAACCTAAATAGGTATAATATACCTCAATTTATCTTCCCCAATGGTTTTCATCTATCCATGAGGTCAAATACCCTATTTTGAGTTAAAATCCTTAAAAAAAACAATTCATTTAATGTGTTTGTATAGGTTTAAGTACAAGAAAATGTCATGGTGATATTATTACTAGATTAAGGAATTATGTCCAAGTGTTTTAAGGAACAATCCAACTCATTTCAGACACTTTGGAATCCAATCTCCCTCGTTGAGTTCTTATTAGGGTTTTAGGTGGGTTTAAAGTAGTTCAGGTTCTTAACGATTATTCATAAACCCTAGGCCCTTAAATCCTAAACCAATGACACAAAATTAAAGTAAAAAAGTTTCATAAACTAACCATAGTTTATTAGTTTCCCATGCAACTTTTTCATACAAATCTAAGCTTGAGAAAGCACTCTTTGGATCTCTACTATGCCATTAGAGAGTGCTTTATAGTCTTAACCATTGTTCATAAAGGTTAGAGACCTAAACCAACATTTGATTCTATAATATTGGATTATTGGGACCCCTTAAAAATCCATGAAAACCATTGGACCCCATGCACAAGATCAGGGTTACACTCAGTAAGATAACCTTGGTATTAAACTGTAACTATGCATTTAGAAGGGCTCGATAAGGTTTTATAGGCTAAATGATCACTTTTATTGTATTATTATACATATTTATACTTATATATTTTATGTGAAAACATTATACACTTATTATTTCTTTCATGTTCCTATTTCACCCTTAATAAATCACTCTTATCATAACTATACACACAGACATGTGTGTCTGATCTTAGGCTTACTAGGCCTAAACAACCCTATCAACATTTGCACCATTTTTGTTAACTCTGAGGACTATATGGATTAATAATAATATTATAGGATAATTTTCATTTGATTTTATTCTTCCTACAAACCTCCTTTCTTTCAAACTAATTTGGCACCCTTCATGTAGACAGGCAAGCCTATAGGAGTATTTAACTATGTGATTACAAGGTTCAATTGAATTTTGTTTTAATCACTATCTATATAATATTATTTTATGTTTATTTTACCTCAAATGAATTTTTTTACCTTATCTATCTATCTAAACTCCAACTCCACTACATGTACTACATCTTCTTCTCAAGATTGGAACTAACTTTAGCTACTCAGACCAACCTGTAGGTAGTCATTTGGTGTTTGATTGCATTTTGAAGTTTATATCTCAATAAAAATCAATAATAAAAATAATGACCTTTTTTATAGTATTGATAACCTATTTATCTTCTTTTAAACCTTTTCAACTTTTCTAAGACCCTACATCTTCACTTGCATACGCCTTATTTCTCGTATCTATTCAAGACATGGATATAGGTTTTCATTTTATCAATGTGTTTGGTCATCACATGAGAGAATTATGAGGTTTATATTCTAATTTAATATGTATATTTTTATTTTCATCTTACATTTACATTCTCAAGTTTTCTCCATACTGATTTAAGGCCTCAAACTGCTCAATCTTGTCACTTTTCCTATAGCTGGTGATTGGGTGTCTTGAGCATTGGTCTTTGAGGTCACACCTACATTGGTATGATACCTATAAAAATATTCAAACACTATATTTACTTCATTATTTAGGCCTTTAAAACCCAATCTTGATGCACATTTAAATACAATTTCTCTTAAAATGTAGACCTACAAGTCTGCAAACCTATAAGTCTATATTTTTCATGTTTTAGGCCTTGAATGGTGCTTGGATTGATCCCTTTGAGCCTATGATAAATTATTCATTACCTCCTCACTTATATCATGATTTCAAGACTCTCATATACCTCTAATAATTCAAACCAAAATTTTTTAAAACCATCTTTACAAGCAACATCAAAACATAGTCTTCAAGTATGGACACATGAATGCAATTTGCAGGAATAGTATGGAATGACCAATCATGTTGGAGAGTCTTTAATAATATGATAATATTTTTAAAACATATAACCATCCCTTATATACATTTATCATTTTTAACCCCTCCAAAACTTCAAATGTGAACCTATGATATATCCTTCATGGAGGCTCCTCTTATAGTACCTGATGTTCACACATGCTAATATGATTGAAACAAATGTTAAATGGTTATGCATACCTATACAAACCTTATAAAACACTCATCATGCTCCAATGAGCTCTAAAGTACATGAAACTGGTGTAAAACATGAGCTTATATGATTTACTAGGTGTTTTTAACTACCTATCTTGTTAGTGATGGTTCATATAGTTCAACCCTTTAAACCCTAAAATCTTTTCATTAATCTTAAGCCCATGAGGGGTCCCTCTTATTCCTAGGATCATTTGACCCAAATCCTTTGTATGTTCATGAAAAAATCATAAACGTCTAGCCTTCCTAAGCTTATGAAGATCTTGAATAGGTTTTTGATTGGTTTTCTACATCTATTGACCTCTCAATACCTATGTAAGTTCATTTTCATTGTGAAGAAGTTGAAAAGACATTGTTATACACATTTTCACCTGAATTTGGATCATCTTGGTTGTATAAGTGATTTAAAAATATTTTCTTTTGAATGAATCTCTATATTTGGATGTTGATCTACAAATTTATGACTCTGGCCATTTTTTGACACCTTCTAATACCATGCACATTATAACCTTTCTTTAAGTGATTTTCCTTTAGAGGACTACATACAATTCCTCAAATTGGCTTAGAAAGTGACTTAAAGGCCTTGGGGTGCATGACAAACATGGTAGAAGATTAATAAATGACTATATGACTTTTTATACATAACTAAACCTCATATAATGACTCATCATAATGATATAACCTTTACCACACATGGGAAACAACATTATCTCATGAATGAACTTTGAAGACTACACAAGTACATAAAGAGACCAAAATTTAAACAATGTTAATCAAATATTATATTGACCACTAGAAGACCATTTCAAGACCAAAGTGACTATTTACAAGCTTTAGAAAACCCTATGAAAAAGTTTCAAACCATAGGGGTTAAACCCTTTTGACCTTGGGCTCAAAAATGGTCAACAAACCCTATATGGGATTTTAGAGGTGGCCTAAGGATGTTCGAGAGTTTCATCACATATAACTTAGTATGTGGCTATAATATAAATTTTATAGTGTTATAAAAATATTCAAATATGATTGGGTTATTAGATAAAATGTGTTGATTAGGATGTTCCCTCAGTGCCTTATCCATAGCTGCAAAGCAATAGGGTTAATATTAGAGTAGGGTTGAGGTCAAAACTGATAGGTGTTGACTTGGCTCCTTAACTAGCTAGAAAGCATGATCTTGTGATTTCACTAGTAGTAGGTGATGATGTAGGGTCTAATAAATAATATATGCAATGGTGGAGTGTTTATCAATGGGTTATATTATTTCTAGTTATGGTAGGTGATCCTAATGTCATGCCTCCTATGCATGATGTATGTGATGGGGATATAAGAGGTAGAGATGGAAAAGGTTGATATGGAGGAGGTGGAGTGGGATCACCACCTACACCATAGCCTAAACCAAAGTTGATTGACATGATGTCATTATTACCATAGTGATTTCTATTATTGTATCTTAGCATGATTATTTGTATGAGTATTTACATGTTTCTTTAGTCAGTTATTGATATTCATACTTGTGGTTGATAGTTTAATTATGTGATTGGTATGACTAGTGACACATATTGTTTTATGATGGTAGATTGTACCATCTGTACTTTGACATTGAATGTGCCTTATGATATATTTGGTAGTGGCTTATTTAAGTGATTTGGCCATATTTTTTATGAGCATGCACCATTATTTTATCCTTGTGCCATTACTATCATGGTATATACAGTAGTCTTCAGAGATCAGGATAATTTATAGGTATAGCTTGATAGATGGTATGCACCTAAACATATATTTAATTTATTAAGAGATTTACTTGAGAAATTTTTTAATTTATATACTAAACATACACATGTGATGGTTTGGATAGGAAACCTTGAGAGATGCATTAGATGATATAGGTCATGATATCAATCATTGGGATCCATAAGACAAGATGAAGCTTCTACTTCATAGGTTGTGGATCTCATTATTAATTATAGTTGAGATGATGATGCTACTCCCATATTCGATTGAGTGTTGTTTTATAAACATTATTTTATATATATAATATTTTTCAACATGTGTTGTCTTGTTCAAATTATTATGTTATGGTTTTTTAATTTATACATTTATGAGCTTCATAATTTAATTATTTTCAATGGAATATCACAAAAAATAATGTTTTTTGTATATTATCATGTGTGTTGGTTAGTATATTTTATGCAATAATGTTACTCAAAACCAATTTCCACTTCCATTTGGTAAACTAATGCCACTATAATCTAGTTAGCAAATTTGTTGTTGAGCAATTCAGAATAGTTCTATTTCTTATTCTTGTAATACTCTATTAACTTGTATTATCAGTTGATCCATATGTACTAGATTTAATTTCTATTTCCATATTTATTTTGGATAAAATATAGATACACATGTATCATGTTTTTTGCATAACCTCTATAACTGTGAATTTTTTAGTATCACCTCTATCAAGATCCTGAATGACCAATGGTTCCTAAGTGGGAATATCTTGGGATAATTTAGTCATGGTATAAAATCAACTAAAATAAAGACTTCTTCTAGTGTTTTGTTTTTTCAAAGGTTGATTGAATATTCATTCCTTAGTTGGAATGTCTTGAGATGTCTTGGTCTTCTTATAATAACTATTATAACAAGTAGGAGAGGAAGACCTTGTTGTAAATGTGATAACCCATCTATCAACAAGTTGTGTAAGCTTTTTTTATAAAGCATAAAAATAATTATCAAATTGTCCATTAATATTGTGGTAAGTGACAAATGGTTAGCCCTTTACCTTCTCAAAACTATAAGGTGGATAATAGTAATTCAGAGGAAGAATAATCATCTTTAGATCCAATAATGTATGTAATATATCATCTAATTGATCTATAAAATGATCAAAATGAAGTGGTTTCCTCTTGGTAGAATTACATACCTTTTATATAGGTGTTATTCTGTAAATTGATTATTTTCCTTTGAGTTAAAATTTTAACAATTATTCCATGCTATGAACTTTTATTTTAGGATAAATACTAGATGCTTTCTTATTAACTTTCCAAGTTAAAACCTCTTTTGTCTATTCTTTCTCATTATAAAAATATTAAACAACACTTTTATCTTTTAGAAAAGATGAATTGGATTATATTTAACCTATTTTAATTAGGTGAATATAATTAAGTGTATTACACTATTTAAATATTAAATTAAATAGAATATAGTAAATACAGTAAATCTATCATAAAATATAAAATTTAAAGAAATCATAAACTTGCGAAGATAGTATTTAGACTAGGTTTAGAGAGTGTTTCTCAAAACTAAAATATATTTGATGCCAAAAGTTGGCTATAATTGAAAACAATGTAAAAATACCTACAAACATAATCATGTTAGAAAATGGTAATTTATAGTCTATTGGGACAAGTCCACAAGAGATGAATAGGAGTGCATTATGGCCTTATCTAATAACTTGGATGCATATTAATTAATTGTATTCCTAATTTTTTGATCTAGTTTTGTGTGACTACTTATAATGGTTGACTATTGATTTTAATGTGTCAATATGCCACATTGAATACTTATAAAATAGAAACCCTAGGTCCTGCACAAGAACCACAAGAGAAACTAAATTCAAGAAGGGGAAATATGTTTAGAGGAATAACTGAATTGGCCTTAGAAACCCCTTATGACTAAGTGTTGCCTACATAACCCAAATAGGCCTTAAGCTAATGTATTTATCCATTATATGGTGCTTATTTGATATGTTATTTTACAACTAAATGATTGTAGCTAGTAGATTTAATTGAAGTGCTTAACAAATAAATGCCCTTGACTTGCAATAAAAACTACTCAAACTTAGTCTATGACTATTTAGGATGCTTCAAAATTGAAATAGGAATAAATAGTGCTATTTTTATTTTTTTATGCCAATTATTATCTTTATATATGATAGTTGGGTTGATAAAAGCCTTTATGTGCTTATATAGATGGATCCTTCAAATATTTTTGCTAAATGTCCTTAAAAAACATGCGGGAAGTGTAAGATTAAATAGATAAAATTTTAAAAAGTTACCATTGGAGTGCAGGGGAAAAGATTTTACTAGTTAGATAAGGTTGTATTGCACTCTTGTCTTTATAATGTGGACAAATCCCAAAAGACCAAAGACTCCTGGGACATGTTTAGCATAGGTTTGTGAGTTGCCTTAACCAATTGTGTAGACTTGTCTTAGAATACTAGAGACCATTGGGACATGCTTAACAAAGGTTTGTGAGATAAATAGGATTAAATGTGATATAAATAAGGATGTATGCATGATTTTTTTAGTGTTCTAAAGGTATATAAGGCTCCCATATAGATTGTAAGCTAGTGAAATGGTGAATAGTCCAAGTAGGGGTATGAATGTCAAGAATTTGCATTATCGAGCACTTGATGATTAAGTTTGAGTGTCTAATCTTTTCCCCTATTTATTCTAGTGATGATATTAATTGAAATTACTAGATTAAATTAGATTCAAACATACATATGTACACACAATTTATATTTTGATGTGAAATTTGATCTATAAGATGCCTTGGTGAGAAAAAAGTTATTGTCCATGTTTTAAAATTTAAAATTTTCAACTTAAATTTTGAAATTTTAAAATAAAGAGCAAGGAAAGTATACACCCAGAAAAGTATGCAATTTAATTTCCTATAACTTTGAATTGGTGAAGTGTGTGCCCCCTTGTTGACTAACTTGGATAGTTTTTGAACCTATGATGAATTGAAAGTGATCAAGTCTTAATTTAAAAACCTTTGAATTCTCTTGAGTTGGAAAGAATATAATATCCAACCCTCATTTTACTATATAGAGTACTCTATGAAATATTTTAAGTAGGGGATCACCAGCTGTGGCTCACTACATCTTAAAAAAATTCAACCGTAGGTATTGAGTGTCATTAAACTCAAATGTGGCCCACTTAAAAATTTGAGACAAATCATGTCATTATAGAAAAATCTATATTCTATTTTAAACTTTTACAATTTTGAAACTTAAAGCATGAAAGTTTAAATTTTTAAACTACCATAATAGAACAATCGACATGAACAAGTAAGATGGCCCATGTATCTGTATTGTATTGACATTGAGTGATTTTTAAACTTTGAAACTTTTAAATTGTAACTTTTGCAACTTATATCTTGAAACTTTTGTTACTTGGAACTTGAAAATTTTTCAACTTGTAATTTTGAAATTTGTATATTGTCATAATTATAAAATTGGCTCATGATGGTTTGTATTCCTATGATATGACCATTGTGGTTCCCCCCTTTTGAGATGAGAGACGTAACTTCAAATTCATTTATCTCAAAAGAGAATTGTAAAATGTTATCACTCATGTAGTAGCATTTACATAGTTGAGTTTGTATTAGCATCATAGTGTAAGATGAAACATTAATTTTCATTTTGAATATGTATTATATCAACAAAGCATTTAAATGCATAAGTGGTATGTGCATGATATAGATCATGGAACCATAGTATATGTAATAATTAGTATAAATTAATTATATAAATCATGGCATTATGGTAATAAACTATAAGCACAAGTATTGTCATGAAATTTGTATATAAGAGCACATGTAAGGAACTAATTCACACACAAGGTAAAAGTAATTGTCACATTAACAAAAAACTAAGAACCCATAAAATTTTTATAAAAGGGTGTCACATAATCAAGAATATCTAAATGTTACACAAAAAAGGCAATAGGCCACATATAATGAGCAACCAATTTTTAGCTTATCATGTAGTAAAATTTTAAAAGAAGCATAGTGTAAATGAAATTAGCCTACCTCCATCATATGTATTCATGATATAGTTAAAAAATGGAATAGTGAAGTAGCATATATGAAAAGTATGAGTGATTTAACAAGACATTTGTATAATATATATATCTCATCATGGTAAATATGATTTTGCCTAGATACAACTTGTTAAATTATTCATTATGAATGAAGAGATGCCCCCCAGCTTAGCAAGGGTTTTGGGTATGTCACATATCACACTATATACTTCGTGATAAAGCATTAAGTATTTAAAGATAATATGAAAATTGCATGAATATGGGATAAATATTATGTGAAAAAAGAATCTATCAATATTTGATAAATACAGTTAGGTCCTAATTATGGAATTTTAAATATATTTTTATTTTTTAGTATTTTTTGAAATATTTTGAATTTTATCCATATTTGATTTTTTTTATATTTTTACAATATATTGGTTTTGAAATTTTTGAAAAGGATAATAAGCAAGGCTTTTGAAAATAGAATAATTTGGAGGGATTCAAACAATCCTCACCAACTTCAAAAATCATAATCTAAGCAAGAGGGAAGGCAAGAAATATGCCCTCAATTTAAGTATAGCAATGTAGCATAGATTAGAAATATGATTATGTGTGTTTATGTGAAAATTGAGATAGATTGATCATGTGATTTCAAATTAAAGCCTTAACATATTTGTAATAATGAGTAAATGGATTTGATATAAATAATTAGTATTGCAATTGATGTAATATAGTTGTTTTTAATGGTTTGAAATCATTTGAAAAACAAGAGCACAAGTGCCCAAATTGAAGACAAATCCAAGGGCTAGAATAATTTGTAAAGATGTGAAAGAAAATAATTTATGTAAAAATGAAAATATGCAAGAAACTTAACCATGTATATTTATAATGGGAGGCATGTATGTATACCCCATGGTGTAAAATGAAGGAATAACTTCCTATGAAAAGTAAGAACCAACTGCAAATGCCTCTAAATATAAATAATAATCATATGTTCTAATATACACCCCTTTGAATCATTGCTCATATATCTTTGTAAACTTGTATCCTCATGTGTAGATGTATAAACTTGTAGCTATTGTGAAAAATTTTGAATAACATGTGATGTTGTAGAAGATGAAGACCTATTTTTAGAAACTACTTTTTGCTTAGGAAAATGTAACAAAAAATGATTGTGCCCATAGTTTGAATCTGAAATATGCTCTCTATGACTATATAATTCTCATGAGAAGGTGTATATATTTATTTTTGAGTATGTCTTTATGTATATGAATCATGCTCTTGGATAGTTTTATAGACTATTTTATTACTATAACAATGGTTATGAAGGTTAGTGTTGGGTTAGTAAGAAAATAAAATCAATAGAAAATAATACAACTAACCTAGGTGTGCATCTTTAGATTGAGAAAGACTATGAAGAAATGAAATAAAGAAGCAAGTAAACATAATTTTTATACCTTCCATTGTGATTTTCTTGCCAAAATGAGTGATGTGCTAGGATGTAGTTGCAAAACATCTTATATAAGATGCATGGGCAATTTTACAGTTTAACCCCTTTCAAAACTAGATGATTTGATGATGAGTGAAGAGTAGGGTTGAAGCTTTAGAGTCCAATTTAAATAAAATTTTGTTATTAATTGAAATATTGCTTGTTAATTTGAGAGAACTTTTTTAGGCAAAATAAACTTGTTGAAATAAGAGGGGGATATCTCAATTTATATAATTTCATGATGAATGTGAGCCATTGATCTTAATTAAAGATAAATGATAGATAATGAGTCCTCCTACTCATTAAATTATGGAGGTTGAGGATTAAATATGGGGGATTGGGATATGTTAATTATTTTCATTAATGAGGCATGCATTATGACAAGCCTTAAAAGAAGGGTTGATTTCATGGGGATGTGGATAAATGTTTTTTTTTTTTTTAAATATTAGTTAATGTGTGATTTCATAGGGATTTAAGAGTGATGCTAGGATATTTAGATTTTATTGATTATTATAAACTATAAATATTTAAAATCTATGGACTTTTTTATTAGGGAAAGATTAGTTAATTAATTTGTATTAATTAACTAATAGGATGTGAAGTGAATTTTGTGGGATTGGATGTAATTATGGAAAAGAAAGGATTAATTGGCTAGGGGATTTTGAATAGTTTCAAGTTAGGATAGGGATGTTAGTGTTGATAGAGGATAGATTTAGGATTTAGGTATGATGTTAGTGAGAAATTAGCAAATAGTTAAATTTAACATGAAGTCTCTGATTTTAGGTGTCTACATTTTTCCACTCTTTGAAAGGGTGTTACGAGACATGATGGGTGGAGTAATGACTTTTCAAAGAAATAAGAATCCAAAAAAAATGTGGATGAGATATATAAGATGATGGATGAAAGGATTTTATGGATGATACCCCCTCAAGAGGGCATGTTAGGATGAAGGATGTTGATGGTATCTCAAAAAAGAGAGGAAGAGACTAGAATAGATGTGGAAAATATATGAGAATAACCCATGGATGAGATTAACCTACTCAAGCTAATGCTTACACACATTAATTTCAAATGATGATGGATTGATTTACCCCAAACATGGTGGATTATGGAAGGATACATCCCCAATAAACTATTGTTAGCCAATTTTCACACCCAGTTTTACATCTTTCATTTTGGTTAAGTGAGTTGTTGCTTATTTGTTTATCCCCAAAGTAGGTGCTCAAGTGTTATTTTGATCCTTTTACTCAAGTGTTATTTATTTTGACAAGGTTCTACTTTAGGTTTTTTGTTTAAGACTCAAAGGAATTATTTTAGACTTTTTCTTTGAAACAATCTTTCTGAAGGAATTGGTCCATTTTAATATTTCTAAAAGGTCCTTTGCAAAAGCCCGAAGGGTATTTTTATATGTAAAGTGTCCTTTGAAAAAAAAATTAAGGGGAAATTTTCAAGATTTTTGAAGGGTATTTTTCTCAGGAACTAGTTTGTTCTTTCAAAGGATTAGTCCAGTTTAACTTTTTTGAAGGGCACATTTCAAGTTTCTAAAAGGCATCTTCAAGATTTTTGAAGGAAAAGTGTCCTTCGTAACTTTATCAAAGGGTTTGTTATTTCAAGAAATTGATCCATTTTATTTTTCTAAATGGCACTTTCATTCTTCTGAAGGGTATTTTTCTTGGAAAAGGGGACACTTGTAAAAAATTTCAAGGGTCTTTTTCTATGTAAAGTACCTTATACACTTTCCCTAGAGGGTCTTTTCTTGAGAAAGTGTCCTTTTATAGCTTTCCAAAGGGACATTTCAAGAATGTCTAAGGGCATGTTTAGGCTTCTAGAGAGGTAAAATGAAAATGATGAAGGGTTATTCTTGGAAAAAGTGTCCTTCAAAATTTTTTTGAAGGGACACTTGCAAAAATCCCAAAAGAATTATTTTGAACATCTTGTCTGAAACAATCTTTCCAAAGAGATACTCCAAAATCTTGAAGTAACATTCTCGACAAAGGTGAACCAATCTAAAGGGGCCAAAAAGGTGGCTTATTTTGGAGGAAAATGCCTGAGGAAAATGCCCTATAGGAATTAGTCCCAGTAGAATGACAGTTATATGGACATCAACTTTAGGATGAGGGACTAGTTGTTGATGTTCAAATAAGAGTATCCCAAGCAAATCCAAAGGCTCATGTTCTTCATCCATCAAAGGATCAGAGGTCTCATTTCACCATTAATCAAATCAAGATCTGAGTCATTTTTGATGACCAATTAAAGAAAGAAGATAAGGCCAACAAAGTGAAAATGACTCTCTCCTATGTCGTTGCACACCTCAACAAGCCAGTAGAAAGTTGTTAGCATCAAGACAAATCTATGACAAGTGGACTCTCTTGTAATAACCACATTGATTCCATCACTCAATATATCTTTATTCTATTGGGAAATCATTAGAGAAGCATCTTTGAGAGATCAGGCCATGAGTGTTCAAGGGAGGTGACATGGATCAATCAAATGGCCTGAATGACCATCATTTACAAAGTTGGTTGTAGCTAAAGATGGAGACTTATAAAAAAATTATTCCTCTCTTTGGCACCAAAGGCCTCCCCCTCTCACTTCTTTTTAGCTATAAATACAACCCTTGTGCTGGTGTAAAAAGAACCCAAGAAGTGTATGGTGAAGCCCTATTGAATTGATGTCATGTTTTGCCTTTAAGCATTGGTACAAATCTTTTTCTTTGAAGTTATAAGCAATTATCTAAGTGTGGAAGTGAAATATAGTGACAATAAGTGATGGTTTTCATCCTTCTATCCTTTGTCCTTCATTCTTGAGAAAGAGGTATGGGTCTAACAAGTCATATAGAGTGCATCCAAGTGTGTTGAATTTTTACATGTGTATAATTGTTCTTAGAATATATAGTTTTTCTTTTAGTTCATTTGCCTTGTGTCATTTCATACATCTTACCTCTATATTAGAATACTTGTGTTAAAATTTTTAGAGCTTGAAAATAGTCTATTAATTTTTAAAGCTCTTATTGAAGAACAATGCCCTGAACCACTCCTAGTGCTTAGATATCCTTGGTAAGGAGGTTTTGGAGAATAAAAAGAAGAAGTTGAGGTAGTTGGAGAAATAGGAGATCAAAATGAAAGAAGATAAATGGAGAGGTAGCAACCTTTCCTAGCCTTCAACACCCAAAATCCAATTGACCTTCTTACATACTACCCTATTCCTCCCAATGCTACCAAGAGTTTCCTTAATTTCAATGGAGAGGGTCCTATTACCCCATCTGAGCATATTAGGTACATTTCAAATTTTTATAACTTCTATAATATTACCCAAGCCAACATATCCATTAGATTGTTTGTTATGTCTCTAAAAGGCAAGGTAATTGACTGGTATAGGACTTTGGAAGGTGGATGCATTACAAGTTGGGATGGCTTTGGGGAATTGTTGGTAACTAGATTTGAGAATAAGAGTGACCATACTTCATTGATCCATTAGTTAAACATGATAAAGAGAGGTCCTAAAAAATCCATGGGAGATTTTAATGAAATATTTCAAAGGACATGGCATAGGTTACCACCTATCATGAGACTTCCTTCAAGCTTTGTGTTCCCCACTTATATCAAGGGTATTGGTACTAATGTGGTAGTGATGTTATAGTCAATGGGAGGATTCACTCTATCAGATGCATATGAGATATCTATTGAAGTTGAGAATAGATTAATACAAGATGGAAAGGTACCTCTAAGAGTTTTCATGCCTTTGTTGTCTCATATTTTAGTTGAATCTCTAAGCGTAACACAAGTTCCTAATGCCAATGTCAAGTTGAGAACCTTTCTCGAGAATATGGATAATGTTTTGGGTAAAGATGAAAAGTTCTAATCATTATAAGCTTAGATCAAGAAAGCTCAGTTATAGACAAGTGCTCCACCTAACCCTCAATATTATCCTCAACAAGGCTATAGAGATCCACCCCAATACAACTACCAAGGAAGAGGACAAGGTCAATAGGTTTTCAATAAGCAGCCCAATGCCTATAATCCTAATTTCACTCCTTCCATGAAGGTTGTTATTCTAGTGGATGCTAATCTGGTCTAAAGATAAGATCATTTGGACCAATGGGGATTACCCAAGGTTAATTTATGCATGATGGTGGAGAAGATAGTTAAGCCTTGGTGGCACAAGAAGAAACTACTCTTTATATGACATTAGAGGAATCAAATCCCAAGAAAAGGGATAATCATGGAGAAGGTATCAGCTAGAGTGTAGGTATGATGAACTTTCAAGCTAAGGATGATTTTGTGTTGAATCAAAGCACATCAATTACAGCCAACACAAGATCTAATAAGAGAGCTCTAGGAAATGTTTTGAGAGTACATGTGACTCTAAGTGATGCCTCTATAAGGCCATAAAGTGTGAATCCTATTGCAATACCTACTACCAGTCATTCCCCTCAATAAAGTTAAAATGCAAGTAGGGTCATCAAGCCTACAATTCAGTAGGTTCAGACTCCCTCGCTACCTTCAAAAATGCAAGAAAAGGTGAATACTTCCCCTCTAAACATTATTGATTCTTTAAATAATGCCAAGATAACCATATCTCTTTAGGAAATCTTGCATATGCCTGGTCAAAAGGAGCTATTACAAGAATAACTTAAAAACATTTATGTAGCCCCTCAATCTTCAAAATATAATAGGGTGGCCTTACCAATTCTCCAAATCATGTCTTAAATTCCTCCACAAAATTTGAAAATCCTCCACCCTTCTACCTCACACTCATTTTGGGAGACAAGTTGGTTCACAATTGTATTGTAGATAGTGGAGCTAGTACCATTGTCATGCCTAAGGTGGTGACTGATAAATTGGGATTAAAATATGAACCACATAGTAAAGGTGTGTTGTAGCTCGATGGGACTCTAAAAAAGATAGTGGGATTGGTTAGAGGTCTGAAATTCATTCTACATGGTTGACCAAGTTTCCCCATTATATAAGACGTTGTGGTGGTAGACCTTCCAGCCCATTTTGTTATTTGCTTGTTAAGGGACTTTATGGATAAGATAGTAGGGTACCTTTCAACTAGATAGTCTTTTTTAGATTTTAAAACAAGATATAGAACCAAGGTAACTATAAGGACTCAGCCCTTAGCAAGGATTCATATTGAGCCATATATGGAGACAAGTTCAAATCATAATTGTCTAATTAGTATATAAGAAGAAGGTGTCATGGATGGTGAAGCATCCTCCCCCCTTGAAGGTATTTTTGATCTTTTCCTTGATAAGTATAGCACTAAAATGCATGAAATTGATCCATATACTTTCATAGAATAAATTGATTTGGGAGTTTATTGTATGCACGAAAAGGATGTTTCAATCCCTTCACTCACTAATGAAGATCATGAACTTGAAGGAATATGGGAGATATTTTTTGATGGATCAAGAAGAAAAGTAGGTGTAAGAGTTAGAGTTATGTTATTTTATCCATCAAAGAATCAATACTACTCATATAGATTCCACTTCAGCTGTACCTACAATGTGGAATAATATGAAGGCCTAGTTCATGGCCTCCAATGGGTAAAGAAGAGAGGGATCAAAAATAAGAAAGTCTATGGGGATAGTGAAATGGTCATCCATCAAGTGAGGAATCAAGTTGTAGCCAAGAATCCCTTGCTTAAATATTACAAGCATAGGGTATGGGACCTACTCGAAGACTTTGATGCCTTCAACATATAGCCCATACCAAGCGATTCAAATAAACATGTTGATATATTGGATGCTATAGGAGCACAATTTGATACAGTTGTTGATTTAGGAAAAGAGAAAGATTAGTCTCATATCAAAGTCATTATGAGGTCTTATATTCTAGATAATGAAGTATCATGGTAAGTTTTTGAAATTGATGAACACATTACACACTTCTTGCAAAATGAAGCAGGATTCTCCTCGAGGAACTAAAAGAGACAGCATGATCAATATGAAGAACAAGTTATTCAGCTGAAGGCAAACAAGATACCTAAAGGGATAATTATTTTGGAGAGTGTTTTCAATGAAGATGATCAGAAGAAGAAAGAAAGAGTGATCATGTCAACAAAATAAGAGAACTATGAGAGAGTCATGATTTATAAGGATAAGCTCCTAAAAATTGGTAAGGTCTGTTCTTTATCTGAGAGGCAAGTCTTTATTGAATTATGCAAAGAGTTCCATGACATATTTTCCTAGGAATATAAATATTTAAAAGGGTTTGATCCAAGTCTAGCTCATCACACCATTGAGTTAGAACCTAGAGCTAAACCAGTCAGGAAAAAACAAAGGCCTATCAATCCCAAGATAGAGGAACTCATGAAGAAAGAGATAACCAAGTTGATTGAGTCTAGGATTATCTTTCATATCAAACACTCAACTTGGGTGGCTAATCTTGTTCCTATCCAAAAGAGGAATTGAGAGATCAAACTTTGTGTGGATTTTGAAATATTAATAGAGTGTCTCTTAAGGATCATTATCCACTACCTTCCATGAAACAAATTCTACAAGTTATTTCAAGTTCTCAAGGCTTCTCACTTCTTGATGGTTATTCAAGTTACAATCAAATACTGGTAAATGGAGAAGATCTATTCAAGATAGCCTTCACTAAAAAATGGGTTACCTTTGCCTCTAAGAAGATGCCTTTTGGTTTATTCAATGTTGGGGCTACATTTTAAAGGACAATGGACATGGATTTTAAAGGTTTGATCAATAAGTTTTTGCTTGTGTACCTTGATGATATAACTATTTTTTTAAAGGGTGTTATTGGTCATATGAAACATCTAAGGTAGGTTTTTGAGAAGTGTAGGGAGTATGGAATATCCCTTAATCCAAAAAACTACATCTTTTTTATCCATGAAGGTAAGCTATTGGGTCATATTGTTTCAAAATAAGGCTTGTCTATTGACCCTGAGAGGATTGAGGCTATCCTAGGCTTGTCTTTGCCTCAACACAAGAAAGGACTACAAAGCTTCTTAGGGAAAATAAAATGTGTAAGGCGGTTTATTCTAGTATTTTCAACTGTGGTAAATCCCATCATATCCATGCTCAATAAGAACCAAGCTTTTGCTTGGATAAAGGAAGGTAAGGGTAGTTTTGAGGCAATCAAGAAAGTAATTGCATAATCTCCTACTCTCTTGAACCCAAAATTTTCCAAAGCTTTCATACTCTATACCTATGCTAACCTTGATACAATCTCAGCTATGCTTATGCAAAATAATGATCAAGAGGTAAACCAACCAATTGCATTCTTGAGCTAAGGATTGGAAGATTATGAGGTCAAGTATACATTTATTGAGAAACAAGCTCTAATAGTGATGAGAGGATTGAAAATATTAAGACACATGATTTCAAACAAAAATATACATATCATGGTTTCTCATCTTAGCACCAAGGAGTTTCTCCTAAGCAAAGACCTCAATGAAAAGAGAGTTGGGTGGATTATAAAGGTGATGGAGTATGATGTGGATATTAAGGTTAAAAACTTCATAAGAGGAAAAGTCTTATGTGAGCATTTAGATTTATATTTCCAAGAGCCAAAAAAGGAATTCTTGAACAACCAAGTTTAACCCAAACCAAATAATCACATATAAGTTCAAAGTTGGACACAAGACGTCATTAGTTTTATTCAAAATGGTGAGAGCCCCAATGGCTTGAACAAGTCTCAAAGGAGGTATTTTATATTGCAGACCATTCCTTACTATCTTTTAGATGGTGTTCTCTTTAGAAAATATGTGAATGGTGTGTTGTTGAGGTATGTTAACAATGATCACTTTGATATGATACTGGAAAAGTTCAAAATGGTGTAGATAGAGGTCATTTCTCTCCTAGGATGAAAGGTACAAAGATAATGAGGGTTGGTTACTATTGGCCTAGTCTCTTTAAGGAATATAACCATTAGGATAAAAAGAGTCCTCAATGTGCCTTCTTTATAGGCAAACAAAAACTTTCAACCCTTCTATTGAATCCTATCCAAGTAGACCAGCCTTTCATGCAATGGGGCCTTGATTTCATTGGTGTGATCAAACCTCCATCAAGTGATGGACATAAATGGATATTGATTACTATTGACTAATTCACAAGGTGGGTAGAGGTTGTTGCATTGAAGGAGGCAAGTGAAAACGCTATCTTAGAGTTCTATGAGAGCATTATAACAAGGTTTAGATTTTCCCATGTTATGATTTTTGATAATGCACATGCTTTCATAAGTGTTAAAACTTTTGATTGGGCAAATAGTAATGGATTTTACTTGATTACCTCATCCAACTATTACTCTCAAGCTAATGCATTGGCTGAGTCTACTAACAATAATCTCATCAAGATCATCAAGAGAACATTGGAGAAAAATTAAAGAGCATGGCACAGTAAGTTGAAGACAGCCTTATGTCCTGATAGGATTACTCCTAAGAGATCAATTCGTAAGTCTCCCTTTGTGCTTTTTTATGGGAGAGAGGATAGGTTTTCCATATCTCAAGAGCTCCCTACTCTTTAACTTTCACAATAGTTGAAACTACCTGAAAATACTCCAATAGAAATCAGATTGACAGAACTAATACAACTGCAACAAGTAAGAGATAATGCACACAAGACCATGGAACACCACCAAATACTCATGAAGAATTCCTTCGACAAAAGAGAAAGTTCAAGAGTGTTCAAAGAAGGTGACTTGGTTCTAAAATGGAATGAGGATAGAGCAAAACTAGATAGACATACAAAATTTGAAACTTTGTGGAGTGACCCTTACATCATTACTAAGTGCAAGCAGAGTAACTCTTTCCAGGCGACCAAGATGAATGGATAATAATTCCCTATCCCTGTGAATGGGATACATTTGAAGTTTTGTTATTATTCCTTACAATTCTATTGTATATAGTAGTTTAGGTGTGTTTCCTTTGGTTTGTTGTAGTGATCCCTAAGTTCTTTGTATCACAAGTGTGTTTCCTTCCTTTTGTTTGGCGTTTGTCTTTGCCTTTATGCATGGGATCAACCAGTTTGTGTTTTTGAGCCAATGATATGTTCAAGTCATTTTTAAGTGCCTATATATGTGACTCCATTCCCAATGGAAGTATTTACACAAATAGTCTTAAGCATAGCAAACATGCCTCCCCATAGAATCACCAAGAATGTTAGCCAATTTTCACACCCAATTTTCATCTTTCATTTTGGCTAAGTGCATCATTTTATTTTTTTTTATCCCCATATCAGGTGCTTAAGTGTTATTTTGATCCTTTTGCTCAAGTGTTATTTTGATCATTTTGCTCAAGTGTTATTTCTTTTGGCAAGGTTTCACTTTAGGTTTTTTGTTCAAGACTCAAATGAATTTTTTAATACTTTTTGTTAGAAATAATCTTTTTGAAGGAATTGGTCCATTTCAATATTTCAAAAAGGTCCTTTACAAAAGCTCGAAGGGTCACTTTCAAATTTCTGAAGGGTCTTTTTCTATGCAAAGTATCCTTTGTAAAAAGTTTGAAGGGGGCATTTTCAATATTTTTAAAGGGTCTTTTTCTCAGGAATTAGTTTGTTCTTTCAAAGGATTGGTCTAGTTCAATAGTTCTGAAGGGCACATTTCAAGTTTCTAAAAGGCATCTTCAAGATTTATGAAGGAAAAATCTCCTTTTTAACTTTTCCAAAGGGTTTATTCTTTCAAGGAATTATTCCATTTTAGTTTTCTAAAGGGCACTTTTATTCTTTTGAATGGTCTTTTTATTAGAAAATGGGACACTTATAAAAAGTTTGAAGGGTCTTTTTTTATGCAAAGTACCCTACACACTTTCCCTAAAGGGTCTTTTCTCAGGAAAATGTCCTTTTTGGTCTTTCCAAAGGGACATTTCAAGAATGTTGAATGGCATGTTTAGGCTTTTGGAGAGGTGAAATGAAAATTTTGAAGGGTTATTCTTGGCAAAAGTGTCCTTTAGAAAGTTTTTGAAGGGACACTTGCAGAAAGCCCAAAATAATTGTTTCAAACATCTTGTCCAAAATAATATTTCTGAAGAGATACTCCAAAATCCCAAAGGAACATTCTTGGCAAAGGTGATCCAATCCAAAGGGGCCTAAAAGTTTGTTTCTTTTAGAGGAAAATGCTCAAGGAAAATTCCCTAAAGGAATTGGTCCCAGTAGAGTGATAGTTATATGGACGTCAACATCAGGATGAGGGACTAGCCATTGGTATTCAAATAAGAGGATCCCAAGCAGATCTAAAGGCTCACATTATTAATCCATAAAATGATTAGAGGGTTCATTTCACCATTGATCAAATCATGATCCATGTCATTTTTTATGACCAATCAAAGAAATAAGACAAGGTCAATAAAATGAAAATGACTCTCCCCTACGTCATTGCACACCTTATCAAGCTGATGGAAAACTATTAGCATCAAGACAAAAATGTGACAAGTGGACTCCCTTGTAACTACATTGATGCCATCACTCAAAACATTTTGATTTCACTAGGCAACCATTGGAGAAGCATCTTTTAGAGAGTAGGCACAGAGTGTTTAAGGAAGGTGACATGGATCAATCAAATGGCCTAATGAGCATCATTTGTAAATCTAGTTGCAGTTGAAGATGGGGACTTCTAAAAAAATTATTCCTCTCTTTAGCACCTAATGACTCCCCCTCTCACTTCCTTTTAGCTATAAATATAGCCCTTATGCTAATGTAAAAAGGACCCATGGAGTGTATGGTGAAGCCCTATTGAATTGATGTCATGTTTTGCCTTTAAACATTGGTACAAGTATTTTTCTTTAAAGTTTTGAGTAATTGTCTAAGTGTGTAAGTGACATATAGTGACAACAAGTGATGGTTTTCATCCTTCTATCCTTTGTCCTTCGTGCTTGAGCAAGAATTTCGGGTCTAACAGGGCATATAGAGTGCATCCAAGTGTGTTGAATTTTTACATGTGTATAACTATTCTTAAAATGTACAGGTTATATTTTAGTTAATTTTCCTTATGTCATTCATACATCTGACTTTTATACTAAAATACTTGTGTTAGAATATTTAGAGCTTGAAAATAGTTTATGTATGTTGTTGTATCGTGTACTAGGGTATGGCATTCATGTGGAAGATAATCTTGGTGCATCACCATTTTTAGAATATGTTTTATTTATTCAATTTATAACTCTTTTCCCTTTAATAAAATTGGTTGAGATAGAGGTTGTTTTATAGAGATACATTCAAGGAGCTAGCCCCTTTAAATCTAGAGGTTCATTTCCTCTATAGGTATACCCACATGCTTGGAAATGTCCCAACATTACCCAAATATGGAAGAGGATTAAACACCCTTTGGAGACAATAGATACACACTTTGATTTTCCCTAAGTAGGGTGGATTTGGGAATGAAATATTCTAAAAATTTGTGGGCTTGGACTAGATAGATGGTTTATTCACTAATTTATTGATTGATAGATAGATTTACAAGCATAGATCAAGGTTTTAATTAATTTCATAGATAAGGATGAGATGATTATGTTGAATGATTATTGATGGATTATAGGAAGGTGATAAATTGATGTATAAGTACATGATGGTGGTATAACAACTTTTCAAAAAATGAAAAATCTGAAAAAATAAAGCACACGACGATGCCCCAGGTGATGTAATAATTTTTGAGGAATGATGTCATTATACATGGATAATTAGTTACAATAAATGATGGAAAAAAGGAATAATAATGAGAATGAGAAAGAATAACAAGAATGGGAATGGTAATAAGAATAGCCAAGTTGACCTCAAAAACTCCATGTGACTGAGCATTGCCTAAATAGTATGAATGGACCTCAAGCCACTATAGTTATCCCAACAAGGGAGGAATGGGATGAGAAAATATGGTTCTATTTTAACTGGGTCAAATTTGGATAAGATGATTTGATTCAAAAATGGATGACTAAGAGATGGATGTTGATCTTTACAAGGGGATATGTCACTGCCTTAATATATATCCACATATTTTGTAAATTGATTTTTAATGTTTCACATGATAGTATGCACCATGACATAAATAACCATGATGACCTAGCCACAATTTTCATAAGGGTTGACCCCCAATCTAACATACAAATGGAAAAAACACATCATGATATGGAATATTCATGATGACATAAGGTCATATATCGATGGATGGACTCAAGTACAAGTGCATGATAGAATGCACCATGATATGGAAAAACCATGATGACATTATTTTCATAAGTGGACTAAGTTAAGGCATAATATTAAAATTAAACAAACAAGTAAACATACATAAATTTGAAATTAAAAGCTATACAAATCATCTTATCATTAATCAAGTCAAAATCTGAATGAAGGCTTGATGATATTGATAGTTGGATGGTGCCCCCAAGGAAGGATGCATGAAATTGGATTTTATTGGGAATAAAATATATTTAAATAAGCTACATGATTTGATTTTATCCAAATAAAGAGAAAGTTATGAGCTTGGATTGATGATTTTCCCCAAACAAGGTGGATGTGGGAGTGAAACATCTCGAAAAGAGTTAGATTGATGAATAAAAAATGATCAAGGATTGATGACAGGATTTAAGACAAGACAAATGTTTTTGTATTTTTTGGATTTATATATTTTTATGGATTCTTGGCATTTTCTAATTTTTAGGAAAAAAAATTAGATTATCTTAAGTTTTGGATTTTTCTATTTTTTAGGGATTTTTGAAATTTTGATGTTTTTGAATTTTTTTGATTTTATGATGTTTTAATATTTTTGGAATTTATGATGTTTTTGTATTTTTATAATAAGTATATACAAAGGTTTTTCTAAATGTATGTGCAAGGGCTACTAGCAAAGGGAAAAATGTTCTAGCATTGGGGTGGGAGATGTAATGGATGGATGAGATTTAGGATGATGTTAGATGATAATAGATGATGAAAGACTACATGTAATGGATTAGGTATATTCAAGTACCATGTTAAATGGGAATAAAATTTCCAATCATCAAAGTTTTTCTCAAATGATATACCAAGATGCTTCTAAAAATAGGGCTCAAAACATATTCCACTTCCTTATTAAAGTCAACACAGGAAGAAAGGGTGACCATGATAGGATGGATATGGATGAGGATTTGGATAGGATTGGATGGCCAAAATGGATTAAATGTAATGTATTTCAATGTGGATGGGGTTCCCCAAAGGTGTTAAGGTACTTACAGATAACTAAAAATTTACACAAGACACTAAAAACATGGTCTTCATCATGGTAGTTGCCTAAGGAGCCATAAGCATGGTTTTCACCACTAGATGAATTATTTCTCTTTCACTTTCTTAATTTTATTTTTTATAATTTATTGGTATCTCAACTCATTGGAGGATTACCAAATGCATAATTTTGATCCTTTTTTTATCTCTAGTCCATACCTATTCTAGATAACTTCTCTACTAGGCTCCTAGTGTTGATGTGGATTTTATTGGTATTGTTGTGATCTTCATTGATGATTGATTATGCTTCCTCCAAACCTATAAACAAGGTGTCTTTGTTTCCTCTATGAAATATATTGTCATCAGGAGGATAAATTATGATAAGCATTAAAATAAGGATCTGATGTGATGGTGTGATATAAAATTTGAATGAATAATATGATCTTGAAGGGGTGTATTATTGGGGACTAAGGGAAATTCGGACTAACAATCACACACATTATTTTTTATTTTGTATCTTCCAATTGTAACATTATTTTTGATGTTGGGGGGTCAAAAACATCTAAAATTTTCTCTCAGAAGAACCACGAGATTTTTCTACTCCTTAGGCCAGAGAATTAGTGCAATCTGAATGATTTTTATATTATTAGTTATTCTGATATTGACTTCAATGATGTATTCATCAAGCAATATAAAAATGATATGTTCATTTATTGGTTCCTCAAAGATTTTTTCACCAAAAAAAGTCTTCTTGATTAAGTTTATTTTGATTTGGATTGTCCAATAATGCCTCAAAGAGGTTTTCACTAAGAGACTACAATTTTTTTATTTTGATTGCCCCTAGTGCCTCAAATAAGGTTTCACTAAGGGAAATTTCTTTTGACTAAATATTTTTAGATCCCCATAAATTTTTCAATTGATATGTCACTATGGAAGAATCCTAATGATGTGTGATGTTGATGGTCTTAATTGATGGGTACAAGATATTGGATGTCAAGATAAGGGATAGAATGGTTAATGTGAAAAGGATGTGTGATATTTATGGAAGGATTAAAGGCTACACAATCCTCAAAAAGGTTGCTATGAGTACTTATTTTGATGCCAAATGAAACTTCTTCAAAAATCATGGAAGGATTATTGATGTCTTCAAACTAATTTATAGAAATGTAGCCGATGTCATGAGATCCTGATTTTGAATGGGATGTTGATGTTAAATATGATGTTGATAGTGGTTTTGAATCTGATGTGGATTCTAATATAGATATTTATTTTTATGATAATATTGGTTTTGACTCTGAGGTGGATTTTGATGCAGATATTGATTCTAATTTTGATTATGATTTGGCCACATCAAGGGCATGTTAGATTGTGTTATCCACAAGTAAATTTTTCACTTCCCATTTGGCAATGAAGTATTTCTGATGAAGGGATTCTCAAAAATGAGGGATGTTTTGTAATGTGAAATATATATATTTTTGGTTGATGATGGGTTCTTCAGAGATGCACTCATCAAATAATGGTTCATCAAATATACATGGATTGTAGATAGTCTCATCGAAGTGAGGCTCATCAAAGATGGGAATATGGTCAAAGGTTGACTCATTAAATATGGGTGATTTGACAAAAACATCAAATACGAGTTGACTATATTGACCTTGATATGGAAGTGGATGAGTTTGATTATGATGGAGAAAGGGATAATGGCATATCCCCATTTATTGATTTTTATACGTGAATGTATTTGGTTTTATTTTGATGTCTCCATGATAAATCAAACCTTAGATATAAATCTTGAGTCTAGCACATCGATTATGATAATGGCCTTGAATATTGTGATACACATAATATTCATCTTCTTGATACCACTCAAGTTTTGAATTGTTTTCATCAAAATACTTGGTGCATAGATACACAATCATGTTTATGATGACTAGATGATAAAATATTTCATCCAAGGGTTCATTGATAAGATTATATCATGCCATATTTTTTATTTTTTTTATTTTTTTTATTTTTTATTTTTTTATTTTTTTTAATTTTTTTATTTTATTTTATTATTATTATTATTATTATTATTATTATTATTTTCATCACTTTTTTTTAATTTATTTATTTATTTATTTTTAGTTTTATCAGGACTCAAGACCTAATTATCTTTTAATCACCCTCTAATATTTCCAACCATTGATATCTTCAACCAAGTTTTTAAAGCTCTCAACAAATGTATCTTTTTACTCTCTCTCTCTCTTGCTTGTTTAAAACCCTACACCTTGTACCTTTATCTTTATCCATTTTTTTCTTTTAAATTTTGACTTAATAATGTGTAGTAAGATTATTTATTTCCTAGATGGAAGATAATAACAGTGATGATGGAAGAGTGTAAGCAGCGATGGTAGTAGTAAAGAAAAAGACCAAAGTTGGCATAGAGATGAGAATAGCAGTGACAAAGGTTAGAGTGGATTGTCAAGTGACTAGCATGGTAGTAGAGCCAAGGGTGTCAGTGAGAAATGACTCCCAGTCAGTGGGGGTTTTTCACGTGGCTAAGGTTGTATTAGACTATGCAGATCAAGCAGGGGAGAGGAAGATCCCCCTCAAGATGATTCTCAGAGGTTAATAGCTCTAACGATAGTGATAGACATGCCACAATAGGGCCAGGGAAGGAGGTGAGTAAGGAGACATTTTTTTTCAAGCATAGATCCTAGAATGATGTTGGTGTTGGGAGGAGTTTGAAGGAGCCATGGTGTGGGGTAAGAATGGATCTGGGTAAAGGTAGGAAAACAAAAGATGTTAAAAATTTCTTGGGGTTTTTTTTCATCCAAATTTATTCAAGATAACTTGACCTTTGAAGACATTTTGGATTTGGATAGGCCGGTGGTGGGCAATGGTGTGTCAAAAAAAAACCTTTCTCCAAGGAAATTTGTAGATGGCCTTTCTTTTAATCTAGCTAAGGTTTCTACAAAGAATGTTGTATTTTCAAATTGTAGTAACTCCATAATCCTCTTTCATTGTTATAGTGATTTTTGTAAAGAAGTCATTCTCAAAAATCATCCTATCTTAGATCCAGTGTTGATTTCTAAGAGCCAGCTTCAGAAGGAAAAGCTTTCAAAGGAGGTTGTAAAGACTATAAAGGAGGTAAAGGTTGAATCAAACTCATCTCAAAATGATACACTTGAAATGGCATTTTTGGGTGATATTCCTTTAATCTTTTCTAAATCTCCTTTTCTCTTTGAAATTTTTGATGCTAAACTTTCTTTTTTGGAAGTGGAAAGGGGGCAAAGAGCTTTGATTGATAGGTGTGTTGGGAAGCGATGCTCTTGGTTTTCTCTTTCATAATGGGCTCAAAAAAATTGGCCCAAACTTAAATCTTCCTCTTTTTCAATCTTGGATAATGGCTTCTTTATGCTTTTATTTCAATCTTCTGAGGATAGGGACTTTGTCTGGGAAAATGGGCCATGGTTCTTTGACAAGGGGTTTTTTTTGTCCATGGAATCCTTTTTTTGACCCATACACCTAATTGGTCTCCCAATCCCTCATTTGGGTCAAATTTTACAACCTTCCCCTGGTATTACAGGATGTTGATCTCTTCATGAAACTAGTTAGTAAGTTGGGTGTGTTTGTAAAAATTGATGATTCCATTAGAGCAAATCTAAACTATGTCAAGGTGTGTATGATGGTGGATTTAGCTAAACCTCTACACCATTCTATTTAGATTTATTCTTCCCATGGGGTGTGTATGATCCATAATTAATAATAAACAAGTGTTGTGAAAGCAGAAAGCACACTTGATTTTATGGATCAAAACCTTTTTTAATGATTTTAATTAAAAAAATCAAATTTTTAAAGGATTATGGGATCTAACATTTATTTAATATCTTCACATGGAATGAAATTTAAAAGTGTAAAGAGAGACAAATTTACATAAATACAGAACATGATTTGATAATGGAGTTCAACATTAAAGCCTACATCTCTAGATCCATTCAAATAGGGATCACTCTTGTTAAAATTGTCACCAAACGCTTACAATCTTTTAGAAGTCTTATAAATCATCTCCATAGCTTAAATTCTCTCTGAATTATACTCTCAAACCAAATCTCAAAGTTTGAGGCCCTAATCAATACTTCTTAACTCTCTAAACACCTTTTATACTTGGCTTCGTTTACCAAAACATCTAAAAACCTTGTCTCTAAGATGAACCTTGAGCAGTTTATATAGTGCTCAGGCTCACTGGTGTATCAGCGAGTTCCTTATCTTTTTATCAAAATAGCCAAATATCAACTCCCATGTCTTAGAATTTGGATTATAGCACAATCTATATCCCATATTTGGGAAATAGTGGGTTAGCTTAATGTTTAATTTCCATGCTCTTCATAGTGGATAATGCCTAGCATATTATACGGGCTTCATGGCATTGACTTGGCATGTTATGTTAAATTTGGATGTTGGAAACTATTACACAAGCTTGCGTTTGGTATCATGTTTTTCCATGAATGTGTTGGTTGTTAGACATATCATGGTAACTTTGGTCATGGCAAGTGTGTTATGGTGACTGTTGTGGTGTTTAAAACCATGGAAAGTCAGTTGGGCATCCAATTTGGAACCCATGATGAATAATTACATAGGAATATAGTCAATATTTGACTATGAATTATTATAAAGGTAATTTGACAATGGAAATAAATGGAAAAATAATTAAGTTGTGGTGAGCCACATGGTGGCTTAAGGACCCACCACATGGACCACTTCCAATCTAATACTTGTTGATGTCCAACTGGATGTTCCATAGCTCTATCAGCATTAGGGTCCCCCTCCGTGAAAAAAGTGGACTCCACTGGCTATGGTCATTGTATCCATCCTTTTACACATATCAAAGACCAACTATGAAACCAATTATTTTCCTATATAAACTTGCCACCATATTTTGCTACACCATGGGTACATGTGACTTGTTTGAACTATGCCACTTGTTCTTTCTGACACATTGCAACAACCTAAGCCACCTTTTTGCCTTATTTAATCTGTAAACTTTAATGCATGATATCTTGCACATAAGAGCTCAAAATTAACCCATTCAAATTACATAATAAATCTCTCAATGAGATCTATGCTATGTCATTGATCATTCTATAATTTGATGACTTCATTTTTAGAGCATATATGGATCCACCTAGGTCAATCCTCCCCACTATGAGCTCTGGGACCTCCAAAATTTGATTAATTGATAAAGAGGTGAGGTTATTTATCCCTCACTCTTTTACCTTCCATATATTTGGCCCTTTTTATGTGCATCCCTTTGAGACCAACATGAAGATACTCAATGTCTCCCCTTCGTAAAGTCTGAACCTTCTTGTCAAGAATTATATCTTCTTGTAATTTTGTTAGATACTCAGGAGAAAAATCATCAACAGAAGGAATAGATACACTCTCATCATGATCTACAATCATCGGAGGCTCATACAATTTCGAATTTTCCACATTCACAATGGAATAAATCTGGATATAAGATGGCAAATATAATCAGAAAGCATTTTTACCAATCTTCTCTATAATCCAAAAAGGACCATACCAAATTGGTTTCAACTTTTTAACTTCACTTGTCACCCTTTCCTTACTGATTTAAAGCCATACCAAATCACCCACAGCAAATTGGTGATCAACATAATGTTTTTCATGTCTTGATTTATACTTTGACTAACTTTTCTCTAATTGATCTTGATTAGTCTGGTGTACTAGCTATATATTTTCAATTAACTTCTTGGCTTTAACACCATCATTACATTCATCAATATCTAAATCCTATCCATAATAAACATCAAGAGGAGATTTAGGAAAATGTCCATAACAAACTTCAAAAGGAGATTTCATAGTAGAAGAATGAAGTGCATGGTTGTAAACATGTTGAATATAACATAAATGTTCATCCCATAACTTGGGATGTTTACTATAATAACCCTTAAGCAAATATACCTCTTTGTGGTTCATAACCTCTATTTGACCATCGAGTTATGGATGAAATGTAGTGTTTTTATTCAACTTAGTGTCCATTAATTCCCATAGTGTTGATAAAAATTCCTTAAGAAATCAAGAATCTCAATCAGAAACAATAGAAGTGGGTAGACTAAAATGAACCCATACATGCTGAAAGAACAAGTGTGCAATACCTTCCCCTATAATTTGCTTAGTGAAAGGGATCAAAACATAGATCTTACTAAATCTATCCACTACCACATATAAGTAATCATGTTTCCTTCGTGACATAGGTAATCCCCCTACAAATTCCATGGAAATGCTTTCCCAAGGATGGGTATGAATAGGTAAGGGAGTGTAAATTCCCAATTTCCTATTACTTATCTTGTGGCACAAAAAATGCATCCCTTGATATTTTTGGCAACCTTTTCTTGCATATGTGGATAGTAATAATACATTCTCAAATGTGTAACTATTTTACCTACTCCAAAATGACAATAAATAAGAGAAGTTTGTGCTTCTCTAATCATGTATACCCTTTCATTATGAGGAATACAAAGTTTATCCAAATGATACAAAATTCCACTATGCACATGATAGTCTAATTCTTCTACCTATTTACCCCTCATCAAGTCTTTTTACACATCCTTAAAATCAACATCATCAATATATTGTTCTTTATAACTTTCATGAGTCAAAGAACCATGTTGTAAAAGAATAGATGCAACTACCAAAGAAGGTCTAGAAAGTATGTCTGCAACTTTATTCTAAATACCTTTTTTATACCTAATCACAAGAAGAAATTGTTATAGGAAACCCATCCAATGGAAATGCCTAGACTATTTTAGCTTGGCTTATGATTGGAGATACTGGAGGGGATGATGATCTATATGTATCACTACTTCTTTTCCCATCAATTAATGCCTCCATTTCTTAACATTATAAACCAATGCATATAATTCATTATCATAAGTCATATAATTTTTTATCATACATATGAAGGTCTCAGAATGATAGCATACTAGTTTCTTTCCCTGTATCAGGATAACTCCCATAGCATAATCACTTACATCAATATTGATCTTAAATGGCTACTACAAATCAGGAAGTGCTAAGACAGGAGCAATACTGATCTTTGTCTTCAAAATGTCGAAGGTCTTTTATTGCTTGCCTCCCCACTGAAAGACTTGTTTAGTACTATTCAAAGAATGTAAGGGTGATGCAATAAGTAATAAATTAGCAATGAATTTCCTCCAATATTATACTTCACCAAGATAACTTCTAACCTCAATTACATTATTGGGTTTAGGACATTTAATTATAACCTCCACTTTTGCAGGATCAATTTTCAACTCACCATGTCCTAAACTATAACCTAAGTAAACCAAAGAGGTCTTACCAAATTCACATTTACACAATTTCAAATAAACTTTCTCCCTTCTCAATGCATCCATGACTTTCCTAATATATATCACATGATCTTCCCAAGACTGACTGAAGATCAAAATATCATCTAAGTAGACTATAAAAAAACATTAAGGAATGACCTAAAAACATCATTCATCAAATGCATAAATGTAGTCAGTGCATTGCATACCCTGAAAGGCATGACAAGCCATTCAAATAATCCCTATTTTGTCTTAAAAGAAATTTTCCACACATCACCATCGTTAATCTTAACCTAATGATAACCACTTTTTAAGTCTAACTTAGTGAAACAGACAACATTTCTTAATTGATCAATAAAATCATCAATACGAGGAAGAGGGTAGTGATTCTAAATAGTAATTTTGTTCAAAGTATGGAAATCAACATATTTATTTGGCACTAAAATAATAGGCAAACCTACAGGAGATTAACTTAGATGAATAACGTCCCTTTCTAAAATTTTCATTACCTACTTTTTGATTTCCTCATTTTCTATCACTGATAACCTTTACAAGAAAATAATAGGGAGAGGAAAATCCTGTAACAATTGAATTTCATGTTGAACTCCCCTTTTAGGGGGTAACCCTTTGGGATCCTGAAACACATCATCATAACTAGAAATGGTTTCAATTAATTATTTCTTATGTCTAGGATCATAATTTTCTAAAGCATGGGAATATTATTTTTCCTTAGACTTAGTCAACATGAGACAAAAGGTCTTGCTTGAATTGACTAGTCTTTTAATTTGCCCTACTATCACCAAGGAAAGACTCATCTTAATGTGGCATGATCTGACTATATATTTAATGCCATCCTTAACAATCAAGTACTTATTCTCTTCCTTATAGAAGATTGCTTTTCTATCTTAAATATAAGGGCTTCCCAAAACAATCCCACATATGTCCAAAGGGACTACATCTAGATCAACCCCATCCATGAACTTGGATGTGATGGCAAATTTCAATATGCAAGTTTTAATTACTTTCAATTTGTATCATCACATACCCAACCAAGTGGATAGGGTTTCAGATGAGGATTGGTTTGCAAGACTAACGTTTTAACAATCTCCTCAAAAATCAAATTTGACGGTGATCCACTATTAAATAGAGTGTCAATCTTAGTATGTTTTACAACAACCCTAATGTGGAACAACGCATTTCTTTTCTTATCATCATGCACAGAATTTTGTTTTGAAGAGGAAGAATCATTATATGACTTAGTGCTAGAAACAGAAAGAGAAGAATAATTTTACATACTTATGGTTGTGATCTGTTTTTCAACCCCTGAATTTGAACCCATATCATGAACCACAGTATTATTTTCCTTTGCTTTCTTCCTAAACTTGTTAATAGGCCTTAATTTAGGATGTAATTTCCAACACTTAGACTCATCATGATCTTTCTTGAAATGATTAAAAATGGCTTTCCTTCTTCTTTTCAAATAGTAAAAATGGATTTTTGTTTACCCTTTCCATAACTTTGCCCTTTAGGATGCTTAACATCATATTGCTTACTTTTAACTTTAGGAAAAAATTCTTTTGTTTGTTTTCCTCTAGCCTCCAAGTGAATGGCTTTAACACATGCTTCATTTAAATTAGTGGGATTAAGGACAAGAATCATGTGTTTCAAGTAACTATGCAACCCACCTATGTACTTAAGCAAGGTTTCATATGTATATAGTGGAATATTCAAAAGTAAAGCCTTTTTCCTAAATTCTTGTGTATATTCCTAAACACTTTGGCCTTTATTTTATTTGAAAGATTGCCAATCCATCATGACTCATTGTATATAAATAAAATTGCTTTCTGAGTTCATCAACAAATTCACTTAAATTAGAAATCAAGTTACCTATGTTAGGCTAATTTTCCTTCAACTTACTCTCTCCCCAGATGAGAGTTGTGTCTCCCATTCGAAGAGTAGACAAGTGAATTTTAGCCTCATCATCTACAATCTTCTAGACTCTACAATATACTTCAATTTGTTTTATCCAGTTATCCATATTTTTTGCATTAATGTCACCATTAAACATTGATAATTCAAACTTAATATCTAGCTTTAGCTAAGGAAGAGATTCAATGGCTTTTTTATCTTCACAGTCATTTGAAGAGGAGAAAGGTTTCTCAAAAAATTTACCACCTTCATCATACTCCATTTTCCTTCATCTTTCACGGTAAATATCCTCAACCATATCCTTCATTTCCAAGAAGGACTGTCAAAAATCTCATTCAGACTTGAAGTCATCTCCCATTTCCATAGTAAGTCTTGACCCAACCTCTGGATCATACTCTGCCATTTCTCCTTCACCCTACCTAGATCTCAACCTTGTAAACATACACTAGCAATCCACATGGTTGAATATAAATTCCACTCTGATACCAAAATCTGATCCATAATCAAGAATAAATAAGTGTCATGAAAGTGGAAAGCACACTTAATTTTATAGATCAAAACCTTTTTTAAAGATTTTAATATAAAAAATTGAATTTTTAAGAATTACGGGATTTAACATGGAATTTAATATCTTCACATGGAATGAAATTTAAAAGTGCAAATAGAGATAAATTTAAAAAAATATCAAACATGATTTGATAAAATATTTTAGTTTTAAATCCTACGTCTCCAAATCAGCTCAAATGGGGATCATTCCTATTAAAATTGATGCCAAATGCTTACAATATTTTAGAAGTCTTACAAATCATCTTAATGGCTTAAATTCTCTTTGAAGTATACTCTCAAACCAAATCTCAAAGTTTGAGGCTCTCATCAATACTTCTTAACTCTCTAAACATCTTTTATACTTGGCTTCATTAACCAAAACATCGAAAAACCTTGTCTTTAAAATAAACATCGAGCAGTTTATATAGTGCTTAGGCTTGCTAGTGTATCAGTGAGTTCTTTATCTTTTTACCAAAATAGCTAAGGATCGACTCCCATGGCTTAGGCTTTGGATTTTAGCATAATATATATCCCACATTTGGAAAATAGTGGGTTAGCTTAATGTTTAATTGCCACACCCTTCAAAGTGGATAATGCCTTGTCATATTATACGAGCTTCATGGTATTGACTTGGCATGTTATGTTAACTTTGGATGTTGGAAATTGGTACACGGGCTTGGGTTTGGTATCGTGCTTGGGCATGAATGTGTTGGTTTCTAGACACATCATGGTCACTTTGGTAATGGAAAGTGTGTTATGGTGACTATCGTGGTGTTGGAAACTATGGAAAGTTTGTTGGGCATCCAATTTTGAACCCATGATGAATAATTACATAGGAATATAGTCAATATTTGACTATGAGTTACTAAAAAGGTAATTCAACCATGGAGATAAATGGAAAAATAATTAATTGGTGGTGATCCATATGGTGGATTGAGGACTCACCATGTGGACCACTCCCAATATGACTCTTATCAACATCCAACTGGATGCTCTATAGCTCTATCAGTGGCAGGGTCCCCCTCCATGACAAAAGTAGACTCCATTGACTATGATCTTCATAGCCAGCCTTTTATACCTATCAAAGACCAACTATAAAACTAATTATTTTCTTGTACAAACTCATTTCCACATGTCATTGTATCATAGGTCCATTTGACTTGCTTGAACTATGCCACTTATCCTTTACGAAACATTGTGATAACTTGTGCCACTTTTTTTCCCTGTTTAATCTAGAAACTTCAACATGCAATATCTTACACATATAGGCTCAAAATCAACCAATTCAAATTTTGTCAAAAATATCTTGATGAGCTCTACGTTGTGCCATTAATCATTCTATAATTTGATGACTTCATTTTTAGAGCATATATGGATCCACCTAGATAAGTGGATGTAGTTTATTAATTTTAAAGGCCTCCCTTTCAAATTTTTCAAATGTAATCAATCTGATCACAAGATTAATTCATGTCCCAAGAAAAAATTTCAAGGATCCCATTCATTGTTCTTGCAAAAATGGGTTAGAAAAATTAGTTACCTGAATCAGAATTTAGTTCATAGAATGCATCATTCTAGTGAGCTCACAACTGCAATAGTCTTTTATTAGGGTTGAACAGGGCTCAAAAAGGGGAGGTTTTGGAAGTAGCAATAGTGTAGACCAATATGGAGATAGGGTAGCCCTTTTATCCCTTGAGGGAAAGAGTTGTTGATTAATTTAGGCAAGAGCATGTTTTCAATCCCCCTCCTATAGCAGATTCTTCTCAATAAAAGGCTAACTCAATGGAGATTGTTGATGATGGGATAGAGGCTGGGGAAAGTTTTGAGGAAGAGTGAGTCAGAAGAGTGGTTCTATCCAATTCTAAGTATCCTAGTGTTTTGAAGACCCCTAAATAAAACACAAAAGGAAAAAGGGACAAGAAAATGGAAGCCAAAAAGCTACAGCTTGAGGCCAAGAACTCCATCTATGGAGGCCTGCAATGGACTATGGTTCCATTAGAAGCAAACATTTAATGGTAGCTAAAGGATAAAATTTTTAGTTCATTTTCTAAAATTTTTACTGAGTAATTTTCTCTTGGTCCTTCTTTATTTTTTGGTATCACATTTATCTAGTTGGTGTCTTTGTCCTTCTTAGTCTCTACATGTGAATCAATATCCTTGGTTTTCATGTTTACTAAGTTTTACCTTTTTGTATTTTTGGGTACTTTCATTTTTCTAGTGGTTTTTCATGAGGACTAGACCCTTTGTTTGTGCTCCAGAATTGGGTAAAGTTTTGGTCAAGAACTTAACCATTGTTTCGGTCAAAAATTTTGTATCTATCTAAAAAAAGATTATATCATGCCCTTTTGAAACCATGTTCGGATGTGGATGGACTTGATTCTTGGTGTGATTATTGTGGCTTAGGGGTTGAATGGATGTTAGATAAGGCTACCAAAATAGTTTTCCCTTTGCTAGTGTGATACGAGATGTGATGATCAAGATTATAATTAGTGAATGGTATTTTGATTGATGTTGATTATTTTGATTTGGATGGATTTAACTTTGCTTTCTTAGGATGGAGATTAAGTTTTTTGGATCATAATCTATTTGAATTTAGGCATCTATTTCTAAGATTCACAAAAAGACATCGTCTATGTTCTCATATAGGTACTATTCAATTTAGATGATATCTAGATCTATTTTTGATGCTATATGCCCAAATGGAATTTAATGTGGAATTGGTTAACTTGATTTCATTAATTGATGTGATTTGATTAAGATTTTGGATTTGATGCGATGTTTGATATTTGATTTGATTAAGCTCAGATTGGATTTTAATTACTGATATTTTGACTTAGATGGGATAAAAAAATGGATGTTTTTATTTTTGTCATTCTCAACGGATAGATGTGGGAGATTGAATGGAAAGACAAGAATATGATTTGAATTTCGATGTTCAATTGATTTGTAATTGATGTGACTTGGTCAAAATAGACTTGATTTGAATTTTGATTTTGGGACTTGATGTTTTAATTTAATTTGATTTGGTAAAAGATGACCTTGGATGTTAAATTGAATTGATTTTGGTTAAAGTTGATTTGATTTGTAATGTTGACTTGGTTTGACTTGGTTTGACTTTAAATAATTAATGTGGTCAAAGTAGACATATTTTGACTTTTGATTACATTTTTGATTTAGTATTTGGATCAAGTTTAACCTTTAAATTTGACTTGGTTTGAATTTAAATTTTGACTTCAAAAAAGTTGGACTTGGAAGTGTTGACTTGAATCTAATTTGACTTTGACTTTTTATTTGATTGGAATTGATTTTGAGTTTGATGTTAGACTTTGAAAAGTTTAACTTAGTTTAACATCAAAGTTTGAATTTTGGAAAAGTTTGATTTTAAATAATTGACTTGGTTTGACCTAGGTCAAATTTGACCTAATTTTACATTGGACAAGGTTTGAATTGGATAGAATAATGTTTAAATCTAGATAAAATGATGTTTGATTTGGAGAGAGTAAAACTTGATTTTAGACATGATAATGTTGGACTTAGATAATTAGCCTTGTTTTAAGTGTATGGATTGAAAAAAATATGGGTATAAACCACAATAAATTAAGTACACACAAGTAATAATCCCTATGTTAGTATTAATAGGTGTGCATCACAACTAATCAGCCCACCGATCTACTCAAGCAAAGTGGTGACTAGGTTGGTCTCCAAACCCTCACTAGGTGTTCGTATTTGGCGATTAATCCTTTGGAATAATTTTTTCCCTACACTGATAGTTTTTTATGTTGAATGGTCTTAAGCTAGGAAAAATAGGCTCAACTAGGTGTTTGTATGTGGTGATTAATCCTTTGGAATAATGTTTTCCATGCACTGATAGTTTTTTATGTCAAATGGTATTAAGCTAGGTAAAATAAGCTCAACTAAGTGAAGGTAGATGGGGCCCAATTGCATGAAAGAGGGTGATAATGGGATTTGTGAGAGGGTTTTATCCCTTCATGACCACTCTATCCATAATATTTTAGTAGAGTGTCACTAAAAATCATTCTTCAATAGTGTTGTCTAGGGCTTATGTATTGGAGCAAAGATCCTCACTTCAAAGCATGCATAAATCATGTGATTGCTTAGCTAATAGTGGAATCCCCATCTTAATTTATATACCCTACTAGAACATGAGTTTTGTAGTATGCTGGGTAATGAAATCCCAATAGTCACTCCCTATGGACTCATAGTTGGTGATCAAGTTCTAACTCATGCATCCAAAAATAAAAATGGAATATAGATTATTTTTTAACCTCAGGGTCCCATGAGGGGAAAGAGGAAATAATATGTATTGTTCTCTTTACAGAGATAATCAAAAAAAAAAATTATCACTCAAGATCCTAAAATTTGGCATGACTAGAGCATACACACTTAAGCTATCGAAAATGTAAAACACAACACTCATACAAATAAAAACAAGTTTATTCTAAGCACAAAATATAAGTGTGTGTTCATTTTTAAATCACCAAAATGAAATGTTATAAATGTGTTATTTATTTATTTTTACCTTGACAAGTGAGAATCTTAAATTAATGGATTAGTATTGTACTTTTGGTTCTTGATGGGCAATCTACAAAGAACATTAGAAGTTTGATTTGGAACATCTTCAACAAATGATACATGTAAAAAATGATCTTTTTTAAACAATCCACATGAATTGAAATAAAGTCAACTAAAAATTTAGAAAGTTCATGAAAAATAACCTAATTTCAAAAAAAATAGCACCAAAAATAAAGTATGGATGAACAAGAATGAGCCTCTAGAAGTCATGCCATGGATTATCAATTTTGTTGCAGCCCAAAGTGAATTTAGGCCATAAATTGGCATTCTAGGTTGTAGCCTAAAGTGAATTCAAGCCATCTATTAATAGTTTGGCCCACTGAATATAAATCCATGAAAATAAATGCAAAAAAAATGTGTATTTTAGCAAATTTTAACGCAAAAAAGCTTTGATTTGTCTAAAAAACAAGTTTGGATGGCCTTAAAAGTTATTATGGGGTGTTTAGTCCCACCGGGCATGCCAAATGTAACACATTATTATGAAGGTTAGTTTTAGGTTAGTTCAAAAATTAAATTAATTAAAAATATTAAAACCAACCTAGGTACGCATCCTTAGATTAATCAAGACTAAGAAGAAATCAAATAAACAAGCAAGTAAACACAATTATTATACCTTTTATTACGATCTTCTTACTAAAACTAGTGATGTGCTCAGATGTAGTTGGAAAAATGGTTTGTACAAGGCATGTGAGTAATATGAAAATGTAACCCATTTTAAACTAAATTATTTTATGATAAGTGAAGAGGATGGTTGAAGATTTATAAGGATATTTGAACAATACTTCATTCTCAATTAAGATTTTGCTTGATAGTTTTAGCAGAACTCTATTAGGCAAATTAGACTTGTTGAAATGAGATTGGGAACTTTAATTTAAAGTATTTCATGATCATTGTGAGCCATTGATCTTAATTAAATAACAATGTTGGAGAATGAATCATCCTCATTAAGTGAGGGAGATTGAGGATTAAATATGTGGGATTGGGATGTGTTAAGGATTTTCATTGATGGGGCATGGGTTATGCCATGTCTTAGAAGAAGCGTTGATTGCATGGGGATGTGTATAAATGTATTTAAAGTATGTTTTTATTGGTTAGTGTGTGATTTCATATGGATTTGAGAGTGATGTGATGGTATTTGGCTTTTATTGTTTTTTAGAAAATATAAATATTAAAAATCCATGGATTTTTTTATTAGGAAAAGACTAGTTAATTAATTTGGATTAATTAACTAATAGGATGTGATTATGGAAAAGGGATAAATTGGCTAGGTGTTATGAATAGTATTGGGTTAGGAAAGGGATTTTAGTTTAGATATTGAACTAATTTAGGACTTAGGGATGATGTTAGTGTAGAATTAGTAGATAGTTAAAATTGACATGATGTTTGATTTTAGGTGTTTATAATTGCCATGTTTTTCAATGATTTTACCAACCAACTATTTTTTAGTAAGAATGAATATCATTGGTTCCAAAGGATGTTTATATTATATTATTTAAATTTTGACTACTTTATTATCATGAATTTCTTTAAGACACTTATGTGTTATAGATGGTACTACTCTAAGCTTTTATATCCATGACCACCCCAATAGCATATCAAATACACATGTCCTTAGTATAATGAGGAATGGGGTGGGTACTATTATTGGTCCCACTTGGAAAGGTAGAAAAATATGTCAAAGAGTCTCTTACATATGTCCATCAAATGCTTTTATTAATCTATAATGAATTTGTAAGTCTTGCTTTGAATATCCAAGAGAATAAAGTAGTGTCATGGTGCATGCATATTCACTAGATCCATTATCTATCATAACACTATATATGGGTTTTTTGTCAACATACATATCTAATGAAGAGTGTGGGTCTATTTAAATAATCATATACCACTTGCCTATCATCAAATTTAATCATAGGGTGAGATGTTTGATTTATAATAATTGTTTCAATGATGTTATCAAGTGGTTGATGATATGTATAAGGTAATAGATAAGCATTGTATGCATGGTGTTATTCATAATTATCTTAGTTTTTGTTTCATGGTTATATAAAGGATCCTTATATATTTTGAGTTTTTCATTTTCATTTACTTTTGGCTTAGCCTCTTCGTTATGTGTACCAATATCAATAATAATGTCATTAATGAGATATTAAATCTTGTGTTTAAGCTTGAAACATATGTTTGTAGAGTGCCTAATACATCTATGGTAGTCACAATATAAATTTCCATTAAAAAATTATATTATGGTCTAGACATGTCTATTATCCATTTTTGGATCAAGATTGATGAGATTACATTCAAGTAGTCTTTGAAATAATACATTAAGAAGTGAAGGTAACCTTGAGAATAATCTCCTTGGTAGGGATTGTGATTGAGGCTTTTGTGGTGGTTGTGAGATTGAATAAATTGTAACCTTAGATTCATTATTTATTTCATTTAGTTTTCTCTTATAGTGTGGCTTGATTTAAAATTTGACATTTGAAGTAGAAGGATCACTTGAAGCATACTAAATCTTATTCAAAGTAAGCAACTTGACCTAATGTTCTTTGAATAAATGGCATAACTCAACAAAAGATTTAAATTTGTCAAACATAATTTCCTCTTGAAGTGGACATAGAAAATTTTGGGTAAAAATATCTTGTAGATCATTATTGTCCATTTGATTTGTCATTTTTTCTAGCATAGTATTTTATCTTAGCACATAGTCAATGAATGTTTCATTAAACCCTTGTTTGAGCTTTTCAATTTGAGCATAAGATAACTTTTATCCAATGTTTATGGAAAAATGTGTTAAAAAATGATTTTCCAAGGGATTGAAATCCCATACTGATTGAAGAGGAAGATAATAAAACCATCTAAGATAATATTCTTTAATACTTATTATAAATAACTTTATTAATAATAATTTATCATTATCTACACAGTCTAGACAAGCTGCACATAAATATTGTTCATGATCAGCTTTGCCTTCATAGAGAAGAAGCTTAGGAGCCACAAATCTAAATGGTAATGGGTAAGGTACAATTTCAAGTGTCAAATGGTTATGCAACAAATAACATGAGTCTATAGAGAGGCTAGCATGAGAGATAGTTTTCTCAATATGATATAGCTTAGCTTGCAATAAAATAACTATTTGCTAAAGAACATCATTTGTAGAGGTAATTGGGGGAGTATAAGTAGTATTATTAGGCATAGGCATGGATATTTGTTGGAGACCAAGTGATGTTCCCAAACCAGATGATGATTCCATAGATGTAACAAGAGGTGTATAAGTAGGAATAGATGCAATATTAGAAGTAGCAACATGGAAAATATTATCTTTGGATCCTTTCTTTTGTTCATCTCTAGCAACATATAAGAGAGCTGAATTTTTCAAGATGCTCATGAAGATATTGCATAACCTTTCTTCATTATTTTGAATAGGTCATTCTTAAGTATGTGATTCTAAAATTATATTGATAATAAGTCCCTCAAGAGAGTGTGGAGTAAGCAATTATGGATATTTTAAGGGAATAAATAGGCTCTTGTAAAATTGCCTTTTGTATCCCATTGATATGAAGCATTAAAGATGTGGCTTTTGATGTAGTGTGTAACATATGACCCTTCTTGTTCCCAATTTATTATATATTTAACACAAACTAATTTATATGTTACTTGAAATGAAGTCGAATAATGACATGATGTAGTAATGAAACCATTTAAAGTGGGGAGGTCATGATATTGGACATTGTCTAGCATAGATTTTGATTAATTTGGTGTTTAATCCATGTAATAATGAAATGGATATCTTTTTGAATAGTAATACAATATGTGTCAATAAATTTCATAATCCTATGTAAAATATAAAATAAATATTCATCTATTAATCCCATTATGAGTACAATATGGATCAATCAATACAATACAATATGAATCAAGCAATGATAATGAATATGAATACAATAATAGCAAATAAGAAATATGATGATTATCTCAGCAAGGGTTTCAAAAAAAATTGAGCTCTCAAATATACTTTTTTCATTCATTGATTAGTGTTTTCCCAATGTTTTAGAGCACTAACTATAGATGAATAACCATGCTTGTATCCCACTAACCCTATTTTTAAAGGTTTAGTGAGAGTAACTTCCCTGGGTGACACTCTTCTTAAGCACACCATAAATTAGGATGATAAAAGAGGATTCATATTGTTATAAATAAGGAACCCTAAGGAATTATGATATACCTAAGGTATGAGGAAACTAAACTCCATGTTTAGTTTTGTATAATGGCTAAGTATTGGGGTAAACTTCTTACGCCATGATGTTTGTAAATAGAACATTATGTATCCCTTCACGATAGTCACTAAGTAGTTTTAAAAAAATTAGGACAGTTTATAAAACAAGCAAAACTAATATAAAGTAAAAATAAAATAAATTTTAAAAGATTTTTTGTGTAAATAAATTAGTAAATTTCAACCTAGGGTCGAAAGAAAGAGATTCAAAGTCAGATTTATCTAAGGTGATACGATAAACTTCTTCTATGTTGGATCAAATCCAAGGTCAAAGAAGTTGAATCGTTATGTGTTGGATTTTATCCAAGGTTGAGGGTTGTTTTATTCCAAGGTTGGGAATTTATAAAAATTTGATGAAATCCTAGGACAAATAGCATGCAAACAATTTTATAAAAATAACAAGTTCACCAGAATGTTTAATATATTTTAATTCAGTGAATCTAATTAAGTGTATTAAAATATTAAAAATTTGAAATGAAGTAGAATATAGTAAACCTATAGTAAATTACATAATTTATAGAAATTATTAACTTGTTAAGAGTAGTAATCTAGACTACGGCTAGAGGGTTAGGGTTAGATCTGACTATTTAAGCTGACTATAATTGAAAATCATGTAAAAAGACCTATAAACACATTCATGTTACAAAAGAGTGATTTATAGTTTGTTGGGACAAGTCTGTAGAAGGTAGACAAGAGTGCACTATGGCCTTCTTTGCTAATAATGATTACTTCATAATTGATTATATTCTTATTTTTTCAATTTGGATCTATGTGAATACTTACGAGTATTGATTGTTGAGTTCTATGTATCGATATGCTACATGGAAGATCTAAAAAATAAAAACCCTGGGTAATTCACAAAAAAAACAATAGGAATTAAATTCAAAATAGGGGGGATAGGGTTAAGGGAATATCCAAGTTGGCCTTAGAAACCCCTTATGATTGAATGATGCCTACTATTTAACCCTAAAATCTATATATTGAGAAATATAAGGTTAAAAGGGTAGAGATATCTTAGGGCACAAAGATGGTATATTATCTCTAGAGTAGGATAATTATTTATGAAACTTGTATAAAATATATACTAAATTTATTATGCTAAGATGTTAAAGATAAAAAGTACAATTATGTTAGATATTTTAATAACAATGAAAAAAAGATACTTATCTAGTTTTGATGCTAATATATATATATATATAGAAATTGGATTGGATATGAATTCTAGAATAGTCACCTGATTTTATAAATCATGCCTCTATAGTCTTAGACACTTGCATCAACCTAGGATGGTTATGTCAACACTACTATATGATTCAGACACAGGTGTCTAGTATGGAATACCTACTAAAATTAGATGTGACCACCTAAATGCTTATGGGTTTTTTGTCACCTTCACTCTAGTGTATTTAGATCTGGGTCATGGAATGTTACTTCTTATCTAATAGAAAATCCCTAGTTCTTCATCTTCATAGCGGTTGTGGAAAAAATAAGTTAGTGAGCATACAAAATCAAGCTACCCCAAATACCCCTCTATTAATGATCCCTACCTATAGCCAATATTTCAAAAAGGGCCTCAAACTTATGTAGTTCTCCCCTATGTGTTGGCTTATGTGTGAATCATGCAATGTGTGATAAGCAAGTACAATAGTGATCTAGCTTGTAACTTGACAAATATGTCTAATGGAGTGCTCCTTTAATAATTTAAACCTATAGATGTGTTTTCCCAATTATTGATATGGAAATAGGGAAAATAGGGAAGTTTTACTCACTTGAGTGCTAGGGTGAATGTTTTTGGTAAGTTGCCTTATGAGTTGTTAAGTCTTTTAAAGTCTTTTATATGTCTTTTCTAGGTGAAGAACGAATGAGGTTTGATCTTATATTTATACCAATCCCTTTATATAATATCTCACATTAAATCACTTACGTTGAAATTTATGATATATTTCATTTGAAAATTATATGACTTTAGGGCACTGAACAATTGCATTAGCTCAAGACACTTACATTGATGTAGGTGTTTGACTGGGACGCAGTGTCCTGATAGTTTGAAAATAGGTGCAGGTCCAGTTCTTATAGAGATGGAAGATAAATAGTTTTATAACATTTTGGGCATGATATAAGACTCAGGTCATCAAAATAATATTGGTTGGACTAAAAGATAAGAAATTAACCACATAAAGATAGTGTATGTGAGCCTTTTGGTAGTGGGAAAAGGCCTATAAGCTAAGTGTACATCCATGATATGTATTTTCCAAATGTGCTTGATTGAGGTGATATATAATTTAAAAATAGTGTCTACATTTTTCCCCCTTTAATATAGTAATGAAATTTCTAGTTTAAAGGAAAAGAAATGCATATCTGGGTGTGTATAACACACTTTTTCTTAGCTTGATTCCAACTTGATTGCTTTGCTAGTGACTGACCTACAACCAAGATCATGTTATAGTATATAATCAGTGCATATAATCTAAAATTTAAATGGTTTAAATTGAAAGATAACAAGGTTTATGAGTACACATGTATATCGATACAACTATCTTGTCTTTTGGAAATTTGATTTGAAAGATGTATCATTATGAATCATTTAAACTGATATTAGGATAAATATAAATCTATATATATATATAACTAATATTAGGACAAATATATATATATATATATATATTGTAGGACACATGTCCATAACCTTGGAGAAAATGTGAGTTACCAGCCAGAATTTGAGATTATCTCAACCATGAAACCCAATCATAATTATAGCATAGTGAATGTGAGTGAACAAAGTCAACTCACACTATAAAAATGATGATGTTGGATAATGTACTCAATTACAACCTATAAACTTGTAAATATTGAGTGATTTAATCATCTCAACCATACAATTAGTAGAAGTCCAACCTATTGGATGATGATAGTCCCTAAAAGGGTTTGGTATTTGAAATTGATTTGATTTTATAATATTATGTACGCATTTCATATCATATGCATCTCATGTTAAAACTATGTATAGCAAAGGTACTAATGTTTAGAATTTTACACCAATGTGTATCTGAATCATATAACCATGCAATTTAGCCAATTTAAAAATCTTGTAAGTGTGGAGAACATGTTTCCAAAACATGCCCCTGGCAGATATGGATAAATATAAAAATTTGATATAATTTACAATGTGCAGAACATGTTCTATAACATGCCCCTGCTATAATATGAATTGAAAACTGGTGTAAGTGTGGAGAACACATTTCTAGAACATGACCCCACTGCAATCTAAATTTGATAATTATTGTAAGTGGGGAGACCATATTTTCAAAACATGGCCCCATTATAATCTATATTTGAGAACTAGTGTAAATTCCAATTTGGAGTACATGTTTCCAAAACATACCCCCACTATAATATGAATCTATGAAATAGTGTGAAAGTCATGCCTCTATGGCATTCCCCCACTAATATGCCCCCTCCTTTTCTTGAGGTGAGGGGAAGTATAAACTAGAGTTACCTTCCCTAAAAATGATAATGTAATAATGTAAACCTTTAGTGTACCATGTATCATATAGAGGAAACATATCTAGGTATATATATCATTAAAACATGAAGAATGTGATCACAATAAGTCCTAAGATGCATGATGTAGATCATAGCAACGTCTAGATAGTAACAATACAAGCTCAACAATCAATCAAACACACATGAGTACTCAAAAATAAAATATAGAGACAAATGTCTAAGGATACCACAAATAGGGTACATACTCAAATGTCACACAATCTAAGGGACATGACTTAGTTTAATGTCTACAAAGAAAGAAATGACAATTTTAAATATCAACATAAAACAAGCAATGACATATTCAAATGTTAAAGAGGAAAATAAAGGCATGGGGGGCACAAATAATGGAGCATATCCAAATTCTCAAAAAATCAAGATAATAAAAAGGAAAAACACTCAAGTAAGTACATACATGAAATTATAAGTAACCAACATAAACATAGCATACTATTCCCTAGATATATGTGTTAGCAAAAATTGTCAAGTACATAACATATCAATTACACTATGAAAGATATAAGCATGCATAAAGTCATGTGTGAGGACATAAACTCAAACATTATAATGTAAAATTACAATATAATGATATACAATGGATGTATCATGATCATAAAGGTGGATTCCCCTAATGTCCTAGTGATGTAAGTAGAGGGAAAGTCCCAACATCCAAAATTGCATAGATCATGTATCTATGTATGCCTGAATCATACTCAAAATATGTTTTAAACACATGTATATAGAAAATATTTATATGCCATTTTCAGGCACTCCTTTTTGGCCACTTATGTGTCTAAATGGACATTAGATCAATTTATAGTAAACAATGCAAATTAAGCCTAAAAGTCACTGAAATGCCCAAATTCATTTGTACACCTAGTGTTCATCCTCTAAATTATGTTAATGCATTCCTATTTGGAATAATACATTGTATGCAATAATAACCTTTCTTAGATTTATCCCTAGTCAAATTATCACCTAGCAAATCATTAATTTTGACCAAGTGTGAAGGATAACCATGTCAAAATTAATAAATAGCAATTAACCTAATCAGAATTTCTCAAATGATTAGATACAATTAAATTGTTAGTTAAAACATTCATGGTTGATTAGTAAATTTATAAAAATAAAAATTCACAAAATTCACCCAAAGTATCTAAAAAAATAACTTCAAGCATGGCATAGGCTAAAAGTTGTCAAGAATTCAAAATTTAATGCAAACAAATATCAATTTATGCAATCCATGCCTCATTTATGCAAAATTCATTACCTTATTTAAGGCTTTGATCCTCCAAAATTTAATTGATTTGTGGCCACACCTCTTGATCTTAAGATAGATGGTCATAAATTAGTCTCCTCATTTCTGAAAGCCTATAAATAGAAGGTTCCTCACATGCTTTAAAGAGATATTTTTAGTGTAATGTTATTATGTAAAAATATCTATAGCAAGCTTCAACAATCAACCCATACCATATCCAAATGCCAAGGTTAATAAGGAGAGATGATGAATGTGCACCATTGATGAAAACTCTTTTCCCACAAAGCCAAACACAATCCCCACTAGGCCAACTTGAAATTTTGATTTACAAGGAAGGTAAAAAGTGTTGTTTTTGTCTTTGCATTATTTATTATTTGCTTGTTATTTGCTCCCCCAATTATCTAAGCTTGGAATGCTAGTCTTTGATGTGTTTTTCAGTATTTTTCACTCTATTAATGCATAGACTAACATTTTCCTTGGATTCCTTGACTACATAATGGCACAACCAATGGGACCACATACCCCACATTCATCTTAGAAGTGCTTTGGGAATCTTAAAAATAAAAATAAAAATTTATTTTAGGCCTTATTTTAAGCTTTTTTCAACTAATTATGTTGTGTTTTTTATTCATTTTAGAATTAAGAAAATGTCCACTATATCCAAACAAGCTAGCTCATTCGATTGGGAGAACTATGCTATAAGTGGGAGGTCTTGAGGTTGATCCCCCAGGCTGGCCACCTCTATAGCCATATATATGTCTCCATCAATGATGTCCCTATCTAGTCAGGCACCCAAAAATGGTTGTTGACGGTTTGTGGGAGCAAAAATGTGTAAGTCGCATCCTTGGAATACATTCCTAGGAGTAATGCCCTAAAAAATAATGAACCCTTTTAAAAAAAAGAAAATGTCCACTATGAAACTATAAATTCAAAAGAATCATCTATGAAATCACTGAGGAAAACTGTGAAATCATTGTGGGAAATTGTGAAACCATCCATCTTCTAGTTACTTTCTACATAACTACAAATTTGAAGACAAAAATTATGAAATCATATTCGTAAATTGTAAAAAAATTTCAAAATTTTTTTGTTTTAACTAATTTTATGCATAATTACAAATTTGTAACAATTCGCTATGAAATTGTGTCTGATATTCATGAAATCATATTTTATGTATTCTATGTTTTTCATGAAAGTTTTAGAGAGTTTTGAAATCATGTATAAGAGATGTGAAATCATGCAAAAGTGTCATGGAATCATGCAGAAGAGTTATAAAAAAATTTATAACTAGAGTTATGAAATCATCACAAAGAATAGCAAAATTGTATGTTTGATCGATGAAATCATTCATGGCTAGAGTTGTAAAATCATCTTATAGAGTTGTGTAATTGACTTACAAAGTTGTGAAATTAGCTTACAAAGTTATGAAATTGGCATAAATACTTTTAAAATCATTTAAAAACTATGAAATTTCCACTATAAGTTTTATTTTTTGTTCTCTATTATTTTTCATGATTTTTATTAGCTAATAATTTTACAGTTTTCCCTGCTCATGTAACTGTGAAATTGTTCCAGAGAGAAAAAAAACCATGATTTTCAATCTAAATTTTTAGTTTTCCCTTCCTCTTTTGTTCCAATCAAATTTCTACTGAGTTCTTGTATATATTCTTAAGTAAAGAGAAACAAATTTGCATCCTAACAAACACATCTTTCACATTTTGTTTGGTGTTTAAAAATGCAATCGCACTTCTACATGGTGCTTAAGTAAAGTTTTTTAAAAACATTTAATTTTTTTTGTGCTTAAAATTTTTTTACTTTAACATTTATTTTGTATTTTCATTTTGTTTGAGTGTTGCTTAGCAAATTCATGCATATGATGTCCCCTTTCTTAGGGTGACTTGTAAAGATATTTTGACTTAGTTTGATTGCTTGTGTCTTTATCTAAAGAAAATCACATATGCTCTCTTTATTATTAAGAACTTGGATGACTCGTAAATTACCTTTTCTTCCTTTATTATTTATTTAACTTAACAAGTGGGAGTTCACAGCCTCCTCGTAAGTCCTTTATGGGTACATTTAATTGGTGTTTCATTTCCCAACATCGTACCAACCCCACTATCTAGTGGGGTATAAAAATTGAGAATTTTATTTGATTGGATAGTGGTCAATCAATTACCCTGACAAGTCAAATATATCCTCAAATCATGTACTAACTAGACATCACACTTCACTAAGAAACTGATGGATGAAGTGGTTACGAAAGGGAAAATACACTTTCTTAACAAGCTAGTTCTACTCACATCCATTTGATGTATATTCTAAATATCTCTTTGAGGACCATGTAGAAATCCAAAGTGAGAATTTTATACTAAGAGACCCCACTTGTCATGGATTATCTTATCAATGTCAAGCTGCTTCAACAATCTAAGTCATATTCCATGTATAATTTATTGACAGATAGAGGGGGATAAACACTCTACCTTCATGCATTTTAATTTATTATAATAACACTTAGTTCCTCTCAAGAATGGGTGTATCAGTAGAGTTTGGAAGACATGGTGTAACCTTGCATCAATTATTAAAATAGGGGCATGTACTTGTGTGCTTCTTATTTATTTGCATGTTAACTCCAAAACCATTTTGTACAACCAAATGAATCCATCATCAAATCACATGATACATACACATTGACACCAGGAAGTGTTATGCTACCCAATTTTTTGAAACCATTTACCTTAGTTCAAAAGATCAAAATCTAATTCATGCTTTAGTTTTTGAATAACATTATTATGTTGCCTAATTTTATTTGGGCTATTTCTCATTTGGATTTAATTCACAATCAAGTCTAAAATCACAAAATGTGGAGTCTAATTTAAACTTAGCATTTTTCTGTTGTTTGTTTAAATACATGATCCTTTACTAAAGTCTAAGTGCCTCTCAAACTAAGTTTAAAATCCACTTTCAAGTTCAAATCTAAGTAAAATTAGTTTACACTTGAGTCTTGCCTATAACTTGGGTTTGAGTTTTTTACTTTTTGTAGTTAGATTGTGTTACTTGGATTAGCTTTCAGTTTCATCCTTAGACCTAGACCTAGTTTAATTTTAGTTTATTTTAAGATCTTCACCTAAACCAAGTTCAAGCTTTCATTTAAAAAATTCAATTTCCTTTTTAGACCTAGACCAAGTTTGACCTTGTTTCCAAATTTTACTTAAACTAAGTGCACCTTATATTTCAAACCAAAATCCTTAGACTTATAATTAGTTTCAATTTCATTCCTAGATCAAGTTTATTTCCAAGCCCAATCTCATGTTCCTAGACCAAGACCTAGTTCAATTTCATCCTTAGACATAGACTTAGTTTGCTTTTAGTTTAGTTTAGATCTTTGCCTAGGCCAAGGTCAAGCTTTCATTTCAAAAATTCAAGTTCACTTAGACCTAGATTCAGACATAGATTTTTACCAAGACTAATTTCAAAGTTTTCTTTTTTAGACCATTTTCCAAGGGCCAAGTGTTATTTCATGTTAGTGTAGACTAATTCCTGGTTTCTATTTTTTAAATCAAGTTATTTTTAAGATAAGTTCCAAAAGTTTGAATCATTAGACCAACCTTTCCCAAGACAAATAACATTGATTTAACCATGCCTCAGTATATGCATAATGGATCTATATATAACCCTTCTTATGAGGACATTATCACAAATGATCCTCATGGTGATAATGTAGCATATGAGGCAAATCCATATCCCATCTATATGCCCCCTAACACAGTGAATGGGAAAGACCAATTCATGAAATACCTCACAAACACACCCCCTAATTTGAGGTAGGATCAAGACCCATTTACACAATACCTTAACAATGTACCACCTAATATGGAAATAGTACAACAATAACAACCATACTTTGTGACTACACCATCTAGTACTAGTTATGATCTATATCTACTTGATCACCATATTTTAGAAAATAGATATGAGATTCTTGGTAGAGTGGTTACAGTACGTGGCAAATTCCCACCAGATTTGCCATAGGAAAATGTACATTATTTAGTTAGAACACCTAGTCATGCACCTCTCATAAAATTGTTTAATCAGGCCTCCTCTAATCAAACTCAGGTCCTTATATAGGTTCCTAACCAAGAGCTTTTCACACTTGAAAAATGAAAGAGTCAAATTGCTAACCAATTAGTGAAAATGTAATAGGCATATCAAACTTACCTTAATCTAGACAAAAACTTTAATGTCATGACTATTCCAAGTACACCATTTATAGAGTTAGATCTATCGAATGGATTACAAACTGACTTGCTATGATACTCCAATACAAACATAAATCCTTTCACTTAAACTACACCAATTCTCGACATATTCAATGTTCATATAAATGTTAAGACCCTTTTCAAATAGTGGTGGATAACACATGGCTATTACCCAATCAGCACCAAGTTAAGTCTAATGTAAAAAATAACATCCCTATAAATAATTCACATAGATTCCTCCTTAAAATACATCTAATAGTTCATAACAGTAGAGATTAGGTAAATTTATCTCACAACCACATGTGATTATCCCTTTGCAACCATCTGATTCCTCAAATATATAATAAGGAATAAGCAATTAATTGTAGTCAAATACCCCACCATTGTAGGTGGTAACCAATTTTCCACTTCAATAGGTGGTAACCAACACTCCACCCCAATAAGTATTGATAAAAATTCCACCTCAACATGTGTAGACTAATGTGCCACCACAACAAGTGGAAAATCATCCACCTCAAATGTTGTCTAATCAGTAGTGTACCCTTATTAGTCAACATTATCTTGTGGTTAGCCAATAACAAGTGCCCAACATACAAAAAATACCCAATAATAATGGTTTTTTAACCAATAACAAGTTATCAACATATAACAAATACATAATAAGGAATAGTTGCCTCACACCCAACATGTACCCTATATACAACACATGTCTAGCATGCAATAATTTCTACACTAGGATTTTAACCAACAAGATGTGCCTTTCATACATTAGAGTCCAACTAACCCTCAACACATTCCCTGCCAAACCCCCCACATGCAAAAAATTCCCCAAAATCAAATACCTCCATTTAGGCCATAGTTCCCTACAAATCAAAGTTATACTACAAATCCCAACTTGAATGTTTACCAACAACATGTATCATACTAGCAATATAACCCTAATAAATAGTTATGCATTTTTGGTCAGTTGACCAACCAAATCAGAATTTTTCTTATTTCATTCCTCTATTATACCATGTTAAAGGTAATCCACCTTAGACTTCCCAACCACAACCATTTGTTCCTTCTCATCTTACACCCCTAGTCCAAGAATTAAAAGTGAAGGATGCAATTTTTGCTCTTTAAATAGGAAAGCAAGGAAATAAATTCAAGTTAGATGAAATATGTTCATACCCATTTAACATGGATTACCTTTAGATACCATTTCCTTTAGGTTTTCAATTGTCAAATTTTGATGAATACAAAGGCAAAGTTGACCCAAATGAACATCTAAAATAATTATATGTTACTTTCTAGACAGTGGCCTTCAGTGATATTTATTTGCTTCTCCGTTTTCCTTGTAGTTTAGGTGGAGAGGATTTGAAGTGGATTCTCCAACTTCCAAAGACTTATGTGTTTGATTTTGATGACCTGATAGAGAATTTTTTGCAACATTTTTTTGATAATATTGAACATAAGATTACCATAGTTGATTTGGGATAAGCTAAAAAAAATGGTTGGATTTTCTCAAACTACTTACAATGATGGAGGGAACTTGCTAACTATGTTACACACAATTTACCAGATAAATAGTTGGTAACTATATTCACTCATAATTTTTAAAGAGATATATCCTATCACTTTGAGCTTCATTTTGCCTACACATTTGAATAAATTATAGATGAAGGCTTATAAATAAATAAATCCCTTATCAATAAAGGGATAATCAAAATGTACTCTCCCAAATAGAATCAAGGCCAAAATTTGAGCTAAAACTAAATTCACATGCATGTTCCTACGTTATCCCAAGCTAGTACTTCTGAAAAGCCTAAATCCTATAACCATAATAAGAAAACTTTTGGTAATGGAGTTATCAAATCACACCACATATAAACAATGAAAACACCTTTTATTTAAATGGCTCCACCCATTTATCCGCTACCACCTCCTCCTTTGTAAACACCTCCTCCAAGAAGAATACCACCTGTAGATAGAGCTTTTAGTGACCATTAAGAACCAATTGAATCAGTGTTTTATAAATTAGCTACCACTAATATGATTAGTTGCCCAATTTCAAAGCCTTCCCCTGAGGGTGTTCTTTTATCCCTACGGTATAAAGAGAATGAATTTTGAGAATATCATCGAGTCAAAGGGAACTCCATATGCCAATGTTTGAAATTAAGGTACCTCATTGAGAAAATGTTAGAAAAAAGAGAAATAAAGTTGGATAAAATAGATTCTACTTCTAATTAGAACATGAGTATTTATTAAAACCCTTTTCCATAGCATAACACCAGTAGTCAAAATCAATAACAATAATAGAAACAACAACAAAAGTATCAAAAATGGTGGTAATAACCACATAATGGTCATAACCAAAGTTAGAATGACCCATCTAACTAATGGGCCTATCATATTGTCACACATAACTACAAAAAAATGTAGGATGTATAGTGGATGGTCATATATCCACTATTACCATTAATCCTAGACCAAAAACCAATCACCCATGACCATTACCTAATAATACTTAACCCCCTCCCTATGTTGGTAATCCTCCTTTGTCTCGTGTTAGCAACCAAGCTCATCATTACCCAAGGGTTACCATCCCAGGACCTTCTTTCTCTTATTCTAGTTATAGTGGCCCATCACTTAATACAGATTACACAATAACAACTTGGTAGACTAAGGTTACCATTCAAGGTCCACAACCTCCTTTTTCCAATGAGCCCATCTAAACCCCCATACCAATAAGAAGTAAACCAATTTCCAATACCAAGGATAAAGCCTATGATATTTTGGAGAAACTACAAAATACACTCACATAAATCTTTATCTTAGATATGTTGTGTACCTTTAGTATACATAAGAACATCCTTATAGAGCTTCTAAACCAGCCTAAAGTGCCCAATGATGTTACACTAATAAAATTTCAAGCCTTAGTAGGACACTTAGCTCCTAGCCAACAAATTACCTTCGACCAAAGTGACATGTCATCCTTTCAACCTCTACATAATAACCCTTTATATATTGAAGTTTTCTTATCTCAAAACAAAGTTAAATGTGTCCTCATAGACAATGGCTCAAGCCTCAACATTATTTCTCTAAGGTTAGTCAAGCATATTGGATAAATAGAAGCTAACCTTCAGCCAAATAAAATTACTATCAAGGCTTATGATAATGAAAAATGAGAGTCACAAGGTACAATTTATTTACGAGTTATTGTTGGGCCTCTAACCCGTGACACACTTTATCATGTTCTTAATTTGGAGTTATCATATAACTTAATTTTGGTCAAACCATAGATACATGATATTCATGTAATACTTTATACACTGCACTAGTTATCAAGTTTCCCCATTATAGGATGGAAGTGATTGTTCATGCATACCTATAGCCATATCACTTCTTCAATCATATATAAGTTGAATATGAGAGATACAACTACCACTTTGGCTTAGACCCTACACCTAAAAAATACAAATATGTACTTGTTGAATTATCAAAATCCAACTACATAGACCTAGATAGCTTTGCCTCCAATTTATCTGAGCCTCCTCCTAAGATAGTTAATCATTTTTTGTTTCTGATAATGACCTAGGTGAATACCACATGCATAATGCATTTCACATAGCTAAACCTACAGAGGCCCCTAACTCATATGGAAGACCTAAATCCAAATTTGTTTGTATGGAATGGTGTTAGAAAGGAAAATCTAATGTTGAAAGACCTATTATTTTCATACCATCCACTAGCACAGAACAAGGCCCACTTGACATAGAGGATGATTCCTAACTCTATAATGAATATATATGTGACTACTACTAGAGAAAAAGGTATCCCATCCTTAATTATATCATGTATAATCAAGCTTATGAAGGTATAGCTATGCCTGGGGGAAAATTAACAAGGCACTCTTGAGCCTATCTCCATGACCAGATATAAAGAAACTCATGGTATTAAATTTAAACCACCTAAGGGTGACCTCGTGTATCTTATCCATGCTCCTATGCTAATGACTCACAATAAAGATGATGATAGAGATATAGAGTATGATTATAGTGTATACAAATAATTATCTAATACTAATTTATTTGACCCTAATATCATATGTACCATTACACCTATTATTTATCATTTCCCTCTTTTCCTCTATCATCCTCAACTTATATACTAGGACCAACAAGGATTCATAATACCACTCGACAAGTTTGAAAGTGATGAGACAATTTATGAGTTTATGGGACTACAAGATAATATTCCTATAGGAGACCATAAATAATGGTTTTATATCACATTGGCTACTATTACCTATTTTGGAGAGTAAATGAAATTTTTTTTAGCCAAAAATAAAAATAAATCTAAACACTGAGGTCCCAAAGTGAAAACCTCTTTGAGGCACTTTTAGACTAGGGTAATAGTAAAGAAAAAGGCCAGTCTCTTGGTGAAAACCTATTTTAGGTGTTATTAAATGGATATGTTCACCTTTATTCGAATGAAGCTAAAGTTTCCACCAATCCCAAGATCATATTTGGGTCTAAAATTATTAAAAATGAGCATCAGATCTTTGAAAAGATTATCCAAGAGTGTCCAAAGGTATTTATTACTTGGTCCTTGCCACCATTTAGTGATTCTAATTCATCCTATATGGGTGAACGTGATGAACCAATTAGGCCAAATTACTATGACATTGTCAATCATTTTACTTATTTATTGACTCTCCTTAAAGATGGTTCTACACTCCTTATGGAGGATACTTCTGAAGTCAATATTGAAGCACTGGTCGATCTAAAGTGGATAAAACTAGGCACATCCCTCACTGAAGAGGAACTTGAAGTTATTACTACTATCCATAGGGAATTCATTGATATTTATGCATGGGACTATTCTGATATGATAATTTTAGATCCCTCATTGGTTTTATATTAACTTGTAGTACATTTTGATGTTAAACCAATTAAGAAAAAATTGAGGATGATGCATCCTCATATTATCATTATGGTCAAGAAAGGATGATAAAAAATCCTAGAGGATGGATGCATTCATCCCCTTGACTATTCTAAGTGGATCTCAAACATCATACCAGTTAGTAAAAATCCATATGGCATCAGGTTGTGTACTAGTTTTCATGACATCAACAAGGCCTGCCCAAAAGATGACTTTCATCTAAATAATATTGGCATGATTGTGTACTCCATATATGGATATGATATGTTTTCTCTTATGGATTAATTTTTAGGGTATAATCAGATCAAGATCATTTTAGAAGAATAACATAAGACAATGTCCAACACTCATTAGGAAACATTTTACTATTAGGTAATGTTGTTTAGCCTCAAAAATGATAGGGTAACATACCATTGAGCCATGACAGTTATTTTTCATGATATGATGCATGACATTGTTGTGGACTATGTCAATGATATCTTGGGTAAATCTAAGACTTGTGTAGACCATCCAACATTACTTCAAATAATTTTTGAAAGACTTTACGAGTACAAAGTCAAGTTTAACCTTAAAAACTACATCGTTGGCATCATTTTATAAAAATTGATAGGCTTTATTATCTCTCATAGGGACATTAAAGTTGATCCATCCAATTTTAAGGCCATTACTAAGATACCACCTTTGTTTACTTTGAAGTAACATCATAGTTTATAGGGCAAGATACATTCCTTCAGACTATTTAACAACTGGCTGATAAATGCCATTCGTTTACCCACTTATTGAAAAAGGTCACCACCTTTTCATGGAATGTCAATTTTTAGAATGACTTTGAATACTTGAAGGAATACTTGGCCAATCCACCTCTTTTATTACCACCCACACTAAAAAATTTATTATTCTTTATTTATTTGTAACTGAACATGACTTGGGGGCACTTTTGGCCTAGAATGATGAGTAGGGAAAAGAACACACAACATACTATTTGAGCCACACATTGGTTACCTATGATCATAATTATACACCAATATAGAAATCCTATTTATCCATGACTTCATAGCCCAAAATTTACATCCCTATATGCTTAATAATAATACTATCATCATCATTAAGGTAGATCCGCTCAAGTATCTACTATCAACAATAATTTTAAAGGGTCACATGGCTAAATGGATCTAGTTTTTAAGTGAATTTTAGATTGAATGTGTTGATTATAAATGCATCAATGGATAATTACTTATATACCAGCTTGTTTAAGCTCCACTTTCCAACATTTAACCACTCACTTTTGGGTTTCTAGATGAATCTATCATGGTTGTAGCATAAACACTTTCTAAAACACAATAGTGGACACATTATTTTTATGGTTCCTTCATGTCTCATGGATTGGGATCAATAATTATGTTCATAACACTACAAGGGGATCTCATTCCCAAGTCTTTTTATATCAATTTTCTTTATACCAATAGTATGGTTGAGTATGAAGTGTAGACACTTAAAATCAGACACTTCATATTGATTATAATTATTTATTATATTATCACATTTTATCCTATCAAATTATCATCACATTACATTATTTAATTAAGAGAAATTAATTAGGTAATATTCTTGTTTACATGAGGTAACATAGAATGCACATATTAAAAATGAAGTAAAATCAATATTCTTATTTATCCTCATAATCCAAAAAACTTGCCAATTTATTATTCAAATCACATGGCAAGGTCCACCTTATGACAAAGATTACATCTTACAAATCTTACATATTACAAAGCCTATCCTCTTCTTAGATTCCCCATGTTCCTCATCATCAAGATGTAGGAGACATTTTAGACCCTTGATCCTCATCTTAAGATGGATGGTTCACATCCATTTCAAAAGACTATAAATTGGAGGTTCTTCCTCCAATTTAAAAAAGCTTCTTCATCCTAATTTACTATGCCAAAAATCCTCTAGTAATATCCAATATTTTTAAGGTTATTATAAAAAAATAACCTTAAAAGCTTCAATATTCTTCTATCAATTGCCAAATCAATGTAAAAGCCACAATAATCAAGGTGAACAAGGAGAGATGTTACCCATAATAAACTAGCATTGCCAAAGACTTCTAGTTCACAAGCCGATCTCAATCCTACTTCAATCAATTCATAAGAAGATAAATAACAAGGTAATACTTATAATTTTCTTACTTGTATTCCTTCTTTCAATTTGTATTTGCTCACCCATGGTAGAGGTCTATTATATGTTTTAATGCTCTAATATTATTTAATTTGTGATCATACAAGTTGGCTCTTCCTATAGTATGTCAAATCCCTATCTACATGAAGCACTCATTGTATCACCTTACCTAGTAGTAAAATGGAACATATAACACTTATTGGTTCATGGAGACTCTTAGCTTATTATCAATAAAAACATAGACCAATTTCATATCAATGGTGAGAAGCTTGTGCCTTATAAAGGCATGGTAGATACTCTCAAAAAATAAATTGCCCATATTTAGTTTGATCATATACCTCAGGCCAATAACTAAATAGTAGATGCCATGTCCATGATTGATTCTATGATCCAGATCATAGATAAGGCTAGGGATTGTTATTTCCTTGTTGATCATCTTTTAGTGCCTTCTCATGAACATTCATCTATTGAAATGATTTATGATATTGTTGGTCCCAGTTATTCTTGGTATTTTGAATTTTATGACTACCTTAATGGCAAAATCATCCCACCTAACCTTTCTTATTGTAGAAAATACTTTATCCATCAAGTCTCTCATTACACATTACTTAGAACCACAATTTATCATAGAAGTTATGATGGAACTCTACTTCATTATTTAACTTTGGTAAAATTTGGATTAGTATTGAGGGAAATTCATAAAGGGGTTTGTGGGGCCCACACTAGTAGGGTTTTCCATGCCAAAAATTTACTACGTACTAGTTAAAATTGGTCAACTATGTAAGTTGATGATGTTGCATATGTTAAAAAGTGTGTAGATGCTAGAAGCATGCAAATCTGATGCATGCTTTAGCCCAAACACTCAAACCAATGACTATGCCATGGTTGTTTTCAATGTGGGGACTTGATGTCAAAGGAAATATTAACCCTATTTCCTCATATGGCCATAAACATATCCTTACCACCATATAATATTATACTAAGTGGGTGGAAGCCATTCCACTAACTTACATGACTAGTAAATAAATATCCAAGTCCATTTTTAATCACCTCATCTACCACTATGTCATTCCCTTCGACCTCATATCTAATAATGGTGATTCATTCAAAAATAAGGACATCAAATCCCTTTGTTCACAATACCATATTACCCAAAAAATTTCCACTTCATACTTACCACAAGGAAATGGCCAAGTAGAGGCATCTAATAAGACCATTGTAAATATATTCAAGAAGATTGTCGTTGATGTTAGCCATGATTGGAACTTACAACTATTATAAGCCCTCTAGGCTTACTATACCAATTTATACACTACAACAAGAGCCACACCTTATTCCCTAGTCTATGGCACTAAGGCCATTCTTCTTGTCGAGGTTGAGTTGCCTTTCCTATGCATTTCACTAAAGCATATCCTTGATGATGAGGATTATAGATTAGCTCATTTATAAAAGCTAGGATTACTGGATGAAAAATGAATGGTTACCTTGAATAGCCTTCAAACATATTAAAATCAATTGCATCATCAATAAAATAGGCATGTAAAGCACATAAATTCAATATTGGTGATCTTGTACTCAAAGAAAACCAGAAAACCAATGTCAAATGCAATAAAAATGGAAAATATAAGCCTAACTAGTTAGTAACTTATGTTATTATCACAAACTATGGTCCTAGGGCATACAAATTGGCTACACTAGAAGGAAAGGAACTTGATGAACCAATGAACATAATACATCTCAAGCACTTTTTTGCATGAGTGACATGAAATATTATCTATGAGGATCACTTAATTTTATTTATACCATATCCTTATACCATGACATGTTCCTTTCCCACCATGCCTTTCCTATTTACCTTAGTTTATTTATCTTCTCTCATTACCCTTTTCAACTTGGTTCTAATCCATTAGTACTTTAAACAATGTTAGTGGTTGGATTCAGATGTAGTTTCAATAGATGATTTAAACTTGGGACTATTGAATGCATTCTTTAAACTATAGTATCCTCAAGCATTGAGATAGTGATCCTAGAAATTGCATCTTTCATTTTTGCCAATTTATGTATCATTATACCTTGCCATATTATTATTTTATACTTGTGTCATTTGCCTATTCATAATTTTTTTGTTACTTAGTTAGATTCCTTATTTTATGGTGAATTACAGTGGCTTAAGGTCCATTTTGACTATGTAGGCAATGCTCAGTTTTTTCTAAGGTCAACTTTACCACCCTTATTCCAATGCTTTGGCCATTTTATGAGCAACTTAAGAAATGCTCTCATAATTTTGTGATTTAACCCATTTTATATCTCATAATCTTCCATTGATTTGAGATGCCAAAAACCCTAAAATTTTTAAAATCCTTACAAATAACCTAAAAAATAGGATTGCAAAAAGGTTTAAAATTTCCATGAGAGATATTAAGCCACAAATTTTCTACCTGCTTTGTCATCTTATTTTTTAGTGGCCTTCAACTCTATTCTAGACAGAGCAATTTACCACATTTATTGGGTAGGAATTTCTTATCCAACCATGATCATTTCCATTTGCCTTTTCCATTTTTTTATTGTGCTCACTCCCATTTCTAGGAGAACTACATCAACCTGAGGTCTGCATAGACTATGTAGGTAGTGCTTGGATGCATCATTCATCCCACGTCAGCTAAGCCAATATTATTGATTGAGATCATTTACTAGTTTCATCAATTATTCCTTGTCATTGATTTGTCTCAAAATTCTCGTCATTTTGCAAGTTTAGCCTTTATTATTTTCCTCTAAAATCAATCTCTTTTCTTTATCATCATTTTTCTTCTCTTCCCAATTCCTGGGAGAATTATATTTGGACTAAATTCCATGTTGGAATTGGTGTTCATGGTACTATTTAGGTAGTGTCCACTTGCCTAGGGCATTTGGATTCAACTTGACCACCTCTTCCTTATTATTCTATTTGCCCTTTTCATTCATGTATTGTCATACCTAGTGTTCATCCTCTAAACCATGTTAATGCATCCCTATTAAAGGTAATACATTATATGAAACAATAACCTCTCATCAATTCATCCCAAATAAAATTTTGATATAGAAAATCATCAATGTTAAATAAATGTGAAGGACAATCATGTCAAAATTTAGAAATGGCAATTAACCTAATTAGAATTGCTCAAAAGATTAAATCCGAGTAAATGGTTAGTTAAAACACTCATGGATAATTAGTGAATTTATAAAAATATAAATTCATAAAATTCATCAAATATGACATCATGCATAACATAGTCTGAAAGTTATCTAGCACTCAAAATTTAATGCAAACAAATATCAATTTGTGCAAGCCATGCCTCATAAATGACAAATTAATTGCCTTATTTATGGATTTGAACCTCCAAAATTGAATTAATTTGTGGCCACACATCTTTATATTTTGGTGGATGGTCACAAATTAGTCTTCCCATTTCTGAAATCCTATAAATAGAAGGCTCATCACATGTTTTAAAGTGAGCCTTTTGGTGCAATGTTATTATGTAGAAATATCTATAGAAAGCTTCAAAAATCAACACATGCCATAGCCAAATACCAAGGTGAACAAGGAGATATGATTCACGTGCAACATTGATGAAGTCTCTCTTCCCATAAAGCTGAGCACTCCCCTAGGCTAACTTGAAATTTCAATTCATAAGGAAGGTAAGAAGTGTTATTTTTATCTTTGCATTGTTTGTTGTTTACTTGTTATTTGTTCCCCCAAGTATCTAGGCTTGGAATACTAACCTTTGATGTGTTTTTCATTATTTTTCACTCTATTAACTCATAGACTAATATTGTCCTTGGATTCCTTAATTTCACCATCTATCAACATGGAATCGATAACATATATGCCAAGGAGCTAATAAGATATGTAAATGCTAAATATGTTTTTTTTATTTTTGAAGTTTTTTTGGGGTATTTTTAGAATATCTAAAGTGGTATATTTATGTAAATGCATGATGTTCATTGGACTTTTTAGTGCTTTCCCTTCAATTTAGCCAGGTAGTACACACATTTTCCCAATATTTTTGTAATGGCAAATGGTCCCAACCAATTTGGTTTGAACTTACCCTTTTTAATACCAAGTCACCCACAACAAAGTCACGTGGCTAAACCTTTTTATTATATGCATGCTTAAGATGAACCTGATAAATCTATATTTTCCAATAGCCTTTTTGCATTTTTCACTCAACTATTCTAATTAATGAAGTCTCCTTTCATAATATTCATTATCTTTTATAATATCTTTGAGAGAGACATGGAGGGAATGTATCTCAATTTTGATCAGTAACACTACTTTTTTACCATAAACAAAATAATAAAGTGTAGCTTGGGTAGAGGTGTGAGCACTAGTACAATATGTCCAAAAACCATACACCACTTGCTAGTGCCAATATAGTTGTATCGTTCAACTATTTTTCCATTTATTTTGACAATGGTTTTTATCTTTTGTCTATGCTTATCCATATCCATGTGGATAGTAAGGTGTAGAAAATGCAAGGCTTATTTTGTATTTGTTGTAAAAGTATTTGACTGTCTTGATTTTTAATGATGATCTATTATTAAAAATAATAGTTAAAGGTATGCCAAAATGGGAAATAATATTGGCCATCAAAAACCTACATATGTCATCTCTTATAGTTAATTCAAGGGGAATTACCTCCACACATTTGGTAAAATATTATGTAGTTGTGATTGTGAACTTATGTCCACTAGTGGACAATATATTTATATTTCCAATCAAATCAAATCCACACAAGGAGAAAGGACATGGTGAGACAATTGGTTGTAACTCATGAGATGGTGCATGGTTCAAATTATTGTATTTCTAGTATTATAAACATAATCTTGCATGTTTAATACATTCTTATTCCATGGTAGGCCAATAATAATCTTGAAGTACGAGTTTTTGGGACATGGATTTGTCATTAAAATGTTTTCCATACTCACTATCGTGTATTTATAATAATGCAGTATGTGTTTCATCGATGTTTACACATCAAATAAGGTCCCCATCAAAACCCCATTTCAAAAAATCATTCCCAATAATAACATAATTAAGTGCTTCACATTTTAATTTACATTTATCATTCCATGTAAATTGGTTTAGTATAAAATCTCATTAAAGGAAATTATAAATATCATTGTACCATTATGTGTTTGTAGAACTAAGAGTAATACCAAAAATGGTTAAGGCATTCATTTTGTTAGAAGAGATGGAAAGTTATCGTAATTGGCATATGGTAAAATTTATATGGTCATCATTGATATCAAAGGCCATCAAGGATGTTTCATTGGCCATTGCATCTACATGGTGATTATCTTTATGGGGGATACTATCAATAGAAAATGTATCAAATGTTTCTTTTAGTCTATCCACCATTTCTTTATATGTTAAAATTTGTTATTCTTTAGTTTGGTAATGATTGGTAGCTTGATTAATGATCAGTTGAGATTTACCAAAGACCTAAATGTCCTTGATATGAATATTTTGTATTATTGATGATTCAATTATCAAGGTTTCATATTTTGTTTTATTATTAGTGCAAGAAAAGCTAATCTATAAGAGAAAGGTATCTATTTTCCCTCAGGGATGTAAAATATAATACCAACACCCACTTTTGTTCTACATCTTGATCCATAAAAAAACATTATCTATGGATTTGAAGATATATTATATGCCTTGAATTCATCATGGAAAGCATCAGTAATTAGAAATAGATCAGGTAATGAAGCAGTAGACAATTGGTCATCTACAACTTGACATTTTATCAGAATTTGGGACACAAATCTGAGATCAAACACTATAAGTTACATTATGCATTTTACAATGTGACTAGTGAGGTGTGTTTTATTCATAAGTAACTTTAATGGATATTTTTTAATTATCACATGAACTTCATTGTTGATAAAATAGTTCCATAGTTTTTGTGTATAAAAAACTAAGGCTAAACATAATTTTTCCATTGTTGTATATTTCCCTTCATAATAAACCAATTGGAAACTGATGTAATATATTACTCACTCTTTATTATTATCCTCATATTGTGCTAATATGGATTCAAGGGCCTCAGGAGTAGCTGAGATATAGAGAATTAATGGCCTATCTAGAGTAGGAGGCATGAGTACTGGTGGGTTTGTTAAATATTCTTTGATTTTATCAAAGATTTGTTCACAAATGTCATCCCATACAAATTTTGTGTCCTTTTTTAGAAAACACGTGAAGGGAATTTTTTTATCAGCCAAATAAGTGATGAAGCATTAGATATCTTGAATTATGCCTTGTAAACATTGTAGCTACTTTAGATTAGTTGGTGGTGGCATCTCAACAATCAATTTTACATTTTTGGGATCAACCTTGATACCTTTATAGGAAATAATGTACCCGAGGAGCTTTCTGGAAGACACTCTGAAAATGCATTTTTGGGGATTTAAATGGATGTCAAACTTACATAAACATTCAAATATCTAATGTAAAACATAAACATGGTATTATTGGTGTTTGGATTTAGAAAGTAAATTTTTGACACAATTCTCAATATTTTTATGAATAAAATCATGAAAGATATGAGTTATGGCCCTTTGATATGTTGCTTTGACATTTTTAAGTCCAAAAGGCATGACCATATAACAAAATATGCCCTATGGAGTGGTAAATGTTTTTTCCTCTTGATCTGCTAGGTTAATTTTAATTTAGTTGTATCCCACAAAACCATTCATAAATGAAAATGTCTCATATCCAACTATGGAATCAACAATAATGTAAATATTAGGTAATGGAAAGTCATCTTTTGGACAAGCCTTATTTAAATCATGATAATTAGTATAACAACAAATTTCACTATTAGGCTTGGTAATAGGCACAATGTTAAATACCCAATTATAATGTGTAATGGCTCATATGAATATTTCATCCAATGTTTTTTTAATCTATTTTTGACTATAAATTCCACTTTAGGATGCATTTTATGAATCTTTTATTTAACAAGATTTGTGTAGAGATACAATAATATATCATGAATCACCATTGATGGGTCAATCCTAGGCATATCTAAGTGAGCCCAAGCAAATAGTTCTAGGTAATCATTTAGGATTTGTCAATAGGCCTAGCCTTCATCACCATATATTATTATGTAATTAATACCAGCAGAGGGTCTCAATTTATTCCATAATTAAATTATATTATTTATTCATTCAGTAACATAGACTACTATATAATAAATGGTCTTATAGGAATAGTGTTATGTGAATCATGTTAGACATTAGTATCATCATTATCACCAAAATAAGCATGATCAAAGGTAGCATGAGGAAACCAACTATTATGATAGAATGGTGATCCTCGTATGCCCCTAAATACTCTAATAATAAGTCATCATTTGAAAATTCATCAAGTATCAAACTTTTTGGTGAAACAGTCTCATCAATCAAATAAGGGTAAATCAAAGATATATCTATTGTGTAAGTATGCATACATTCATAGTTGGACTTTTAGAAACAAGGTGTGGTGAAAGTAGATTACTTATGGTTTACAGATTTATCTAAAAAACCTAAACCTTATCAATTTGTGTTATTTATAAGAGAGATGTGTTGAGTTATGCCCTGCTCATGTTTGCCCAACCCTTGTCATTTATATCCATATTTGAGAAAATATCGAAGACCAAAATCATATGAAGGTAGTTTGGGAAGTAAAACTAAAGGATATTCATCTTCCTTAAGATGGATAAACTTTTCTCTTGAAATGGTGGGAGCATTGACCTAATAAGAGGGATGGTAGCTAACACCATTCAAATATTTGAGATTATATGCTTTAGCATTTGGAAGAATACAAGAGTAATAAATTTTTACCCCTTATTTGATAGAAAGTAGAAGAGTTTCATAATTATAGTAATCAAATCAATCAATATCATCCATGATAATAGAGATAAATAACATAAAGATTAGGAGAATTTAACCTAAAATATAGATATTGGGGAATCTAGGGTTAAATGACATGAGATAGCCTTGGACACAAATATGGTAGACTATCTCTAGAGTAGGCCAATTGTTTTCAAAATTTAGATAAAACATATATTTAATTTACTATACTAATATGCTAAAGATAGAAAGTAAAACTATGCTAGATATTGTAATAACAATGAAAATGAGATACTAAGTTGGTTTTGATGATACTACATATCTAGATATAAAACAAGTAGAAAGTGGATTGGATCTAGATTTTGGAATAGTTACCTAATTCTATAAATTGTGCTTTTGTATCCGTAGACACTTACATCATCCTAAGATGGTTACATCAATGCTACTATTTGATTCAAATGTAGGTGTCTAAAATGTAATACCTACTAAAAGTAGATGTGACCACATGAATGCTTCTAAGTTCTATATAGCCTTCACTTTAGTGCATTCAAATATGGATTATGGACTATTTCTCCTTATCAAATATCAAAACCATATTTCTTCATATTCGTAGTGGTTGTGGGAAAATGGGTTAGTGTGCATACGGTGTCGATATGTACCAAAGACCCCTTTGTTAATGAGTTCTACCTATATAGACAATACTTTGAAGAGGACCTCAAACTTATGTATTTCTACCCTATGTGTTGGATTGTGTGTGAAACATACAATGTGTGATAAGTAAGTACAATAGTGACCTAGCTTGTCACTTGAAAAATATGGCTCATGGAGTGCTCCTTCAGTACTTTAGAGCTATAGATGTGTTTTCCCTATGACTGATATGGAAATAAGAAAACATATGAAATATTTTCTCACTTGATTGCTTGATTGAATGTTTTTGTTATGTTTCCTTATGAGTTGATACATTTTTTAGGTCTTTTATAGGTAAGGAATGAATGAGGGTTGATCTTTATTTATGCCAACCCCTTTGAAGAATATATCTCATTAAATCACTTAGGTCAACCTTTAGGATATGTTTCATTTACAAATTGGATGACTTTAGGGCACTAGAGACTTGGATTGGGATATGACACTTATGTTGATGTAGGCATTTGATTGGGATGCAAGTGTTCAGGTAGTTGGAAAATAAGTGTAGCTCCAAAACTTAAAGAGATGGAAGACAAGCATTTTTATAATATTATGGTCATGATAGAAGGCTTAGGTCATAAAAATAACATTGGTCAGACTAAGAGATAATCAAATAGGCACAAAGAGATAGTGTGTGAGAGCCTTTTGGTAGTGGCAAAGGTCTAGAAGCTGAAGTTACATCCATGATATGTATTTTCCAAGTGTACAAGACTGAGGTGATATATAATTAAATAATAGTGTCTACACCTTCATAGCCAAAATAGGCCTCAAACTAATGTAGTTATCCATCCTAGAGTGCTTGTGTGATTTATAATTATACAACTAGAGGACTATAACTAGTATATTTCATTGAATTTCTTGACAAATGGATGCCCTTGATAATGTAGTTGACCTCTATATTTGTTAGGTTGTGGAGCTAAAAGCTTCACCAGGATGCAAACAGGAGGAGTTACAGAGGTTGCGGAGAGTTGTAAAATGAGTTGCAGGGCAACCGACATCGGTCTGATAGCAGTGCAGAAGCAACCGACGTCGGTTATGAGTCGGCTGACATCGGTCATGGAGGAGCCGGCATCGGCAACCTGTGTGTGAACATGCAGTTTGCATACAGATTCCGAAGAGTCTATTTTTGGACTCTTAGTTTTCATGTTAAAGGCTAATTATAGTCTTGAGTTGCATGTCTAATTATTGTAATTAAGATAGTCTAATTATTGTATGTATGAGATCTATATAATAGACTCATGGGCTATATTGTAAGCTTGTGCTAGAGAGTAAGAGAGCAAAATAAGCTCCTTCAGAGAGAGGTGAGCAATGGCGTGTTCCTCCTAGTGCCACAGTACCAAGTGTGGGTATTGGTTTGGAGAATCAGAGGGGTTCTTCATTTATGTATGATCTTGGTCAGCAAGAGTGCAGGACCACGTTTGGAGATCTACAATGGTGAGTAAGGTCTAGTGATTTGCAGGTATCAACAGAGAGCAGGAGATCTACTTGGAGTATGATTGTGTATTTGGTGTACTGGCAGCATTGTTACTGACTGGTTGGAGAGGTGAACATCAATTCTATATTTGAGTTGATTATTGTGACTGAGAGAGAGAGGGAAGAAGGTCTTGAGGTGTGGCGAGCCTTTGAGGTGGAAGAAGAAGTGGCATCTTCTTTATTGTATTTTCTTCTGAGTATTTAATACAATTGTGTATTGTCTCTCATTTTCTGTGTTGTTTCATATTTCTAGTTACTTATTGATTTGGGTATAATTCTGTGTTAAGTTGCTTATACATTGGTAATCATGTGTGCTCTTAAATCTAACAAGTTGTGTCAGAACTTTGGGAAACTTTGGTCCTGTCAAGTGGTATCAGAGCCTTGGTTGTAGGTTTAGAGCTTGATATCCAACAAATGGTATCAGAGCAAGGTTGGACGTTCTCAGAGAAAGCTTGAATAACAGGTTGTTCAGATCTGTTAAGTGTTGTTGATTGCAGGTTACTCACAGGGGTTGTTGTTTGAGTGGGAGTATAGCAAGGCAGAAGAATGGAGAAATTCAGACACAGGTGTAGCACCACTGGGTGTATGGTGGGTTGTCTTCAAGATTGATCTTGAAGAGGGATACAAGCCAGGGAATGAATTAGACAAAGGTATAGGTACATGTACAGGTGCAGCTATTTATCTCCAAGTGGGAGATTGTTAGGTTCTAGAGCTAAAAGCTTCACCAGGATGCAAACAAGAGGAGTTACAGAGGATGTGAAGGTTGTGGAGAGTTGCAAAATGAGTTGCATGGAAACCGACGTCAGTCTGATCAACTGACGTCAGTCAGATAGCAGTGCAGAAGTAACCGATGTCGGTTATGAGTCGGCTGACATCGGTCATGGAGGAGCCGGCATCGACAACCTGTGTGTGAACATGCAATTTGCATGTAGATTCTGGAGAGTCTATTTTTGGATTGTTAGTTTGCATGTTAAAGGCTAATTATAGTCTTGAGTTGCATGTCTAATTATTGTAATTAAGATAGTCTAATTATTGTATGCATGAGATCTATATAATAGACTCATGGGTTGTATTGTAAGCTTGTGCTAGAGAGTAAGAGAGCAAAATAAGCTCCTTCAGAGAGAGGTGAGCAATGGTGTGTTCCTCCTAGTGCCACAGTATCAAGTGTGGGTACTGGTTTGGAGAATCAGAGGGGTTCTTCGTTTATGTATGATCTTGGTCAACAAGAGTGCAGGACCACGTTTGGAGATCTACAATGGTGAGTAAGGTCTAGTGATTTGTAGGTATCAACAGAGAGCAGGAGATCTACTTGGAGTACGATTGTGTATTTGGTGTACTGGCAGTATTGTTACTGACTGGTTGGAGAGGTGACCATCAATTCTATATTTGAGTTGATTGTTGTGACTGAGAGAGAGAGGGAAGGTCTTGAGGTGTGGCGAGCCTTTGAGGTGGAAGAAGAAGTGGCATCTTCTTTATTGTATTTTCTTCTGAGTATTTAATACAATTGTGTATTGTCTCTCATTTCCTCTGTTGTTTCATATTTCTAGTTACTTATTGATTCTAGTATAATTTCGTGTTAAGTTGCTTATACATTGGTAATCATGTGTGCTCTTAAATCTGACAAGTTGTGTCAGAACTTTGGGAAACTTTGGTCCTATCAAGTGGTATCAGAGCCTTGGTTGTAGGTTTAGAGCTTGATATCCAACAAATGGTATCAGAGCGAGGTTGGACGTTCTCAGAGGAAGCTTGACTAATAGGTGGTTCAGATCTGTTAAGTGTTGTTGATTGCAGGTTACTCATAGGGGTTGTTGTTTGAGTGGGAGTATAGCAAGGCAGAAGAATGGAGAAATTTAAACACAGGTGTAGCACCACTGGGTGTGTGGTGGGTTGTCTTTAGGATTGATCTTGAAGAGGGATACAAGCCAGGGAATGAATTAGACAAAGGTACAGGTACATGTATAGGTGCAACTGTTTATCTCCAAGTGGGAGATTGTTAGGTTGTGGAGCTAAAAGCTTCACCAGGATGCAAATGGGAGGAGTTATGGAGGATGCAAAGGTTGTAGAGGGTTGCAAAATGAGTTGCAGGGCAACCGACGTTGGTCTGATCAATCGACGTCAGTCAGATAGAAGTGTAGAAGCAACTGACGTTGGTTATGAGTTGGCTGACATTGGTCATGGAGGAGCCGGCGTCGGCAACCTATGTGTCAACATGCAGTTTACATGCAGATTTCAGAGAGTCTATTTTTGGACTGTTAGTTTGCATGTTAAAGGCTAATTATAGTCTTGAGTTGCGTGTCTAATTATTGTAATTAAGATAGTCTAATTATTGTATGCATGAGATCTATATAATAGACTCATGGGTTGTATTGTAAGCTTGTGCTAGAGAGTAAGAGAGCAAAATAAGCTCCTTTAGAGAGAGGTGAGCAATGGTGTGTTCCTCCTAGTGCCACATTACCAAGTGTGGGTACTGGTTTGGAGAATCAGAGGGGTTCTTCATTTATGTATGATCTTGGTCAGCAAGAGTGCAGGACCACGTTTGGAGATCTACAATGGTGAGTAAGGTCTATTGATTTGTAGGTATCAGCAGAGAGCAGGAGATCTACTTGGAGTATGATTGTGTACTTGGTGTATTGGCAGTGTTGTTCCTGACTGGTTGGAGAGGTGAACATCAATTCTATATTTGAGTTGATTGTTGTGACTGAGAGAGAGAGGGAAGAAGGTCTTGAGGTGTGGTGAGCCTTTGAGGTGGAAGAAGAAGTGGCATCTTCTTTATTGTATTTTCTTTTGAGTATTTAATACAATTGTGTATTGTCTCTCATTTCCTGTGTTGTTTCATATTTCTAGTTACTTATTGATTCTGGTATAATTCCATGTTAAGTTGCTTATACATTGGTAATCATGTGTGCTCTTAAATTTGACAAGTTGTGTCAGAACTTTGGGAAACTTTGGTCCTATCAAGTGGTATCAGAGCCTTGGTTGTAGGTTTAGAGCTTGATATCCAACAAATGGTATCAGAGTGAGGTTGGACATTCTCAGAGGAAGCTTGACTAACAGGTGGCTCAGATCTATTAAGTGTTGTTGATTGCAGGTTACTCATAGGGGTTGCTGTTTGAGTGGGAGTATAGCAAGGTAGAAGAATGGAGAAATTCAGACACAGGTGTAGCAACACTGGGTGTGTGGTGGGTTGTCTTCAGGATTGATCTTGAAGAGGGATACAAGCTAGGGAATGAATTAGACAAAGGTACAGGTACATGTACAGGTGCAACTGTTTATCTCCAAGTGGGAGATTGTTAGATTCTAGAGCTAAAAGCTTCACCAGGATGTAAATAAGAGGAGTTACGGAGGATGTAAGGTTGCAGAGAGTTGAAAAATGAGTTGCAGGGCAACCGACATCAGTTTGATCAACCGACATCAGTCAGATAGCAGTGCAGAAGTGACCGATGTTAGTTATGAGTCAGCTGACATCGGTCATGGAGGAGCCAGTGTCGGCAACTTGTGTCTGAACATGCAGTTTACGTGTGGATTCTAGAGAGTCTATTTTTGGACTGTTATTTTTCATGTTAAAGGCTAATTATAGTCTTGAGTTGCATGTCTAATTATTGTAATTAAGATAGTCTAATTATTATATGCATGAGATCTATATAATAGACTCATGGGCTGTATTGTAAGCTTGTGCTAGAGAGTAAGAGAGCAAAATAAGCTCCTTCAGAGAGAGGTGAGCAATGGTGTGTTCCTCCTAGTGCCACAGTACCAAGAATGGGTACTGGTTTGGAGAATCAGAGGGGTTCTTCGTTTATGTATGATCTTGGTCAGCAAGAGTGCAGGACCACGTTTGGAGATCTACAATGGTGAGTAAGGTCTAGTGATTTGCAGGTATCAGCAGAGAGCAAGAGATCTACTTGGAGTATGATTGTGTACTTGGTGTACTGGCAGCATTGTTACTGACTGGTTGGAGAGGTGAACATCAATTCTATATTTGAGTTGATTTTTGTGACCGAGAGAGAGAGGGAAGAAGGTCTTGAGGTGTGGCAAGCCTTTGAGGTGAAAGAAGAAGTGGCATCTTCTTTATTGTATTTTCTTCTGAGTATTTAATACAATTGTGTATTGTCTCTCATTTCCTGTGTTGTTTCATATTTCTAGTTACTTATTGATGCTGGTATAATTCCATGTTAAGTTGCTTATACATTGGTAATCATGTGTGCTCTTAAATCTAACAAGTTGTGTCAGAACTTTGGGAAACTTTGGTCCTGTCAAGTGGTATCAGAGCCTTGGTTGTAGGTTTAGAGCTTGATATCTAACAAATAGTATCAGAGCAAGGTTGGACGTTCTCAGAGGAAGCTTGACTAATAGGTGGTTCAGATCTGTTAAGTGTTGTTGATTGCAGGTTACTCATAGGGGTTATTGTTTGAGTGGGAGTATAGCAAGGCAGAAGAATGGAGAAATTCAGACACAAGTGTAACACCACTGGGTGTGTGGTGGGTTGTCTTTAGGATTGATCTTGAAGAGGGATACAAGCCAGGGAATGAATTAGACAAAGGTATAGGTACATGTACAGGTGCAACTGTTTATCTCCAAGTGGGAGATTGTTAGGTTGTGGAGCTAAAAGCTTCACCAGGATGTAAACAGGAGGAGTTACGGAGGATGTGAAGGTTGTAGAGAGTTGAAAAATGAGTTGTAGGGCAACCGACATTGGTCTGATCAACCAACGTCAGTTAGATAGCAGTGCAGAAGCAATCGACATCAGTTATGAGTTGGCTGACATCTGTCATGGAGGAGCCGGCATCGGCAACCTATGTGTGAATATGTAGTTTGCATGCGGATTCTGGAGAGTCTATTTTTGGACTGTTAGTTTGCATGTTAAAGGCTAATTATAGTCTTGAGTTGCATGTCTAATTATTGTAATTAAGATAGTCTAATTATTGTATGCATGAGATCTATATAATAGACTCATGGGTTGTATTGTAAGCTTGTTCTAGAGAGTAAGAGAGTAAAATAAGCTCCTTCAGAGAGAGGTGAGCAATGGTGTGTTCCTCCTAGTGCCACAGTACCAAGTGTGGGTACTGGTTTGGAGAATCAGAGGGGTTATTCATTTATGTATGATCTTGGTTAGCAAGAGTGCAGGACCACGTTTGGAGATCTACAATGGTGAGTAAGGTCTAGTGATTTGCAGGTATCAGCAGAGAGCAAGAGATCTACTTGGAGTACGATTGTGTACTTGGTGTACTGGCAGCGTTGTTACTGATTGGTTGGAGAGGTGAACATCAATTCTATATTTGAGTTGATTGTTGTGATCGAGAGAGAGAGGGAAGAAGCTCTTGAGGTGTGGCGAGCCTTTGAGGTGGAAGAAGAAGTGGCATCTTCTTTATTGTATTTTATTTTGAGTTTTTAATACAATTGTGTATTGTCTCTCATTTCCTGTGTTGTTTCATATTTCTAGTTACTTATTGATTTTGGTATAATTCTGTGTTTAGTTGCTAATACAAGGTAATCATATATATACTCTTATTGGGGAGAGTAGGATCCTGACAATACTTTGGATTTTTTTAGGTACTTACCTCTATCTTGATCTCTCTCTCTTAAACATTCCTTGATCTTTCCTAGGCTCATTAGCCTCCTTGAATACATCTAGTATTCTTCTTGACCTAGAAGACCTTCACTCCATATATCTATACTATTTATTTTCCTTAGTACATCCTCATCCTCTCCAAATAAACCTTTCATCTCTTCACTCTTCATTTTATCATTAAGATTACTCACACTTTGGTAGAGGTTAGTAGGACTAAAGGCCTCATTCAAGGTTCCCTAATTCTAGTATTCTTTCCAAAACATTTATATTCATATACCTAGTTCATTTAAATTATCATATACATCCAATAAATTCACATAATCCTTAATTAATATCTCTCAAACCTAAGTATATTTTCACTCCTCAAGACTTCACTCCTAGTAACCCTTTTTACATACAAATTTATCTTTTTAGACCTATTTACAAATATTTCTAATCAAATAACCTTATTTTTAGGCACCCTTTTTATGGTTCCTACTTCATGAAAATTTTTATGATTAAAATATACATGCTAGCCCTAAAAATAGACAAACCTCCTATTATTAAGAAATCTACACATGCTCCTAAAAAACTTGAGATTTATTTGAATATCCATTAGGATCATACATCTTCACAAGAAAATTTAGGTCCCAACTCTCAAATAAGACCTCTTAACTTAACCCTCTCTTTTGTCAATTAGGTTTCTTTAGGCTAGGCTCAATGATACTTCAAGAATTTCATATAATATAGTATTGTATTAACTTAAATCCATCATAATCTTCTAAATCATGATAAAATACTTTACATTATACAATTTCAAGTATTTTTACTAGTGGAATCATTAGTTATTCATGTTTCAATCTCTAAAGCCTAGGTCAAGGTTATAGAGGCTTGTACAAGGTCGAGAGGCTCCAAAAAGAGATAAAATGGTTTATAAACAAAATTTATTACTACTAGAAATTGAATAGGGTCTGTCCCAACTATTCTCACCCTTTCTTCAATGAATAGCTCACGAAAAACATAAAAACTCACATCAAGCAAATATGCATAATTCTAGTAAACTAGCTAAGATTGTATGAAGGTTTTTCAATTAAGACTTTCATTTTATGGGATTCCTGAGTCTCCAAGTTTACCCACACTAAGAAAATATTATGAAAGTTTTAACACACCCTAAACCAACTCAATAGTGCTAGTAATAAAGTTCCTATAGTTTAATTAAATAAAGCAGAAATAAACAAGCTACAAAACATAAGACAAAGAGGGAACACATTACACAAAGATTACATGAAAACCTTGCAATTTTAAAAAAAAAAACCATGGGAAAAATGGTAGCTTATATACTTCATTATTAATAACATCAAATCTCTTTTAAAACATCTCCTCTATTAACTCTACCAGTACTAACATACTAAGCACTCAATGCTTCCACCTAAAGCATTCAAATTATGAACCAAGTATAATCTAGCCTACAGGATCCAACCTCCAAGAATTTGTTAGGAATATGTAATGCAAATCAATATTAATTAAATAAAGATAGAAATAAAATTTAGAAAACATAATACAAGAGAGACACATTTTTAATGTGGTTCACCCAATATGGGCTATGTCCACACAGAAATAACAAGTTCTCTTAATTAGTCTTAAAAATGAAGGAAAAAATGTGAAATACATACACTGTAATATCCTCTTCACTCACACATAGTGTGTTGTCATAATTACAATACTCTCATATCAAAGGAGTGTTACATATTAGGGCAAAAAATACACCAACATAATTTATACCATTAGATATGTGAGCTAATAATGAATGGTCCAGATTTACTACAAAATTACAATATGTTACAATGCATTTCCCTAGACCCCCATGGCAACCCTAGTGGGGGGTAAATCCCCCCCATACCCCCTATTAGGAATTGGGCATTATAATATGATCAGGTTACACCATCTAACAATCTCCCATTTGGAGAATAATTGTTGTAACTCCACTACTACAACTCTTCTTAGGTATTTAATGTGGTTCACCTAATATGGGTTATGTCCACATAGAAATAACCAAGTATTCTCTTATTTAGTCTAAAAAATGAAGGAAAAAATGTGAAATACATCCACTACAACATCCTCTTCACTCACACACAGTGTGTTGTCATGATTACAATAACCTCATATCAAATGAGGGTTACATATTAGGGAAAAAATACACCAACATAATTTCTACCATTAGATATGTGAGCTAATAGTGAACAGTCCAAATTTAATAAAAAATTACAATATTTTACAATGCATTTCCCTGTACCCCCATGACAACCCTAGTGGGGGAGCAATCCCCCCCACACCCCCCCTATTAGGAACTGGGCATTATAATATGTTCAGGTTACACCATCCAACAATCTCCCACTTGGAGACTGATTATTGTAACTCCACTAGTACAACTCTTCTTAGGACTTTTCTTTGAACTTTAATCCTAGCATGTCTCTTATTTTCCTTATTATCCATGAATACCTATTGAAACTAAACAACTCTCCAACTTCTCCTTTGTGACTACCTTTGTTATCATATCTTAGAGATTATGACTTGTATGGATATGTTCCAACTTCAGTTGACTATCCTCCAAAATTGAATGAATGAAGTGATACCTAAGCTATATATGTTTGGTTATTGAATGGAATGTTGAGTTCTTTGCTAAATGAATCACACTCTATCTATCACTATATAACATATGATCTTCCTACTTCTACCTCAACTTTTCCATGAACTGTCACATCCATATCATCTCTTTGATTACTTATGTAGTTCTAACATACTCTGCCTCTATAGTTGACAAATCAACTATCTTATACAATTTTTAAATCTAACTATTGTGTCACCAATAGTGAATACATAACCTATGGTGCTCATCTCACCATCTAAATCTTTAGCCATGTCTGCATCAACATATCCTTATAAGGTAACATATAACCCTTCATAGCATAACTATCTTTTAATGGTCCCTCTCAAGTACCTAAGAATCTACTTGCCTACATCCTAGTGCTCCTTTCCTATATTATTCATAAACTTACTAATAATTCTCATTGCATGATCAATGTTAGTCTCATATACACCATGGCATACATTAAACTTTCAAATGATAAAGCATAGGGCACTTTAACATGTAAGTTATTTCTTCCTGCATTTTAGGACACTATTCCTTACTTATTTTGGAGTGCCTTCCCAAAGATGTACTAACTAGTTTTGCATCTTACATATTGAACCTGACTAACACCTTTTTGATGTACTCTTCTTGAGAAAATGTCAATTTTATATTTTTCCTATCTCTTATTATTCTCATACTAAGTATTTAATTTACAACACCCAAATCCTTCATTATAAATCAATTTTCTAGTTTTATTTTAAGTTCATTTATGTCATGCATGTTAGATCCTGCAACAAGCATGTCATCTACATACAATAACAAGATATTATAGCTACCATTATCTAATCTCTTAAAATAAACATAGTGTTTAAAATGACATCTACTATAACCTTGTTCTATCATAAACATGTCAAATTTCAAATACCACTACCTTTGAGCTTGATTTAGGCATACAAATTCTTCTTTAACCTACACACCATTTTTTCCTTTCCTTTGAATTCATATCCCTATGGTTGCTTCATATATATTTCCTCCCCTAAGTCACCATGAAGGAAAGTGGTCTTCACATCTAACTATTCAAGGTGAAAATCTTCTACTACTACCAAACTTAAAATAGTTCTTATAGAATTCATTTTAACAACTGGAGAAAATATTTCATAAAAATCTATACATTTATTTTGTGTAATCCCCTTTACACCAAGTCTGGCCTTATACCTTTTTTGCTTCCATCTTCTTCCTTTAACTTATAAACCAATTTATTCTACAATTCTCTTTCTCTTGTAGGAAACTAAACCAAATCCTAAGTTTGGTTATGTACCAAGGATCCCATCACAATTTTCATGCTTTGCCCCAACTTCTTTTTGGTTTCTACCTGCATTACTTATTCATAATTTTCTGGCTCACCACCATCAGTTAATAATAAGATATAAATTGAAGGAGAGTATCATTCAAGGAGTCTATTTACTCTGGTATATCTTCTAACTACACTTTCAGGAGTTTGAGGTACTTTTTGTTGTTGTTATTGCATATTCTAATTTTTTGGCACTTTTAGAATTTCATTTCTAGTGATTTCATCAAGTAATGCATATTTTGTATTTGGCTTTTCTTGTTTCTTTCCTTGTAACTAATCTTTGTACATGACCTTCTCATTAGAGATCACATATCTATTCCTAATGATTTTGTGATTTCTAAAATCCCATAAATAATAACCAAAATCATTAAATACATATCCAATAAGAGTACATTTCTTGGATTTTGCTTCAAGATTGGTTCTATTTTCTTTATTAATATGGACAAGTGCTTCATAACCAAAGGTCTTTAAAAAGAAATAGTCTACATTTTCACCTATCCATGCTTCCTCTCAAATTTCACCATCCAAAGGACTTGAAAGCCCTCTGTTTATGAAGTAAATAATAGTATCCACAGCATCCACCCAAAATTATAAGGACAACCATGCATGAAATATTATTCTCCTTGCATGCTCCATGATTGTCCTTTTCATCCTTTCTGACACACATTTTTTTGTGGTGTTTTTGGAACCATCTTCTCTCTACAAATCCCATGGAATGAATAGTAATTTTTAAACTCCTTGCTACATTATTCACCTCCATTTTCTGATCTGACACACTTTAACTTTTTTCTTGTCGCATTCTCAACCAAAGCTTTCCATTTATTAAAAGTATCAAAAACATTAGTTTTTTTCATATATAATAAACCCAAGTTTTTATAGTTGCATCATCAATAAAAGTAACATAATAAGAAGAGCCACCAAGGGATGATACCTGAGTTAGTCCCCATACATCTGTATGCACAAGCTCTAACTTTTCACCCTTTTTTGTCTTCCCAACTCTAAGAAATTTGACTCTCTTCTATTTTCGATACACACAGTACTCATAGAAATCCAAATCCACATTCTTCAAATTTGGAAACAAATTCTTTGAGTAGAGAACTTGCATCCCCTTCTCACTCATGTGCCCAAGTCTGTGGTGGCATAATTTTATATCCACTTCTGTAGAACCTAAAACTACAAAAGAATCAACATTACCAGTAATTAAATATAATGCACCTACCTTCTCTCCTTTAATGATTACCAGTTATCCTTTAGTGACCTTCCATGAATTTTATATAAATGTAGTTGTGTAGACCTCACTTCATAACTACCCTGCTAGAATTAGATTTCTTTACAACTCAGGAATATGCCTCACCTCTTTCAATAACCATTTGTTTCCATTATATAATTTTATCCATATCTTATCCTTTCTAACAATTTTACAAGGTTCACCATCACCCAAATAAACCTATCCAAAATCACCTTCAACATAGTCTTGAAAATATTTCCTATGGGGTGTAGCATGAAATGAAGCCCCTAAACTAACACCTAAAAATCATTAATATTATCTAATGAAAGGATTAAATCATCTTGAAACACATTACCTATTACATTTGCTTCCTAATTTGTATCTTATTGTCCATCTCCTTGTTTTCCTTTTTGAAACCAATAATCTTTCTTTAGATGTCTTTTCTTCTCGCAAGTCTAGCACACCAACGTTACTATGGATTTGGATCTAACCTTCTTGGACTTCCCATTATTCCCTAGAGCCTTTCCTCTATCCTTTTGTCTTCCCCTATTCTTCATAATCAAATCATTACCTAATGTCTCACATATTCCTTTTCATCACATTTACTCACTAATAATAACACTAATAATATCATCAAACTTTAAAGTATTTGAACTAGAGACAGAATTACTCATAGCCATAACCAAGCCATTCTAGATTTTTGATAATGAGAACATAATCAAAAGATCCCTAACCTCATCATCAAAGTTCACTCCTATAGATTTTAATTGATTTATGATCATTTTAAATTCATTTAAATGATCAGCAATAGACCCATCTTCTAAAATATTCATTATTAATAAATGCTTCATAATAAATACCTTGTTAGAGGTTGAAGGTTTTTTATACACTCTATCTAATGCCTTTATCACATCCATTGTTTTCTTTTATTTTTAATATTTAGGGCCACCAATGCTACCAAGCACAGTTGTATTGTTTCTAGTGCCTTTCTGTCAAGAACCTCTCATTCTTCATCCTTTATAGTTGTTAGCTTCTTTGTTATTCTTCCCAATGGTAGGAAAATATCTTTTTGAAATAGATAATCCTCCATTTGCATCTTCCATATCTGGTAGTTTTGGTCATTGAACATCTCAACTTCAAACTTGCCTTCTTTTATTATTGTTCCTACTCGAACTAGGAACCCTCTATTCCTATGAGCTTATTTTCCAAATAAACATTTAGCTCTGATACCAGTTGTTAGGAATATAGAATGCATATAAATATTAATGAATTAAAGATATAAATAAAATGTAGAAAACATAATACAAAAGAGACACAAATTTAACATGGTTCATCTAATATGGGATACATCCACACATAAAAACCCAGTTCTTCTCTTATTCAATCCAACAAATGAAGGGAAAAAATTGTAATACATCCACTATAATATCCTCTTCACTCACACAAGTGTGTTTTCATGATTACAATACCATCATATCAAAGGAGGGTTACATATTAGGGGAAAAAATGCACCAACATAATTTATGTCATTAGATATATGACCTAATAGTGAATGGTCTAGATTTACTACAAAATTATAATATTTTACAATTTATTTCTTTGGACCCCCATGGTGACCCTAGTGAGGGGCATTGGACACCCCACACCCCCTATCAAGAATTGGGCATTATAATAAGATCAGGCTCTCCCATCTAATAGCATGTAATCTCAAAGCTTACATGGATCCACTAAATGGATAAATTACAATGAGAAACTTATGCTATATTTATAGAATTTACAACATAAATAGAATAATTGAGAGATAGGTAAAATTTACAACCATCTATGTGGGTACACTATTCATGAATAGGGAACCATATCCCCCATATGCCAAGTTAAAATTTTAAATGGCATCTCATAATTCCCCCTTAACCATTCCATGTGCACACTCATGTGCTACACCCCACTCCACATGTGACCTCAATCTAGCATAGTGATCTTTATCCCCCACTTTACCATGTGCTTTCACATGAGTCAAAATATTTCCAACTTCTGACCTCATCCAATAGGATCCCACAGACCAACTATGCCCCACAAGCACATGCCTAAGTAGAATCATGTGATACACTATTATTATGTCCTCCACATACATTCACAATCCAACCGATGTGACTAAGTGGAAAAATGTGCCCCATTTATCTCTCCTTTTCTTTTCACCATCAAAGATGCTTTGTGGGTCATACCACCCACCATGGGTCATGCCAATTCATCACCTAACCACATCACTAACCATCCACATCACTAGTAGGCCACATCAACATGAATAGTGACTTAAATCCTAACATTATCCCCCTTAAAATCAATATACACAAGCTTCTCCCACTTGAAATCAATATGCATAGGCTTTTACCACACCTAAGTATTATGCAACCATCTACTCATCTATGCCCTCCATTACCCTAACACAAACCCAGTAGAAGTTTTCTTGAACTACTAAAACTCATCTACCCTAAATGGATTTTTCAACATATACTCTTCCATAGTAAATTATAGCACCTGAAGTGATATATCACTTCTCCAAACACAAACCAATCCTCCTATCAATATTTTTCCATGAATCACTCACAACTCCCACTACTTGGGAATATCTAGTTTAGTGATCATCATGAAAACATGAGGATTCCTACTCCTAATGAATCTAATGCATAAGACACAACATGTCTTATCCTCTTTTTATACTCTCCTTGGAAGACAACTCAAAATACAAGAAGTGGGGTACTTCCTTGTTAAGATTCAATATATGCAGAATACCCTTAAGGTAGGGAAACACCATATAATAATCTTTTAAGAAGGAATAACTCCACAATGTCTCTTTGAGGGGACAACCTCCAATATCCTCTTACAATAGAAGACTCAATGTTTACTTGATATCCTTACCATGATAATCATCTCCTATATATATATATATACATCTATCTAACCCATGGATGGATAACCTCCTAATCCCAATGTAGGCCGACCATTACCCAATGTACTACTACCACAAGTTACTTTATTATCCTAATATATTGTACCCATATAACTAACTAAGGGGATGTGTGCCACATGTCAACATCTCCATCAACCCATATACATCAATATATCATATCCCTAGGTACATAGCATTACTTCCCTCTTTGACATGTTTCATCCCTGAAACATAGGAAGAAACCAAATAATGAGTGTGCTTCAAATCACTGCACACTTGTCTCCAATCTCGATCATCTAACCATCCATATGTGATCTTGGCAGGTGATATCTCTCCAAGCTTGTGTCCAAAATTCATTGTGCTCCTCTGATTTTGTTCATGATCATAATTATACTGCTTTGGTGTCTAAGCATAATTATTCCTCTTTTTATTCCAAGTACCATATTCTATTGTGCTACTCTGATTCCAACCATGACCATAGTAGGTATTCTTCCATGCATAGTCATAGTGATTTCCCCATTCATTCCATGTGCCATAGTATTTTTCCTTTGGATTCCATGCATATCCAAAATGATTGGAAATTGATTTCCTGTATAGACAAAATGATTGTTGTTATGACACTTCCTCACCTAGTTCCATGATTGTTTCCTCTAATGATGATGTGGGTGTCTATATACCTCAACCTTTTCCAATACTTTGACATTATCCACCTTTACTTCTACCTCTTCTACCTTTTCCTTCTTTGTCTCTTGAGTAGATGAAGTGTTCATTTGTAGTGTGCCTTTATCTATATCATCTAAATCTTTATCATGATCTCCATCCCCTATTTTAATCTCATCCTCATGATCTACCTAGATTGTTATTGGTGCCTTTTTCAATATGATATCTTGTAAAGTGATCTTCTTTTTCTTATACCAAAATTTCATGAGCTTTTTCTGAACATTAATATTCATTGTTTCCAAAGTCTCTAACGATGGATATCCAAGAACTATATCCACATCATCCATATTCAAAGCATAAAAATCTGAATGCAAAACATATTTTTCCATAATGAGCTTCAGATTTTCAAACATTGAAATATTATTACCATCTACTTGAACCTCTTTGATATTTTTTGCTTAAACATGTAGATGCTTGGACACATTCATGTTGATGAAGTTATACTTATTGGTAGGGTTTATGGACACAATAACCCTTTTCTTTTGAATGCATCCATGAAATTGAAAAATCGACTCAAATTTATTTGGAGCCAAATAATTTGAACCTTTATCATCTAATTCTTCTTCTTCTTCTTCTCCTTCTTCTTCTTCTTCTTCTTCTTCTTGTTCTTCTGCTGATTCTTCTATTTCTTCTTCTTTTTTTGCTTCTTCTTATACTATTACTTCTTCTTTTTCTACTTCTTGTTTTATATCCCAATGATCTAAAAAGATCTGTTGCATTTCTTTCCATGAAGAAAACCTTTATGTACAGCTCAATTGATCAAATCAATGTAGTGCAGGCCCAAACAAAAAAGGAAGTAATCATCTTTGCCTAAAATTTTTTGTAAAATGATTCTCCAAAACGATCCACCATTCTCTATCATCAGTATTATCTTCCCTTTAAAATATTTGAAACTCCATGATCCACAAAAAAAAAAGGTTCATGAAACCCTAAAATGTCAAAACTGATCCATAAAATCGTAACAAATCACTTCAAACAACTCAAAAAATTCTGAAATTTTTACTGTGATTCTCTTATATTTGCTTAAATTTCTAGTAAAAATTTTGAATAAAAATTCCGTATATTTTGGAAGATATAGTTAAATTATTATAAACCCTAAAATAGTAATAAATCCCTCAAAACGAATCAAAAAATCTCTATTTTTTTACTATGACTTATTTGAAATATTACCCATATCTAGTAAAAAATTTGTGGAAAAAATCACAACCAATAAAAAGTTATTGATGATTCAAAAAAATCTAGGGTTTCACTCCACAAATTGCCCAAATCAAAGCTCTGATACCACTTGAAATGATCTTGATATTCAATATATGTAGAAATACCGTTAAGGTAGGGAAATACCATATAATACTCTTTTAGGAAGGAATAACTCCACAATGTCTCTTCGAGGGGACAACCTTCAATATCCTCTTACAATAGAAGACTCAATGCTTACTTGATATCTTTACCATGATAATCATCTCCTATATATATACATCTATCTAAACCATGGATGGATAACCTCCTAATCCCAATGTAGGCTGAATATTACCCAATGTACTACTTCCACAAGTTAATCTATTATCATAATATATTGTACCCATAAAAGTAACTAAGGGGATGTGTGCCACATGTCAGCATCTCCATCAACCCATATACATCAATATATCATATCGCTAGGTACATAGCATTCCTTGCTCTGACATCCTTGTGCATCTCCATCCATGGTTTGCTCCTCATACCACCTTCATCTCATGAGTCCCTACTAATCCATAAAAACTAGTGATCATGTTGGTACCTGCATCCAACATGTCATCAACTCATATTAGAAACCTATACTAAACACTTGGCTCTTTATGAAAGTACAAAAATTCTTGTACTACATGTGCGATACCAACCCATACAGTGATTTCATTAACATGCAAACCAGCAACACCTTTAACTCAAATTTATATTTATATATCCCTAATAGATATCACATGTAGTAATAATGTTACTCCATTTATTTGAATAGTAAATAGTGCACATAGTACTCTTGATAGTAGTGAAGAGAGAAGATCTCATAGAAGTCAAAACTAGACTTCTCCACATAGCCTTCAAGTTATCAACATGACACAAATGGACCAATCATAGCTCTAAGGAAGTCATCATACCACTTGGTGCATCACTATTCCTATGAAGTTTTCAAGCCTCAAGAATACATTTTAAATGCATCATGTTCTACCATTTTTTTCTAAAACACCAAAATCATGTGCCTCTAGTGTTAGTTCATGCATCGGTCTACCTAGCCAATGCCAAAATTGTATATACAACACTCTAGCACCTTGAGTTATATGGTTAACATCAACCTTCTCCTTTCTAAAATACTAGGTATCACTTATTCATATGCATCTTCATATTCATCATCTTCAACCACTTGAAAATAGGTATAACTTTAGGTTTCTAATTACCTCCTTTCTTTGTATGGTTTTTTTCTTCTTCTTTTGCAACATCTCAACTAACAACATGTAGTCAGTAGGATACCACATTAACACCCCTTATATTTGTTGCTAACAAACATAATAAGGTCATCACTTTTTTCTCCACCTCATCAAAATAAGTTTAGCTTTCTCCTCAAGCTATAGAGTTACTTCACCATCAATAAGAAACATTATGTAGGATACTAACTTATCTGGCAAAGATTGTTAAGATCCTTGCATGACTCTCTTGTGGTCTTCTCCTCAACAACATGAAGATAATAATATATTCACCAAGAGATCCTCTATATATCTATAGATATAAACTTTTTCAAAGAAAACACATTTTTTTATTATTTAATCTCCAACTTGATCTCTCCTCATGTCATAGTAGCTTCAAATTTTACAACAATAGTCAACAACAGAAAACACTCACACACATGGAGTTTTTTTCCATGGCTCTAATACCACATGTTAGTAATAAATTTACTACAATACAAGTAAATAAAGCAGAAATAAACAAGATACAAAATATAATACAAAGAGGAAAACATTACACAGAGATTATGTGAAATCCTTGTAATGTGTAAGGATAAACCATGAGTAAAATGGTAGCTTAAAAAAATCATTATTAATAAAATCAAATATATTCTAAAATAAATCTAGAAACTCCACTAGTGATAACATACTAATCACTCAATGCTTCCACCTGAAGCATTTAGGTTGTGAACTAAGCATAATCTAGCCTATAGGATCCAATCTCCAAGCATGCAAGCCCAAGGATTGCAAGGATCCACTAATTGGATAAATTAAAATGAGAATATTATGATATATTAATAGCATTTACAATATAGAGAGAATAATAGAGAGAGGAAAAATGTTCCACCCTCCATGTGGGTGCATTATTTATGAATAGGGAACCATGTCCCCCCATGTGCCAAGTCAAGCCTTAGCATGGCATCTCATAATGACCCCTTGACCACTTAATGTGAACACCCATGTGTTCTGACCCACTCCACATGTGACCTCAATATATAATAGTGATCATTGTCCACCACTTTCCCATGTGCTTTCACATGAGACAAAATATTCCCAACTTTTGACCTCATCCAATAGGAGCCCATAGACCAATTGCATCTCACAAGCACATGCCTAAGTGGAATCATGTGATCCACTATCATTATATCCTCACATGCATCCACAAGCCAACCCATGTGACTAACTAGAGAAATGTGTCCCATTTATCTCTCCTCATCTTTTCACCAATAAAGATGCTTTGTGGGTTATATCACCCACTGTGGGTCATGCCAGGTCATCACCTAGCCACATCAATAACCATCCACATCACTAGTATGCCATATCACCATGAATAGTGCCTATAAATAGTGATTCATAAATAGTGACTATGGATAGTGACTTTAATCCTAACAAAAAATAACTTAACAACCTTCTAAAATCACTATTGGTCTTCTTCTTGGGACTGTATCAACACATAATCTCTCTTATGGACTAGACTATGTAGTTTAATGAAGTCTAGAGATCCATCCATTCCTTTAGAAGCGTCTCAAAGCCTTTTTGGAATAAATAAATATTCATCACCACTATAAACACTTAATAAAAGCTCACATTAAGCATAACAATCCTTATAAGACATGATTATCTTTGTTTTTAGACTGTATATATAGAGTCTTCTTATATGACTGAGATTTAAGGTATTTTGTATTTACTTTGTACTAAGAATCTAGCCAAATGTTGCCAATTAGTAACTAAGAATTCATTCACATGTATCAATCTTCATTTGATTCAGTAGAGATTTTATAAATAGTATCTTCACATTCATTCCTTGAATATACAATGCATAAATTATTACCTATAATAGAACAGAGTGTTGATACTCTATTTCTTGATCTTTTTTCCTTTTTATCTACTTTGAATCTCTCCTCCCTTACAACTAGTAAAACACACTCATTCTACCCAAACCCTATGACCCACTCTCTATGCATATCTACCTTCTTAACACACTAATCATGGAAGACTTTTTATTCTTGGCAATTGCATATTACATAACAATTACACCTTTTCTTGAATCTTGATTTTCATTCTTATTTTCATGTTAAACACCTATAAACACCCATTTGGACCTTTTATGAACCATATACAAACATTAAACACCCTTTCAACCCAAAATAACACTCTAAATCATAATTACATTATTCAATTTTTCAAATTTTGATTTTGGAGGGAGACTACAAAAGGGCTAGAAACACTCACTCCTAAGACTTATAATGATGTAAACATACCCATAAGTATCCTATTAGAACCCCCTAACACCTACACAAGACCAAATGGTTAAAATTACCTATAAATCATAATTACCTACTTTATGCCTCATTATGCTTTACATCACTTGACCTACAACAAAATCTACTCATACTTGGCCTATGACTGTTTAGGATGCTTTAAAATCAAAATAGGAATAAATAGTGTTTTTTTCTATTTGTATGCTAAGTAATTTCTTGATAAATGCTATTTGGATTTAGATAAACTATGATGTGCTTATATAAATGAATATTTCAAATGTTTTCACCAACTAAACTTTTAAAACATGCAGGAAGGATAAGATGAAAAAAACACAAATTTTAAAAAGTTACCATTAGAGTGTGGGGAATAAAGTCACACTAGTTGGATAAAGTTGCAGTGTGATCATGTCCTCCTAGTGATAATTTGTCCTATAATACCATAGAACATTGAGACATGCTTAGGAGAGGTCTATGAGATGAAGAGAGATAAATATGAAATAAATAAGGATGTATGCATGATTGTATCATTTTTCACAAGTTAGATAAGGCTTCTGTATATATTATAAGTTAGAAAAATGGATAATAAACCAAGAAGGGGTATTAATGTCAAGAATATACATTTTCAAGCACTTGATGATTAATTTTGAGTGTCTACAAATTAAACCTTTTGAGTGTTAATTTCTTGCTTTGGTGAAGGTTCACTTGTATTATTACCATCTAGATCACATGTCTAGTGGTGCACATCCATATATAATTTTTTGAAATAAGTGTAGAAATTATGAAATGTTATTCATATAGAGTGGATAAAAAATACCCTTAATAAATATAAGTGTAATTTCATGGAATTGGGGTGATAAAAGGGTATCTTAAGTGGACATGTTTTTCCTGAAAAATAAAACACCTCAACCTCTATGGATTATTTGAGACACCTACATTCAAAATTTGATGATTTCGTAGGAACATGAATTGTATAATTCCAAGACTAGTTTCTAAAATAATAATTTTTTTTTTGAAATGGTCAAGTATAAATAATTCAAACATTAGAAATTTGAAGAGGTGGTACTATTTTTAGGAAAAAATAGAGTAGATAGCTTTCCATGTAGCCCATCATTTAGTTTTTTTAAAACCCTATGGTGGAAAATTAGATAAGATCATATAGTTTACAATCTATATTTTTTTAAAATTAATTAATGAATTTTTTTTATTAGTTTCACAAGTATATAGACCCTGAAAATTAATCAATAATATCCAACCATGCGGCCCCCACCAACTACCTCAAAAAAAATTAAAAATTAGATTTTTTTTAATGTGTATAGAATTAGGTATAGTTTACAACCATATAAATTTTATTTGGTTTAATTTGAAAAACAAAAATATGCATAAACAAAGATAAACATGTATAGTTGTATCATATAGCATTATAAAAAGACTTGCTTAGAAAAAAATATAGATAATAACCTTAAAGTAATAAAAATATATAAAATTAATATATTTATAAAGAGGAGAGTGTAGTCGATGTTGTATTAATATTTTCAATAAAATTCATAGTTTTTAGCATGGGAAAGTTACATTTTGTTGTTTTTAGTCAAAAACACACATTCGGTTGTGTGTTTGCAAGTCCATGCCTCAGGCTCAAGAATACAAACCATTCCCAAAGCTTCAAGAATGTGTTTAAAAATTCAAATATAAGAACCTCATATGAAAAATTACCATGTAAATAGAACTATTACATATGATGTTTTAGTCTTTATAACTGTGTACACGGTATTGTTGTTATAAAAGCGTGTACATGGAATAGTTTACTATTACATTGACATGTATATTATATAAATAAAATAAACATTTAAATTATAATTTTGTTGAGAAGTGTTGTCATTTATGACAAGGTCAATATTGATGGCATTTATGTCAAGGTTAAGGTTTATATTATTGGTGTTAAAGTGTAGATACATAGTGAGTAGTTAGTGAGATATAATCCAGTGACATGAGAGAATTTGAAGGTAACCTGATCTCTTTTAGTTGACAGAGAATTTGAAGGAAACCTAATGATTCATATGATGATAATGTCATGACTCATTTCAAATTGATGACTGTTAGTGTTTTCACAAAGAGGTTTTGATGATCAAGTTAAGGTAAGCATGTTTTGAGTATTAGGTGTCTTGAGAAGCCTAATCATTGCAATCTTAGTCATATCATGGGCATATGCATGATAATCATAAATAAGTATATATAGAGGAATGATATTGTATAAATAACATGAAATTCATGAGATCAAGGTATAAAAACATCAAGTAGTGTTTCAAGATCATTTTTCAACTCTCAAAGTGCTTGAGAAGCCCAGTCATGGCATTAGTCATAACATGAAGGAACCTTATGAGAAGGTATGAGCATGGTGTCCTTATGATATGGATGTATAGAGGAATAAGAGGAATTATATGTTTGTTTTAGTATTCATATAATGCATTGCAGCACTCAGGTGTGTTTCAAGGTGAGCCTATAAGGGTAAGTCTTATAGACCTCACAAATAACTAGACTAGTTCTAGACCCTGCCTGACCCAATAAGGTACAATGAAGTGCTTTCATAACCCATAAAGAATTAAAAGTGGTGTTATATCATGTGAAAATTTTTATAATCATGTGAGTGAGTGGAGAGTGCATGAATAGTGGCTAGAAGATTAGTTTCAAGGCCTAATGTGACTTACAAATCAAAAGCCCAAAGAGCAAAGATAGAAATTGTGGCCTAATGGGGTATTAGGACTAGTTTCCAAGGTAATCATAGAAAAATGAGTATTAAAATATGTATTTCATGTTTTTTCAAGTGTTTTTACCAAGTTTGAGTTTAAAGTTTGTAAAGAAAGGCATAGAATGTGGTTTTGAGGTTTCATGTGTGCATAGAATGAAGGATTCTCAACCCAAGAAGAAATTTAAAGTACTCATTGGCATGTGTAACCTCTACATGATAAATTAATACATTCATGGTATATGGGTAAGGTTCCTATCTGAAATTTTCAATAATTGGTTGGTAGAATAAGGACCTAAGCTTTACGAATGATCGTTAAGATTATAAGGTTGTTTAAACCTCTCTCAAACCCTAACTTTCACCTAATATGGAATATATTGATAGAAATGGCTCAAAATGGATTATAATAACTATTTTAATCTTTGGATCATGTATTGGACTCTCCTAGTATCTTTATGTGGAATTGGTATATAATATGAGTAAGTGGACCCTATAAAAAAAGCTATGTTTCTTAAACATTTGCTATAGTAGGTAGAATTGATCGAGTCAAATTTGCTAAATGGATGGAGGTTGAATATTTATAATTATATATTATTTCCATGGTGGTTTATAAGTATTTTATATACTTTATATGTTTTAAATAGTTCATGCAAGTTGACCTATCGCTAAAAGGCCTAGTAATGTAGACAGTGAGAAAAATAAGGTAGAAATGAAAATGAGATTAGGGATGTGTTGTCATGGATTGGGGATGGATAAAAATACATGGGTTTGTTTTTCAAGACTTTTATTACACATTCATGTTGATTATATGTTTTGGAGGTCAGTGGATGTGTTGAGAATGTGGCTCATAATTTGACATGTCTAGTGCAGATGAGACAATGAAGGTGTAAGGTTGTGAGATTGATTTGCAAGACCAATATTATCAGTTAAACATGGTATATTTATATCTAATAGTTACCTAATAATCTCATAGGATCATAAAAATGTATCAGGTGTCTCCAAAAATGTCTATAAAAGAGTTGAAAGTCATTCTCACCATGATTGTGTTTGAAGGTGTATTGACAAGTCTGAGTAAGCAAGTGGGAGTGATGAGTTAAAGTATCTCTACCCTTAGATGAAGCATCCAATGCATGTATTATTATTTTTTAAGACATGATTTTTCTATCCATGCTTTTCAAAATATTTAAAGTTGGTATAAGAGGATAGAAACATTGAAGCCAAAATAACTTATCTGACTGAGTAAGGTCTAAAAGAAAGGAGGTCAATAAATTGGTCTGTAAGACCAATAGTTGTCATTTATGCTTGTGATTTTTTTCATGTAAGTTTATCTGAGGATGATATGAAATCATATTCATATTTTTTATTACCTTAATATTATTCATAAAGGTGTCAAAATTTCAAGGTTCCATGACTATGTTTTGAGACCAATTCATAGTTTTGAGTAAGCTACTTACAGAGAAGCATTTTTGCATTGAGTTGTGAGGCTTAATTCATATGGTGATGACCTTAAGGTCATGAGGATTGTTTTTATATGTTTTTTTTCAATGTTTTTTTGTAAAATTTGTGTTTATTCTTCAATTAATTTAGATGGACTTTTTGGGTTTACACACGGCTAATATGAATTATTCAAATTATGTATTCCAAATAATGACGTGAACTAAAAAGTGTTATGGAGACTATATGATATTATCATAGGTATACTGGGATGACATATGATTTTATTCCTCCATGTAAATTTTTTGAATGTTCTCCAAAAAATCAAAGGGTAATGTGTGCTAATTAGACCTAATAGGATTAGGCCTCCATGAGACATAAAAGAGAGATAAGGCTTATTTAAGAAAGGTCGGACCTACAGGGACTCAAATAAAATTTTATCCATGTATATAAGGTGTTATAAGATCCATTCCATGTCCAACCTAATAGGATAAGATTTCTTATCCGATTAAGAAGGATGTGAACAAGAAAAGTCTTGTATATATATTAGGCATTTTTAGGCCTATGTGTGAGTGGGTATAAAAAATGAAAAAAAAAGAGGAAATAACAAAGAAAAAGGAGGTATTTTAGACCATCATTAGAGGATAGATAATTATTTATGAACATGTGATAAAAATTTTATGTGTGATAATCAAGGTCATATGACCTAATCAAGTCAAGAAGAAGGCTAGTTGAGCAAAAAAGGCTAAAGATCAATTTTGAGAGGGATAGAAGTGTGTGAAGAGATGAGAAAGGAGATCATCATATGTTATATCATAAACATATTTTTATTAATGTGATTAAGTTTTTTATGTGGTTGATTTGGTGTTGATTCATCTAGGGGGTTGGTGCCTCCTTGCAAGTGGGTGCTTGTTAAAGCCTAGCTGAGTTGGTGCTTATCTAGTTGAGGTTAGTTTTCCATGTGAAGTTGGTGATTCACTAAAGTTGGTATTTGTATTATATGACTATATTACATTATCATCATTAGTGGGTTTTATTCCACTTGAGGGTTTCCCATATATATATTGTGTTCATGTATTTCATGCTCTTGTGGATTGGTGCTTATGATTGTTAAGATGTACATGCTTGTCTAATGATCTATGATTTCTTAAGTAAGATTATTTATTAAAGTTTTGAAGACTGATTCCCCCCCTCTCAATAATTTTTATTCCAACATTTTCTATCAAAACCTGGTCCTTTGAATCAGGTCTAAACACCTAAAGGAAGATCCTAGAAGCAAGAATGGCTAGTTAGCAAGCTCAAGGAGGTTTCTCTAACAATAAAGATATATTATTCAATGTATCTAATTATACATTTTGGAGTGTCATAATTAAGATATATTTTATTTAAAAATTATGTGATATTTGGTAGTTAGTTTTGGATGGTTATACTGCTCCTCTTATTCCACCTAGTAATGCAGCAAGTAAGAAAGCTAGTGAAAATAACTCCAAAGCAATGAATGTTATTCTTTGTGGCCTATCAGAGGTAGAGCTTGTGAAGGTAATGATTTTTAAATCTAAAAATATATATGGGAAAAATTTAAGAATATCTATTAATTTTAAACTAAGGTAAAGATAGCCAAGTTACATACCCATAAGATAAAGTTTGAAAGCCCAAAAATGAATGAAGATGAAACCATTGCAACCTACCTATTGAAGGTTGATGAAGTTGTCAATATCAGTAGATGATTAGGAGAATAATTAAAAGAATATATTTTTGTTAAAAAAATTTTGAGATTGTATACATCCAATTCCTAACACCATTTGTGTTGAAATTGTCAATGTTACTCGAATTTGTGAAAATGCAAAATTTAGGCCAAAATCACTTAAATGCACTAAATGGTTCAATCTTTTCATATATAAGTGACAATTTAGGATAATGTATCCATAAATGAGGTAATTAATTTTATGTTATTATTAACTTTATCCAAATTATTTTGATTTAAAATGATGAAAATGCATTTTGGTGTTCTTGATCACTCTTTTCTTTTAATTCAGAAACACACGTGCATGTGTTATTTTGTGTCAACAATGTCCTAAATGGGATGATAGTTCATATGTAACTAATATTTACATATAATTCCTCTAAATTCAAATTAAAACCCATTAATATGAATTTTTGATCAGTTTAATTAATGAAATGCACTAATTTCCAAAAAAATGCACTAAAATTTATTAATCTTACTTAGACAAATTAAATAAAATTATGAGCTTAAGTAAGAATTCCATGGAATTTATTGAATATTTTCTTATTGTAAATTTATTCCTATTAACTACATCATCAAGTGAGGTCACTTTTTGGGTGGCATCCATAAGCCATAAATGCAACAAATATTAGGATTATGGCTTCTCATGCCTCTTTAATGCCCCTTCCACCCAAATCATTATGAGGATATTTATGGATATTATTTACATAATTGGACTAATTCATGGCCACACATCTTGATCTTGAGATGGATGGTCATGGTTGATCCTGATCAATTTGAAAAATATATAAATAGGAGGCCTCTCACTCACATTTTAAGCTTCATTTGTGTAAACTTATTATGCAGAATTCTTTCAATGCCATTTGTGTATGTTGATTATTATGTTTAATTTGAAATAGGATAGATTCATTGATAGGCATATAATTGATTTTATATCATGATCCTAGATTATATTTGGTGTTCTTGAGATGGTGGAGGAGCTTGTTGTGTACAATTGTTGAAGACTTGAGCACCAAATCATGGGGAAAAACATGTTTAGAGATACTTATGGATGATGGGAAACTATTGAGAAGGTCATGTATGTTTTTTTTATTTCATTGAGTTCTTAATTATAATTTGCACACCTTTTTGAATAGGTTGGCCTAGATTTCTATTTATTTATGCATTTTTCTTGGATTTCTTGACTAGTGTTTGATCTAACCATCTTTTTAATCCATCTCTATATCTTTGTTAGTTTGATTGCTTGTGGAAACTAAAGGAGGTGGTCATAAAATTGTAACACTTAGCTTGTATGAGTGATCAAGCTCCACAACACATGAAGGTTACCATTTTAGGTTATTCTTTTTTAGCTTGTGTGAGTAATCAAGCTCTATAGTGCACGAAGGTTACCATTTTAGGAACACCTCTTTTGGTTTGTGCAAGCAACCAAACTACGTAGCATATAGTCATTACCATTCTAGGCCCATTACCTATATTTATTAAGCCAATTATTGAAGAATGTCCATTTAATAAACCTAATTTTGTTGATTCCTTCTTCAATAGTCTAATTATTGAATCATAAACCATTGTTCCCCACTTTAGAAATTCTATGTTGATATTTAATCCTTAATAATAACCATTAACTCTTCAAGATCAATCTTATGAGGACAAAAATGTGTTAAAGGTTTGATATATTACAACCAATTGTAAACCAAGATCATGATGTAATTGTTGCAACACCTATTTATGATGAGTCAACTTGTGATGAGTTACCTATTCACATTTTACCCTAATTTTAAAGTGCCTCATCTCCTTGACAAACCAATCTCTATAGATTTATCTCTTGATCTTTTTCAATTCATTGAGGATTTTCCTTTTGATAGACACGATTCTATCAAGTCATCCCTCGAGTGGTTCCTTCTCTATGAGTGGATTCACTTAGATGAGCTAGTTTATGTTGAACCCTTCCTAGATGAATCAATTTTTATAGAGCTCATTATGCCATTACTTGTTTGATAATAATAATTCAATAGAACATCATTATAGAAACAACCACATCACATAAAGAAACAACATTAGATTCAGGTTCCCTTTTTGAATCGACATCAAATTTAGAATTAGAAGTAGAATCATTATCAGAATCAATATTAGATTTGGGGTTCCTTAACTTAAATTCAGCTTCAAAAATAGAGTACAACCATTTTTGTTACAACATTAGTTACAATTTCCTTGCAGATCAATTTGAATATAATTTTAATACTTCTATGGTTTTTGAGGATGATTACTTTAGCATCGACATAGGTTATCCTAGTATCTTCTATGAGGATTGTGTTTCCATCTATAATTGCATTATCCCCACCCAAAATAGCCATTATATTGACATTCCACCTCCCACAAGCATCAATTGGAACTGACAAAATCACATTTTGTTGAATTTCATCTATGGTGACATATCAGGTGTAAAATATCAAGGGGCCAAGACAGGATTCATTTAGAATAATAATAATTTCCTAGTGAAACCTTTTCAGAGGTACTAAGGGATGATCAAAGAGCAAACTCAAAATCTTTCAATGAAACCTTTTAAAAGGCACTAGAAGATAATCAAATTCAAATGTTAACATCTCTTTGTAAAACCTTCTCAAAAGCACTATCAAAATCAAGACAAAGTCATTGGTGAAAACCTCATTGAGGCACCAATAGTTGAGCATAAAAGTTCTTCCTTATTTGATCAAGACATTATCATTAGTATAACTTCTAATATATATTATAATCAAATGGTAGATACTCTTAGGACCAAAAACATAAAAATTTGGTGGTCCTATCAAGAGAAAATTTAGATGTTTTTGGCCTTGTCATAGCTTAAATTATGTTGAATCTAAAATTAGTAGCATTATATGTGCCTAAAAATATTGATCTTCATTTATTTCCCAATCATTATACATTCCATTATCATCCACCTATTCAGTACCCATTTATACCATTTATCCTGTGCCTAGTGTTATTTACCATTTTTGGTTGCACTTTCCTTTATAGAGGCTAAAAAGATATCTTGTCTCAATATTTGAAAGAAGTATAATCAATAACCAATAGGGATCACAAAAACATTATCGATAGCCAGATCGATAGTAAGTTCTTCACATAACAACTTTTCTGAAAGGGTGTTGGATAGAAACTTTCTGATTGATAATTTGTATTGCCTCACATGTTGATCAAGAAATGCATCTCCACATCAGTAGGAGCAATAGAACCATTTTTCATTTTCCATTTACACTTAAATTTTCATTACCTTATCTCTTAGGGGCACCCCTATAGACCATCTTATTCTAAGCATGTTATATCATTATGTTCCATGTGTCTCACTATTTGAACGGCATTGACTTGAGGTCCTTTACAATTATGTAGGTAACACTTAATTTCTATTGAGATCAACTTGGTCTCCTTAGCCATGCTATTATTGCTTTACAAGAAATTGATTAATTTTAAATACTCTCACCATTTTACAAGCAAACTAAGCCAATCATCACTTGAGGGCAACTTTTTTCCACTATAGCCAATTATTTTCTAATCATTTTCCTTATACCATTCTATTATACCATGTCTTTACTATTAACCAAGGCTTATTTTTATCTATCTTGCTTACCCTATTTTGATCTTGGTTCCTTTGGTTCTTTCTACACTTTCTATGAGGGAATTTTGATCTAGTTTCAATAGTTTTATAATGTTGTGTTAAATGATAATCTATGGAAATAGTGTGACATTTTATCTATCAAATTATCTTTAATTTATCATCTTATCTAGTACCGCTAATTATAATTGCCTATGGGAAAATCAGTATTATTTGGTACCCCTAATTATAACTACCTTTAGGCAAATTTGAATTATGATGTTGTTTCCTAATTATAACTACCTATGGGAAAATTAGGTATAATGGGTTTTTATCATGCATTACCACATCACTTGGTCATTACTATTATCATTTTCCTTGTCATTTGTCTTTATTTGCAAACTTGTTGTGATGTGATCAATTTTTCACCACTTTTTGTGTGGGTATAACCATTATTACTTGAGTTCCTAATGGGATTATGTATGTTGTGCTCAATTTATGTTTAGGTCAACTTAGTCCCCCATTTTCATATGTTCTTTTTGTCTTACAAGCATTTTAATTAGGAGTGCTCTCATTGTTTCATGAGCACTCTATAAAGTCCCCTCACAATTTTGTGAGTTGGACTATTTTGTGTCTCTTAATCCTCAATCGATTTGAGATACTTAGAAAATTCCATAAACATTCATTAAATATTTAATACTCAAAAACATTTTGTTTTGTGTGTGTGTTTATTTTTGATGTTTGGTCTTTTGAGTTCCTATTTGGTCTTAATTTGTTTGTTTTCCAAGTACATCTCAATGGTCCACATATATCTTGATTAGTCATATCTTGATCTCATGCTATTAAGGTGTTCTTGCTTTCTTTTATACATTCTTATTCCTACTTAAAGTCATGATTGTTCATATCTTGATTTTAAGTTGGGTTTATTTATGTTTTTATTTTTCTATCTTTGCTTTTTTGTTTAAATATAAATATCTATAACTCTAGTCTTAGTCATTTTAACCACTATTTTTAGTTATAGGTATTCACATTTGAATCATCTCAGTGTAATTAAAATGTCATGTCATTATAAGTTCTTCATACTTATGATGCCTAATTTCATTTTGATATAGCAAGCACTTTGTGCTTTAGACCCAAGTCTCTATGTCGATGCAGTTCTAATGAACAACTCTCAAGAACACCAACTAAACTAGGTACCTATAGCTTATTCCACACCTGACTCTATGCAATATGTGCATCTAGTGGCATACATAATGAGTCTAATCAAACACTAGTCAGCTTTCTTCATTCTTCATTTCATTCTCTCCCATTTTTGAGTGAACTACATTAACTTGAGGTCTATTTAGACTATGTAGGTAGCACTTAGATACATGATGTATCTCAAGTCAACTCATCCATCTTCATTCTTATTTGCATATCTTTCATCATTTTTTACATCTTCATATGTCTGGTTTTTTATGGCTTATACAGTCATTTAACCATTGCATCTATGTTTGTGCCCACTCATCTTTAATTTATGTAATAAGTTATATCCTTGAGCTATTGCTTTCTAATTTTCCCTACAGGGGCATAACATTTGAACTAGTCACAAATCTAAATCAGCCCTATAGGGTCAAACCATTAATTATCAATGATCAAAATCAGCCCTACTAGGGCAAACTTGTTTATCACATGATCAAATCTGCTCTATAGAGGCAAATTATTATTTCCTCTCTTTAGAGACATGCTTCTCTTTTTATTCTAATTCTAATCTCTGTGGACTTTTTCCCTCATTCTATCAATATTTTAGTGTGAAACTTGTCTTAGGATTGATCATTATGTAAGTGCATAGCTTTCACCCTAGCTTTGGGTGTGTTCAAAGTGTGTCACTTATATTTTTGGAGTGTATCTTTCCCATTCCCCCATCCTTGCGACCATTTTTCTCTAATTATATTTTGATAATTTATGGAATCAATGCATGCAAGAATTAAATCATCTAGATTTAATCTATTTCATGGGTTAATCTCACTTTCTATCTCTTTTCGAGAGTCCATCCTTCTCTTTCATCCTTGTATGTCCTCTCAAGGGGGAATCATGGGTCATTTCAAATTCCTTCTTGAAAAATTTTTTTTTTGAAAAGATGTTGCTTCATTGAATGTCTCGCTATGTCTTCTCAAAAATGGGCAAAATATAGACATCTAATTCCTAACACCATTTGTGTTGAAATTGTCAATCTTACTCGAATTTGTGAAAATGCACAATTTAGGCTAAAATCACTTAAACATGTTAAATGGTTTGAGATTTTTGTATATAAGTGTAAATTTAGGCTAATTTATCTCTAAATGGAGCAATGCATTTTATGTGATTATTAATTTTTATCAAATCATTTTGATTCAAAATGATAAAAAAGCATTTTGGTGCTCTGAATCACTCTTTTCTTTCGATTCAGAAGCACATGACATGTGCATGTGTTATTTTGTGTTGACAACGTCCTAAATGGGATGATGGTTTGTACACAACTAACATCACCTTCTAATTTTTCTCTATTCAAATTATGACCTATTAATATGACTTTATGATCATTTTGATTGATGAAGTGCACCAATTTCCAAAGAATTGCACTAAAATTGATTAATCTTACTTAGGCAAATTAAATCAAATTATGAGCTTAAGTAAGAATTCCATAGAATTCATTGAATATTTTTTTATTGAAAAATGATTCCAATTAACTACATCATCAAGTGATGTCATTTTTTGGGTGGAATCCATAAGCTAAAAATGCAACAAATATCAAGATTATAGCTTCCCATGCCTCTTTAATGCCCCTTTCTCCCAAATCCTTATGAGGATATTTATGGATATTATTTACATAATTGGATTAATTCATGGCCACCCATATTGATCTTGACATGGATGGTCATGGTTGATCGTGATCAATTTGAAAAATCTATAAATAGGAGGCCTCTCACTCATATTTTTAAGCTTCATTTGTGTGAACTTATTATGTAGCATTCTCTCCATGCCATTTGTGTCTATTGATTATTATGTTTAATTTGTAATAAGATAGATTCATTGATAGGCATAGATTTGATTTTATATCATGATCCTATATTATACTTGGTTTTCTTGAGATGGTGGAGGATCTTGCCTTGCATAATTATTGAAGACTTGAGCACCAAATCAAGGGTAAAAACATGTTTGGAGCCATTTATGGATGATGGGAAGATCTTGAGAAGGTAATGTATGTTTTTTTTTCTTTCATTGAGTTTTTAATTGTCATTTTCACACCCCATTTAATAGTTTAGCCTAGATTGTTAGTTCTTTATGCATTTTTCTTAGATTTTTTTACTAATGCTTGTTCTAACCATATTTTTAATCCATCTCTATAGAGATCAATAAATTCTAAGTTTGACTCTAAGGTATCTACAGTAAAAGAGATATAAGATTTAGACAAGATAGATATGGATGGGCTTCATGGCATCTTGACTAACTATTAGATGAGAACCAATGAAGGAAGACCTCCCAAGAAAGATGCAACTTTTAGAGTTGAGAAGAATTTAAATCTAATAAGGTCAAGGATAAGGAATGCTTAGATGTTGATGATGATCAAATGATAGTTATGTTTGTAAGGAAGTTGAGGTTTGGATTTGATAAGTACAAAGGTAGGTTTCCATTCAAATGTTTCAACTATGGTAATATTGGTCACTTTGCATCTAAGTGTCCTAACAAGGATGAATCTGAGCATAATGAACAACATGATTAACGTCATGGAGACAACAATAAAACCTATAAGCCTGATAAAAACAAGGATTTTAGGAAGTATGAAGGTAGGAAAGGAACATTCAAGAACAAAAAATCTTCTACACAAAGGAAGATAACCCTTCTAATGTAAGTGACTCAAGTGAATCTGATAGTGATGATGGCAGCCATGAACTTGAACATGACAATAATGAAACCTTGTTTATGGCCATCGAATTAGAGAATGAGGATTGTTCAAGTGGGAAATGCATTATGGCTGATTTGGAATTAGATGAAGAAGAATTTGAAGTAGATCTTGAGGAAAAATTGGCAAGTACGCTAGAGGAATTGAAGTTCCAAAGGAAAAAGAATCAAAAACTAAGAATACTTGTTAAAGACTATGAAGAGAAGATTAGCTTGTTTGAGGAAAGGTTGAGTAATGCTTCCAAGGAGTATGAAGAGATCATCAATCAAGTTGAGGCATAGATGAAGATAGTCAATATAAGCCTAAAGGCTAAAGAGGAAGAATGCATCAATTATGAACTTGAACATGATAATAATGAACCTTATTTATGGCCATCGAATTAGAGAATGAGGATTATTCAAGTGGGAAATGCATTATGGCTGATTTGGAATTAGATGAAGAATAATTTGAAGTAGATCTTGAGGAAAAATTGGCAAGTACGCTAGAGGAATTGAAGTTCCAAATGAAAAATAATCAAAAACTAAGAATACTTGTTAAAGACGATGAAGAGAAGATTAGCTTGTTTGAGGAAAGGTTGAGTAATGCTTCTAAGGAGTATGAAGAGATCATCAATCAAGTTGAGGCATAGGTGAAGATAGTCAATACAAGCCTAAAGACTAAAGAGGAAGAATGTATCATGTATGAAACTAAAGTGTAATCCTTGAAAGTTGAGTTAAATAAAACATATAGCAAGGTGAGGACCATTTTTAAGTTTGAAAAGAGCTCTAAAGCATTAGATGATATCTTGAGTAGTCAATAATCTACAAGTGACAAAATAGGTCTTAGTTTCATAAAAGACCAAAAGGAGGCACCTCAAGTCAAGGAGATTGAAGACAAGAAGGTCATCATGAAAAGACCTATTAAATATCCCAATGCTATAAGGTATACCAATTCATCATGAGAAGATTGTAGAAGACCCTCCAAGAATGAGTATTCATGCGACTATGGAAGGAGTCACAGTTCACATCAATAAAAATTTATGTATAAGGTGGTTTAATATAGTTATCATGATGTAGAAAACATTGTAAATTCTATCCTAACAAGGTGAAAAGGTCATCAAGTCAAAACAAGAGGTTTGAATCCTTTAGAGTGCTAGAGAGAAGACAAATGAATGCTTAGAAACCAAAGATAATGAAGATGAGTCACGATCAATCTTCAAGCTCAAGTGGACTACTTCATGTGATAGAGCATGCTTAAAATGTGAAAACAAGTCAATAATGCCTATTTTCTTCCCACCTTGAAGATCAAATGGATGATGAAGAGATCAAACCTATAATAAAAATCAAGCCTAAAAGGGTCTTGAAGGACATTTACTCAGATGAGAGCATGAAGATCTAGGAATCTCATAAACTTGTAATGTTTTAGTTCCCTATAAGAATTGGTGACTCCATTAGGCTTCATGGAGACACTATTTAGGTAGCAAAATCATGATGGATGCTTGGTTTAAGGGGGAGCTATTCAAGTTTGTAACTAAGTTTTTTATACATTGAGAAGTGGTCTTATTAACATAATTCATCTAAATGAGGTATGCTTGTAGTAATGGGGATAATGATGCCCTAATGTTTCATACTCTATGTGATGAGACCCTATAGCAAGAGGGTATGGATTCATATGACAATAATGCAGGACCCTTTGTCATTAATGTCAAAGGGGGAGAAATTCCAAGAAAGGAGATTGATTAAATTAGGGGTGATGAGTGATTAGTTTGAAGAATTGTTAGTAGAGGTTCTTGAAGCATTAGAACATGTTAAGGATGAGGATAGCTAAGTTTTACTTTAGTGTGTAGGATAGTGAAGAGAATTCATATTCCAAGTGGGAAAATATAATCATAGTAAAGATGAATTATTATTCATTAGATAGGAATTAGGAACAACCAAGGTTTCATTAACATTTATAGAGCATTCAGATTAAATTAGACAAAAATAAGCTAAGCATTAAACATGAGAATGCACGTAAGGAATAAAATAATAAATATAATAGTTAACCATAATGAAAATAGTATCTATTGGTCTCTTCAAAGGTGGAACTCACTTCTTACAAACATATATATATATAGTCATTTACAGTCTATGATTATTCACAATCTTCTTTTACTTGGTGTCAAAGAGGAGTCTATTCATATTCTAACCTATTACAAGTCATGGAGAAGGGAAAAATATGCATATATTCAACAAACTAAATATATAATGCATGAATATTAGAAGAATACTCTGCATAGCTTTACTATCTATTTACTTCTCCCAATACTTTCTTGGACTTAAAATGTTATCTCATGCTGAGATAACATTTTAGGATCATCTAAATGTGAACAAAGGGTAGAAGCTAAAGAACTGATTAGACCATTAAGAGTCATAGTAATCACTCAAGGCACCATTTTTTGTTTTCACCTCTTATGCACTACTTAGTTGTCCTTTCAAGTTTTTAACTAAGTAGCATACCAACCTACCACCTTTTTGGGTTTTCAATAGGCTGGCATAACTAGGTGGTCACCCTTTATGGGTTTTCAACCATCTTGGCCTTGCTTGTCTTACTAATCATCCCTAATACCAAATTATATACAAAAATTTTACAATTGACACCTTGCATAGTACTTCGCTTGATGGAAGTGGCATGGATGTAGATGATGAGTGGCCAATAGGATCCTTCACCCTAGACTATGTAGCCTTACACTGAGCAATGACCTACTAGAGCTCAGATAGTGGTTTGTAGACTAGAGTGTTGAGGATCTGGGCAAACTTGTTGTAAAATAAAGATAAGTCAGTCTTATATGCATACCAATTAAGATAACTTCTTGGACCATAGACAATAAGGTGTGTAGTGGTGCATGATATTTGATGAGTTATTTTAGGTCCAAATCATCAGTGATTCTCATGTTTCCTTAGTGTTTTTCACCCTCATCTATATCTCACCACTTAATTTTTCTAGTTTATCTATGTGGCATTAGGCCTAGAGACCAATGAATAAATCACGTAGAATCTCATTTTGATAGTTGAGGATTTTATTGTGCATATTATCTTGAGCATTTATTAAGTCCTAAAGGGCTCTATCATTCTCATCCATCAAAGTGGTGTGGTTGCCCATATTTGTCTTGGCATTTATGGTTGTGGTGAAGTCTACACTGGAACTAGTTAAAGAATTATTCAATTGTTACTTTTAGTCTAGCAAGGTGTACATGACTTGTTGTGCTTGTAGCATAGTGATGTCTAGCATGCCTTGGTATTCCTCTAGTAAGGTGATTAGTGTGGATGCCTTAGATTTCACATTCTATCCCAATGTATTGACTGTGTAAAGTTTTTGAGTTGCAAACCAGTATTTTATTAACTCAAATACCATGTCTTGAGTCTACATTGATCAAACATGACTTGGTCCTCTATTGCTCAAGTGACCAATTTTAGATAAGTGTCCTAGATCATCTTCATAGCTTCTTGAAGGTGAGCCTTCAATTCCATGTTCTCCACCTTGGATTAACCCATCTCTAGCTCTAAAGAGGTGGCCTTCTACATGATTGAATCCTATAATGTGGTTATGCCCTCTATTTATTTCTTTATTGGAAGCCTGAAGACATCCAAAGAAGCCTCCTTCTTGAGAGGGAGTATGACCAATGTGCTCATAGGTGTTGAAGGGTCTAGTCGTGGCATTGTGGCAAGTGGAAATGAAAAAGTGGTGTATCGAGCACCAACTATTAGGACATCTTAGATCCAAACACCTCCCAATGGCAACTCCAAGAGTTGAGGACATATCTAAGTTATAGATGGTACTTCTTATTGGGTTGCCCACTCTAATTTTGCCTGAGGCTACTTTGGTGCCTGTTGTTGCTATATTGTGGCCTCTGCTACCAGCTTGAGTTATTATGCAGTATCTTTAGCCTACTTTATTTTTGTTTCCTCCTCCTCCTCCTTTTTATTCTTCATCTCTTCTTTCACAACTTTTAGCTTTTCTTAGTCTTCTTTGACCTTCAATTTATATCCACATTCTTGTTCTTCTTTCCTCTTATGTTTTACTAGGGCCATAGCCTTGGCTTGTTCCTATATAGCCTAGGCTTATGCTTGTGCTTGTGATTGTGATTGTGCTTGTGCTTGTGCTTGTGCTTGTGCTTGTGCTTGTGCTTGTGTTTATGCTTGTGCTTGTGCTTGTGCTTGTGCTTTTGTTTATGCTTGTGCTTGTGCTTGTGCTTGTGCTTGTGCTTTTACTTATGCTTGTTCTTGTGCTTATGCTTGTGCTTGTGCTTGTGCTTGTGCTTGTGCTTTTGCTTGTGCTTGTGCTTGTGCTTGTGCTTATGCTTGTGCGTGTGCTTGTGCTTGTGCTTGTGCTTGTGCTTGTGCTTGTGCTTGTGCTTGTGCTTGTGCTTGTGTTTGTGCTTGTGCTTGTGCTTGAGCTTGTTTTTGTGCATGTGCCTACACTTGTTTTTGATGTAGGGCTTCATCTTCTTCCTCCTTATTCTTTGTAATTTCCTCTACTTGATGTTGTGTGCTTTATAGCTTCTATTGCATATTGTGCTTTGGCTTATATGTCCTATTTTCATTACTCTTCTTCAGTTTTGTAGCAAGATCAACTTATTTTTCCTTTTGTACCTACACCTATTATGCTTTCTTGGCTATATTTGTGTTTTCTTGGGCCCTCTTAGCCACATCCATGGCTTTTTATCTATCAGCCTCTGTGTCCTTGGCCTTTTCTATAGCATTAGCTTTTTTGGCTTGTTGACTAGCTTATTATTGTTGAGCTTATTCTTTCTATCACTTCTTATAATCCTTACTCATCATTTAACTACACAAGTTACTTCTTCCCTAGAGGCTTATTATTCTTCTTCAATGGATGGATTTGGTGTGAGCTTTTGGACCTCTTGGGCCTATGGTGATGGTGATGAATCACTTGGTCAAAATTTTGAACTAGAAACATATGCTTTCTTACACTTGAGTGTGACCAACCTACATTTTGATGGTGGTGAAGTAGAAAAAGGAATGGGTTGTGCTTCCTACACAATGGCTAATCGTCCAAAGGTGTACTCTTCAAGTGCAAGGAAGATCCTAGCCTCCCACATTATTCAAGGTCTATGTACAAGTGATTCTAGTGGGATATCTAGAAGGGGTGAAAATATGTCCTGATCTATGAATGTGGGAGTAGGTTGTGGCTAGGAAAAGTTGATACTCTACCACAGTTGCTCTGCTTCTTCTCATACAATATTAATAATAATGGATGATGGGTAAGATGGAAGGTCCACCCATAGTTCTGGAGGAACCTATTTACATAATTAAACCATGTGTAGATCTTTTTACAATAATAATTATTTCTCCTCCTCTTTGTCATATAAATATCTAGCCATGTCTACAACCATGACTTTATATACTTCCTGCTCATCTATGCCCATCTACAGAAGGTCACATGAGCTAGTGATCTATGGCACTTTCTGATCATCTAGCTAATTTATAATTCTTCATGTTATATGCTTCAATGAATGGGATGCCAATTGATGCTATATGAAAAGGTTACACTTTCCCTTCTATTGTTATGAGTTAGTGGGTTATTTTGGTTGTTGTGTTGTAGATATGAGTGTGCCAGGTGGAATGGCCTATAGTGAATTCTCACACCAATCTATGAAATATTTTTGCTTGGTGACTTATGCCTGTGCCATGTCCATTATGAAAAATAATGGGAGTAGTGTGAAGGGTGACCATGAAAACTCATGAATATGGATGAACACACCCTTCAATAGCAAAGTGATAGTTATTTGTTGACCCAAATATTACATGACATTGGTAGCACCTGGGTATGTGTTGTGATCATTTATATACACTATTCTCACCATGATTTGAATTTTCCCTCATGTGCTAGGGATCCATTCTCTTATGTAAATATGATATTATGAAATTATTGTACAACCCAATAATCTGTGTTAGGGTGCACTTCTCCCTCTGGGGACTTCTATTATGTAAAGCAGAGCAAGAAGATGAGAAATTGGTATTGAAATGTCTACTTTAGAGAGGTGAAACACTTGTCAATTTTGGCAAGTAGCTCTTGAATGAATTACTCTAGCTACTTGAATTGTTCATTTTTGTGGATCATACAGTGGGCAATGTCCATGACTCTTTTTGTTATTTATTTTATAGACTTGGTCATCTCCCAGAACCTTCTTGTGATGTACTTGATGAGGATACATAATGGCTCATCAAGGAATTTTTCAATTGGAATCCCTCTATTAATCTAAACATACAAATATTTAACTTCTTGTAGAATGGGGGCATTCTTGTCTTGTATGGATACAATGAATCTCCTCATGTAAGCATGCCCAAATATTGGGCCATGGCTTCTATGTTGATTACAATGGTGATGTCTAGGTTGAGGTAGATATTTTCATCATTATATCGATCAAGCAAAACTTCTATGATCTCCCCCAAGTCACCAAAGGTAGGCATCCATAGCAGGTGCTCAACATCTATGTTATGGAATTGATGGGGGGGCTATGAGAGTGATTGGTTACACAACATCAACAAGGTCTTGATGAAATAATTTCTATTCTGCTTGTTGAAGGAAGTCGAAGGACTCTGGATCATTAAACTTGGTTTGCTTGAGAGCCATGTCTATGCTCATTACTTATTTTTGTGCCTTTATCAAACCCCTGATGAGCCACAAAGTATCCATGTCTACTGAAGTGATGAAATTATAATGATATATATTATCTATGCAAGAAAGCTAGCTCAACTCTTTGTAATTATAGATCATGAAAAATATGCACAAGGATGAAATGCCAACTTGATTCTTGAACTTAGAATTTATATAATTGGCTCTTATTGGATTCCATGTGAATTTCATGCTTACCTATCCACTCATCATGAATTCAATGGTGGATGTGGAAAGTCTTTATCTGATCTAGCAATTAAGATATTCATTAGCACATGTGTGTAATTACATCGTTATGTTATTTAGTGTTCATATAGGGTACAAGTAGATGATGTTGATGGGCCTCTATTATGTTGAATTTCAAGTCAATTGACCCTTGGATATGGCATTTAATTTTGGTGTATGACCGATATATAATGGAAATTTTGTTGATGTGACTTTTTCATACCTTTCTCTGACTTAATTGCTGTCATTCACTCCTCTTTGACATCTATGATGGTGAACATGAATTCTCCTATACATGATTTATGCATGTTATGCTTAGTATCTTGGTCCTCAATTGGTATTTAAGAGATCTCTATAAACACACATAGATAGAAAAATAAACACACAAAAACATGTAAAATTGAAAAATCCTAATCTACTTGGTGTTACTTAGCACCCACTCACTTAGTAAAATGAGATCAATTTGACCATTAGAGGTAGGGCTTAAGCCTACAGCCATTTACCCAACTTGGTAAAATGGTTCCCTAAAGATCTATTATAACCATGTTTCCTTGTTGTGTTAGTTCATGTATAATATAAGGCCCTTTCCATTGAATCTATAACTTACCTAGAAATGCTCTGAAATGACTGTCATATAATAAGACTAGTTAATCCTAATGAAATTCCTTATGGTGAAAATTCCTATCATGCCATGACTTTTAGATCTATTTGTGAACTTCCTGAATCCACATTATTCTACATCTATACTCATCCATCCTAATCAATCCAATAAGTCTGTTGGTTAGATATTCATGATCCCCTAGTCTCATGACCATGGTGATGCATAGACTAGGTACTAAGTATTCCATTAGTATAATTGCTTCAAGTTCATATACCAATTAGAATAGAGTAAAATCGAATGATATTTTGTAGTGTATGTGATATGCGCATAGAATTTTAGGAATGCAATCTTCCTAGTCATCCCTCTTAATGTTGTAGATTTTAGTCAACATTTTTTACAACACTTTATTGGAAGCTTCAGCTTGGCCATTAGCTTATGGATGGTACATTGATTTTTTGATGAGAAATCATAAATTCTTCTGTAAGATCCTTGATGGTTTTATTCAAGATGTATATGCCTCGGTCATTGACAAGATTGATAGGGCATATAAACCTTGTAATAATATTTTCATAAAAAAACTGTATTACATCTTTCATACCACAACTAGGTATCATAGAAGCTTCAACCCATTTGGTAAAATAGTTGCTTGCAGTGATAATATACCTTTATTTATTGTATTTTCTCAATGGATTGATGATTCTAACAAATTCAATTCCCCATTTTTCAAAGGGTTTCTCAACTAACAAAGGTTGTAAAGGCATTTCATATTTTTATAATGGTTTACCCATGCATTGGTAGACATCGTAGTGCTACACTACTCTATGTGTAACCTAAATGAGATTTGGCCACCATAACCCACTCTATAACAACTTATTGGCAGTAGATTATCTGATAAAATGTCCTCCTACTACTCCTTGGTGTGCTTCCTACAAAATTTGAGGTTGTTCATGTTCAAAATTACCCTGTGTAGTACTTTGTCCTTACCCATATGATACAGAAGCTCATTGATGATGGTGTATGGTAAATATTGGGTGACAAATTGCTTCTTGTCCCTCTCTTGATAGTGCATAGTGAATACTCCTTATTCAAGGGAGTTGTAAATTTCTTCAAATTTTTCAAGAATCATAGACACATTAAAGAGATGAGCATCAAGAGAGTCTTCCTATAATTCTTCTAATTCTTTGCCATTAGGAATATGACTGAGAATATCCGACCCCACATTATCTCTTCTTGTATTAACATAAATGCAAAATTGGAACACCTAAAATAAGATCAACCACTGAGAGATGCATCCTCCTATTAGTGGTTTGTTGACAAGGTATCATAGGGATTGATGATTAGTGAAGACTTTGAATGGTGTGGCAATAAGATAGTGTTAAAATTTCTATAGTGCAAACATGATAGCCAATGTTTCTCATTCAGTGGTTGTGTTGTTCTTCTCTACATTAGACAGTTTGCAAATTGTAAAATGAATAGGATGGTCGAGTCCACCATCTCCTAGCTATGCAAGCACAACACTGATTGTGATAACCAAAGCATCCACATGTACATGAAAGGGATTTCTCTAGTCTAGAAAGATGAGTATGGGTACATTAACCAATCTTTGCTTTAACTTAATGGAGGTTGCTTGGTACTCTGAAGTCCACATAAATTTTGCACTTTTGAATAGTAAAGATTACAATGGAGATGAGATGGATATGTATCCTTTGATAAACTTGTGATAATACCCTGTATGGCATATAAAATATCATACTTCCATGGAGCTTACTGGTGGAGGCATACTCAAAATAATTACAATTTTTGCATGGTCTACCAAAATTCCTTCACTGCATACTACATGGCCTAGAAAGATGCCAAAAGGTGTAAAGAGGAGACATTTATTTAAATTCAAATAAATACACAAAGCTTGACATCATTTTAACATTAGGCATAGTTTAGACAAATGTACTTTGAACAAGGAAAAGACTACCCAATCATCAAGATAGACTTTTAGGAATTCCTTGAATACAATCACCACTGTGCGAGAGAAAACTGTAGGTGCATTCTTAAGGCCAAAAAACATGACCTTGTACACAAAATATTCCCATTCTATGGAAAAAGTCATTTTGGATCTATCTTCTTCTATGGTGGGTATTTGATGATAGCCACTAAAGCCATCCATGAAATAATAGACTTCATGGCCTACAATAGATTCTAAAACTTCATCTATGAATGGAATTGGGAATGGATCATTTACACATGCATCATTTATAATGTGATAATATCCACATAATTAGATTTCTCCTATATTCTTCAACTTCACTACCATTGGACTCACCCAATTTTCCTTGTCTATAAGATAGATTATTCTTGTGTCTTAGATTCTATCATGTTTAGCCTTCACTTTCAACTTCATGTTTGGATTTAACTTATATGTGTTAAGTTGTGGAGCTAAAAGCTTCACCCAGATGAGAAAAATGTAAGGTTGCTGGAATTACATAGTCGTTGACGTCGGTCAGGGTCGACCAACGTCAGTCAAGTGTCGATTGGAAGTTGTCGGCGTCGGTTATAGATCGGCCGATGTCGGTCATGTGTAGGCAGATAGGGACCGATGTCAGTCACCTGTGCATTCCAAAATTCTATTTTCATGGGACGAACGGATTGTTTACATGATAAGTTGAACTGTTGGTTGTAAGTCTGTGTTTCTATTTTTGGTAGGACTGATTTGGAACTTTGATTAGGAGGTGTATCTAACTGTGGAGAATGCATAGCTCATGATCCCTAATTCTAGATTCCTAACAAGTGGTATCAGAGCTATTTGTGGTTCTAGATTCCTAACAATATGGTCATTTCTTTGTAGGTCATGTGCACTCCTTTAGTTCAATATGTATTTTTCTGAGAGATGGATTAACTCCTCGGACCTCTAAAATTTTATTAGGAAATACATCTTGATAATCCCTTAGAATTTGTATAACTTTAGAAAATTTAGCTTCTATCTAATAATCACCTATATGCACCAATTTGGGAACCTCCTTTGTTCCAATGTTTGCTACATGTTTTTAATGGTTTACTAGTAAATATTGAGCTTTTCTTCATCCATATATTCTTGTATCATTCATTTCCCTTCCTAGTCTAGAATTTGTATGTTGTACAGCTTATCTTCTTCAGTAAGTTTTGCATTAACATCCTTTAGTGTTCTACTAGTTGTTCAAGTTCAAATAATTCAATCAAATCTAGATCACCAGCAAAATCAGAATCCTCAATGTCCTCTTCTTCATTTTATATGTAGTGGTATGGTTGCGTAAGAGATTGTTCTTCTTTCTTGGTAGTTTGATATCTTTGTAATGTTGAATTGAGATCAAAAGTTACATTCTTCTATGGAATAGATTCCATCATGGTGATTAAGTCTTCTACACACCCATGGCATAATAAGTGTTCAATTTTTTGTAATGCATTATGAACCATAGGGTTTTCATCTTTAAAAAAAAATGTCTGGATGAAATCATTTTTCACCTATGCCCAATGATTTATCTCCCTCATGTGCTCTTAATGTATATACCATTATGATGGTAATCAAGTAAGTGTATAATGGAATATGTGAACCCAATACTTTAGAGCCACACATTACTTAATCCATACTTCAACACATTTAGGAATATGAATTTTAGGACACTCACCTTCTTGAAATAAAGGCCAATTGCTTCAAATGATAAGTGCTAGTTGGAACCTACTAATCATGAGCTTGCATGCATCATCCCACCTGAGTTAGTCATTTCTATAAATTTCACATCATGTAGCTACAACTCCCTTCAAAGTACTAACCCACTGGCTGATGATAAGTACATGAATTTATAAGCACATAATGAACTCATTGATATCCTCAGTTGCATAGTACACATGAAGTTGTCTCTCATGTGTAAAGACCTTTCTCATAGGTCAGAGTTCATGATCACCTCAGGCCCAATTGAATAGGTATGTGTTTGAGTCTCTACTGATAGATGAAGTTATTTCCCAAGGAAAAGTGACTTATCTCATTTAATCTATACAGTTATGCATATGATCATTAGTTTGATAGAGGAAGTCAACTTTTGACTGAGTAGGGGATTTTGTAGACATAGATGCACAATCTTATATGACAAATTGGGTTGCCAATGGTTGCATAACTACTAGTTTACACCTCCATTATTCTGATGTATTTAACTATTGAGTGAGTAATGATTTTATCTGAGGTTTAGTATACTCATACAAAAAGTTACACTTGGCTGTGTGTAAATCTTTTAGATTTTATTCAGAGTTCACATTCATCCAGTTGGTTTCTTACACAACATATGGAGATTTTGGTTTAGCCAGAATGATGTATGGTTTATGCACTCTATTTAGATTAATGATGATAACCTTATCTTCTTGGTACATCTCTAATTAATTTTGAACCATGTTGATATTCATATTAACATCATATACCCATTTCTTACTAATCAGCATAGGGTAATGTGTTATTGTTGCCTTCATGTTGATGGCTTCAAAGTCACCTCATAGAGTCAGTTTTGTGACTTTGATTTTAACATCTTATAATCTACCAATAGGCTCAACTCTTCCATAGTCAGATAAGCTCAAAGTTAATAGGTTTTAACTTAGAATGGGTTATCCAATAGCCTCCCATGTAGACCTAGGAATCATATTGATTATGCTACCAAATTTAAAGACAACATTTGGAATTTCATACCATGCAACCTCAATATCAATTCATGCATCTACATCCTATGGATTCTTTGTTTTGACGTACCAAACCAACTTTTATATCTTCTATTGTATGTACTACACACACTCCAGTAGATTATGTAGTAGGTTTATGATATTTTATAAGATGTTTTTATTGTGTATCATGCTTAAAAGTTTCAGAAGATCTATTAGCACTGTGACAAATTCATCTTGGTACATAATGTGCATGATTTAGACATACATTTAAGCATCTATTGTCACATCATCACCCTTAGTAGTGTCTTAATGTTATATGTTTTCAAAATCTACATAGATTTATACATAATCCCCTTATCTATAGCTAGGTCTAGGTATTTGTCCTATTTTGCTTTTTGAATACCCTGATCTTGAGGCATTTCTAGTAGAGGCAAACCTTTTTTTACATGTTGTTGTCATATAATAGTGGTCAGGAATACATCATCATTATGATGTGTACTTACCATATTCACATTTTGAATGGCCTTGTTTGTATTTGCTTCTCTAAGATAGGATAATATTATGTGTCATGCTAGTCATATATTTTGTAGTATGTGTAGTAAGACTATCTTTAAGGATTTAAAGAGAATTTTTTTTGTACATGATTGTACTCTCCACACATGTATCATTACAAAGGAGGCCATTGATAGTTATTTCCTCTACCACCTTGGTAACTCCTCTATATCCTCCCCTAGCTCCTTTATTGGATTGATATCCTCCTCTATACTTTCTTTATTGTTACGTAGTGTTCTAATGTTAATGTTTTTGGGTATTATCTCTAATATCAAACTATTATTACACCACTGGTGGAGTCTAACTAGTTTGTTGCTACTATGTCAAGGTTGAGTTCCAGGGTGATGCATGATAGTATATAGAGATGGTGGTGTCTAACTCAATGAAGGAGGGGTTCAACCAACTAGACCTTGAGGTTGGTATTGTGTCAAACTAGAAATCTATTATGGACTTGTTTTGGTTGCACAACCTTTATCAACCTCTAAGCCTAGAATCATTTGATTTATCAAGGACATTTATTGCACAGTGATAGTGAATAAATTTTTGGTGATGCCTTCCTTAAGATCTTGAAAATCACTACAGTTATTTTCATCATGATTATTTGACTTACAAAAATTACAATATATATTCTTGACATACTTTTGCATAAGGTGTAACTACGTTTTTACATGCCCCACTACTCGATATATTTCACAAAATTATGTCTTAATATTAAGATAATCATTCATGTGATGTCCTTATTTTTTGCACTCCATACACCATAGATTTAATTTAGGTTTATCTGCCTCATGGAATTACTCCATTTTCTTTATAAAATTATATAGTATATTTTTAATCTTGGAATTGGTAACATGAGCTTCTCCATAATCTTCAATTTTCTCAACTCATAGGGCAGTAGATCTATCATCTACTTTAGTAGAATATTAAGTTTATATAGTGGTAAACCTGATTCTAGAGTGCAATCTTTCGATGAACCTTGTAGTTTTGTATTTATTTGTTAAGTTAAATTTTACCTTATTCATCACATCAAAAAATCTATGGTCATAGTCGTAGACTGATTCTCTCAACTTCTTCTTTATCTCCTTCAAGTCTTGTATAGTTTAGCTAGTATATTTCTTTATCTTGAATTTTGCAACAAATCAGTCCTTAACATCTTGTAGACTTACTTGCTAAACTTATCTTTGGTATATGAACTCAAGTGCTCTTCTGGGTAGTGCCCCTACTAACTCACATTTTTTGAAAACTTCATTAGTGATGCCCTTAACTTGCCATCTCATTTCATAGGTTAATAAGTACTATTCAAGGTTCATAGACCCATCATACATTGTTAGGTTTATGAACAATTTTAGATGACCCATTGTGTAAACTAGTGTTGATGTAATATGTTGTGTATATGTTCTAAGAGGAAGCTACATTCTAGGTGATCTTGCATGCATACTACTTTGTGCACTAAGAGAGTTAATGTGTGTACTTTGTTTTTCTATGCTTCCTTATTTTCTTTGTTTGGTTTCAACAAGACCTATAGCCTTTAAAGCCTTTCAAATTGATGTTGTTTGAATTTCAGTACCCCAGTGATGCACTTGTTCTAAAAATAGACCTTCCCAACTATTATTTTCTTATTCACCTGACTAAAAACTTCTACTAGAATATAAAATATTAGGTGAAAGGATGTGTGCTCTTCTAGTGAATGATTATTTCCTATGACTTCTTATTTTATTATGTTCAAACTTGTGATTAACCTATGACTGTGTCCTAATTCTTTACTTAAATCTTCTTCTTCTGATAATACCCATTCTTATAGTTGTGCACTACATCTATCATCTAACTTCTCTATTTCTATGTTATTCTCACCTTCTTCTTCAAACATCTTCATCTCATTCTTCATCACTTATTTCTATCTAATGGCATTCATCATCTTATTTATTCAACATTCATCCTTCATCTCTTTCATCATGCTCATCACATGTTATTAATTATTCATCACCTAGTTTACTACTACTCTTACCTCTATTAGTAGTTACTTGGCTATTCTTTTGTTTATTCCACTTGTTATGTTATCATAGTTCACATTCTAAATCTAGACTTTTCTTCTGATTCTTCTTCCCTTGTGTCTCCATTTTGGATTCAGGTTGAATCCTTACTTACTCATCTAACTATCATTCACCATCATGTCATACATATGCCCATACACTTGAAGTGACTACTCTATATTGGCTAGAGTAGGCACCATGGCCTTATCCACAACCAACATCTTCATAAGGAGAGGTAGTCACTACAAAAATTTCCCTCTAATTCTTTAGATAAACAAGTCTTACATAGATTTGAAATCTATATATCCTTGTACTATAAACTTGGTAATATATATATCTATGGTGGTAGCAACCCAATAGTCTATCGCCCTTGTCCAATTAGTTTCCAGTTTCTTCAACTAGTCTATCTTCTCTTTAGTCCATATGATTATTTATTTCATTCTGGGGTTAAAGCAATAGTATTCCAACCATTAATTAGCAATAAATTTAAGTAACTCACACCAAAATATTTTTTAAATCTCTCCATAGATATGCTCTTATATGATTTCTTGTGTAGTGAGACTAGTCCATTTGGATTCTTATTCTATGAAATTACATACTTTTTGGTCTAACCATGTCTCAATATCTATCTACCTCAATAACCATCTTAACATAGTTTCCTCTGGAAGGAGTGTTTCCATGCTCATCACACCATTGTTAGTAGAGGTTCCTAAAGCATCATAACATGCTAAGGATGAGGATAGCTAAGTTTTACTTTAGTGCATAGGATAGTGCAAAAAAGTCATATTCCAAGTAGGAAAATAGAAGCATAGCGAAGAAGAATTATTGTGTGTTAGATAAGAATTAGGAGAAACCAGGGTTTCATTAACATTTATAGAGTATTTAGATTAAATTAGATAGAAATAATCTAAGCATTAAACATGATAATTCACTCAAGGAACCAAATAAGAAGTATAATAGGTAACCATAACCAAAAAAATCTTTGTTGATCTTTTTGAAGGCAGAACTCGCTTCTTATTACAAACATACATATATATAGTCATTTCCAGTCTATGATTGTTCACATTCTTCTCATACTTGGTGCCAAAGAGGATTTTATTCATATTATAACATATTATAAGTCATGTAGATAGGAAAAAATATACATATATCTAACAAACTGAATACTAATGCATGAATATCAAAAGAATATCCTCTGCATCTTTACTATCTGTCTTCTTCTCCCAACAAGAATAATTTGCCATCAATGATAAAGGGGGATTTTATTGAGAAGTGTTGTCATTTATTTAAAATTTAATTTTAATGTCATTTATTTCAAGGTTAATTTTTATATTATCGATGTCAAAGTACAGATACATAGTGAATAGTCGGTGAGATATAATCCAATGACATGAGAGAATTTGAAGCCAACTTGATCTCTTTTGATTGAGATAGAATTTTAAGGTAACCTAATGATTCCTATAAGTAAACTATCATGATTTAGGTCAGCTTTATTACTATCAATGTTTTCACAAAGAGGTTTTGATAATCAGGTCAAGGTAAGCATGTTTTGAGTACTAGGTGTCTTGAGAAGCCTAGTCATTACAAGCTTAGTCATATCATGGGCATATGCATGATAAGAAAAAATAAGTATGTATGGAGGTATGATATTATCTTGGGAACATTAAATTAATTATATTAAATAATAAAATCATCAGGTAGTGTTTTCAAGATCAATTGTCAAGTCTCAAAGTGCTTAAGAAGCCCAGTCATGACACTACTCATAGCATGAAGGAACTTTGTGAGAAGGTATGAGCATGGTGGCCTGGTGAAATGGATACATAAAGGCATAATATGCATTATATGGTTTTTTTAATATGAATATTAGGAATTTTATCACTTAGGTATGTTTCAATGTGAGCCTATAGGGGTAAGTCTTATAGTAACTAGACTAGTTTTAGACCCTGTCTGACCCAATAAGGTGCCATGAAGTGTTTTCAAAACCCATGAAGGATAAAAATAGTTTTAAAGCATGTGATAAGTTTATTAATCATGTGAGTGAAGTGGAGAGTGCATGAATAGTGGCTAAAAGGTCATTTTCAAGGCCTAATGGGACTTGTAGGTCAAAAGCCTAGAGAACAAAGATAGAGATTATGGCCTAATGGGGTATCAAGACTAGTTTACAAGGTAATAATTGATAAATGAGTAATTATATAGGTATTTAATTTTTTTCAAGTGTTTTTTCCAATTTTTAGGTCAATGTTTTCAAGGAAATGCATAGAATGTGGTTTTGAGGTTTTCTGTGTACATAGAATAAAAGATTCTCAGCCCGAGAAGAAATTTTAAGTACTCATTGGCATGTATAACCTATAAATGATAACATAAAATATTAATTTTATATGGGGAAGGGTCCTATCTCAAATTTCCAAGAATTGGTTTCTATAATAAGGGCCTAAGCTTTATGAATTATCATTAAGACTGTAAGGTGGTTTAAACCTCTCTAAAACCATAACTTTGACCCAATATGGAAGATATTGATATAAATGCCTTAGAATGGATTAGATGACCTAGTTTGATAATTGTATCATGTATTGTACTCTCCTAGGTATATCTAGGTTACATTGGTCTATCAAGTGAGTAAGTGGACCCAACAAGAAAAGCCATGTTTCTTAAAAATTCACTATAACAAGCAGAGTTGATTGAGTCAAAGTTGCTAAATGGATGGAGGTTGAATCTTGAGACTTATATATTATTTACATGGTTGTTTATAATTATGTTACATACTTCAAATTTTCTAAACCATTCATGCAATTTGACCTATCGTTAATAGGCCTAGTAATGTAGATAGTGAGAAAAACCAGGCAGAAGTGGGAATGAGATTAGGGATGTGTTGTCATGGATTAGGGATGGATATAAATGCATGGTTTTTTTTTCAAAACCTATATTACACATTAATTTTAATTATATTTTTTTAAGGTTAGTGGATATGTTTATAATGTTGCTCATAAGTTGACATGTCTATTGCAGATGAGATAGTGAAGGTGTAAGGTTGTGAGATTGATCTACAAGACCATTATTATCAGTTGATCATGGTATATTTATATCTAATAATTACCTAATTATCTCATATTATAATACACATGTATCATGTGTCTCCAAAATTTTATAGACAAGATTTAAAACTAATTCTCACCATGATTGTGTTTGAAGGTGTATTGACAAGTCTAAGTAATCAAGTGGGAATGATGAGTTGTAGGCTCTCTGCGCTTAACTGAAGCATTTAATGAATATATTATTTTTTATCAAGACATTATTGTCTTATCCATTATTTTAAAATTATTTTAAGTTAGTATAATAGTATTGGTACATTGAATCCAAAATGGCTTGTCTGATTGAGTAAGGTCTGAGAAAAGAAAGGTCAATAGATTGGTCTGTAAAACCAATATTAATCATTTGCACTTGTGATTTTTTTTATGGAATTTTATCTAAGGATGATTTAATATCATATTCATAATTTTTATTACCTTAATATTATTCCTAATTGTGTCAAAAGTTCAAGGTTCCATGGTTGTGTTTTGAGACCAATTGGTAGTTCTAAGTAAGCTACTTGCTAAGAAGGGTTTGAGCATTTTTTCCATGAGTTATGAGGTATAATGCACATGGTGATGACCCTAAGGTCATGAGGATTCTCTGTATATATTTTTTTCCATGTTTTTTTTTTAAATTTGTGTTTGTGCTTCAATTGTTTTAGATAGACTTTTTGGGTATACACAGGGCTAATATGAATTGTTCTAATGATGTGCTTCAAGTAATGATATGAGATAAAAAGTGATATGGAGCCTAGATGAGCTTAGCATAGGTCTATTGGGATGAAATATGATTTTATTATTTTTTTTAAAGTGTTTTAATATTCTCTAAAATATCAAAGGGTAACATGTGCTAAATAGGCCTAATGGGATTAGGCCTCCATGAGACCTAAAAGACAGATAAGGCCTATTTGAGAAAGGTCAGACCTAAAGGGAATCAAATCACATTAAATACATGCTGATAAGTTGTTATAATATCCATTCCATGTCCAAAATAATATGACAAGATTTTTTGGTTGACTAAGAAGGATGTGAACAAGAAAAGTCTTATATATATACTAGGCATTTTTAGGCCTATGTGTGAGTGTGTATAAAAAATGAAAAAAAAGAGGAAATAGAAAAGTATAAGGAGGTATTAAATACCTTTATTAGAGGATAGATAATAATTTATTAACATTTTATATAGGTTTTTTGTATTAATATCAAGGTCATATGACCTAATCAAGTCAAGAAGAGGGCTAGCTGAGCAAAGAAGGCTAGAGATCAATTTTGAGAGGGATAAAAGTGTGTGAAGAGCTGAGAAAGGATATCATCATATGTTGTATGATAAACAAAATGTTATAAAGTTTATCAAGTGATTTAGGTGGATTAATTAGTGCTAATTCATCTAGGGGGTTGGTGCCTCCTTACAAGTGGGTGCTTGTTAAAGCCTAGCTAAGTTAGCGCTTAGCTAGTTGGGGTTGGTACTCCATATGAAGTTGGTGCTTCACTAAATTTGGTGTTTATCTTATAGGAACATATTTGATTTGCATCATCAGTGTGTTTTCTTCCCCTTGAGGTTTACATTATCTTGTGGATTGGTGCTTATGCTTGCTAAGATGTACATGCTTGTCTAATGATCTATGATTGCTTAAGTAAGATTATTTATGAAAGTTTGGAAGATTGATTCACCCCCTATCATTCATTTTTATTCCAAAAAAAATTTCATTTATATAGGGACATATATTTTCTTATAATTTAATCTATATTATATTTATACACATTCAAGATGTTTGAGAGTGGTTTTAGACCTCTAAGAGCTATAATGCAAAGTCTAGGTTTTGGAGGATCCTATCATATTTCAAACTTAGATTCTAGGGTTTTAGGGTTTCAAACTTAGACATGTTTTAGGGTTTTAATATTTCAAAGATACATCATTATAGGTATGAAGGCTACATGAAGGGATGTAGTTATGATAGAATAGTATGATAACATCTTTCATAAAGTGCCACAATTCAATCCCACCCCATTCCTTTTGTACCTCTTCAGGCATACACTCTAGTAGAAATGCATCGATGAGCCCCTAGTGTATACTAGAAATATATAATACAAAAAGGCATACACAACATGATTTCAAGTTATAGGTTACACTTCTAATAGTAATATCATAAATAAAACACATGCATCACTTTTTTCATTTTACAGATCTTGCATATTTTAGCTATATTTTGATAAATTTAATCATCAATTAATTGGGGAAATTAGTGATGTGATTTGGGATAAATTTATCCCTATGAACCTAATTCTTAGTATAAATGATTTTAATTGAGGCTAAAATTATTGGTTTAGGATTTAAAGAGTTTATGATTTATGGTTTAGGGTATAGGGTTTAAGGTATATGGTTTAGGGTATAGGGTGTAAGGTTTAATCGCTAAGGCATTTTGAGATAATTTTAGCTTGTTGAACCTACTTATGACTATAGAATTTGATTTTGGATACAATTATCCCCAATGTCATCACAAGTTGATCCAATTAGTCAATTGGAGCAATAATTGATGCAATTTGGTATAAAGTAAGCCCTATGAAAATAATTATTACTCTAAGGGTTAAATCAATTGGTTTAGGGTTTAAGGTTTATGATTTATGGATTAGGGTTTAGGGTTTAGGGATTAGGGTATAGCATATAAGGTTTAGTTTTTAGGTTATAAGTTCTAATCTTGAAGGCAATTGGGGCCAATTTGAGTTCATTGAACCTATTTATGACTACAAAATGTGATTTTGGGCTTAATTATCTATAATACCATTATAAATTGAACCAATTAGTCAATTAGGTAAATCAATGATGTAATTTGGGATAAATTTATGCCTGTGAACATAAAATTTACCCTAAATTATGTTAATTTAGGCTAAAATGATTTTTTTATGGTTTAGGGTTTATGATTTAGGGTTTAAGGTTTAGATCTTAGGTTTAATGTGGATCTAGAGCATCACAAGCAATGTAAAGAGTTAGCATGTTTGAAAGCTTCAGTATGGTCATTATTAGTTTGATATGGATGAGAGAGGTCATATAGGGTCCTATAAAATGCTTAGGAATTATTATAAGTTTTAGAATGATGTGTATTAGCTCTTTAGAGATTTCTTGCCAAAAAGCCTAATTTATAATTTTGAATTTAAAATGATGCTTTAGATGGGTTTGTTGAATCTTGTGAGAAAAAAATGTTTTTAAATGTCTTATATGATCCTATAAATGTATTTTAGGGTTTCATATATTTTAAATACTTGAAAAAGAATATATGTCAATATTATAGGAGTTTATAACTACCACTACTACGTGGAATAACAAAGAATAGAAATTAATTTGCATATTTTGAGAGCTATAAGGATTTAATTGCATGTAATTTAAAGATAATAATTTTAGAGTAATATTCAATAGTGTAGAACCTCAACAATTTAGAGGTAAAGTAGAATAAAATACCATAAAATATGAAGTTTTGACAAGAACCCTGCCTGGACAATACAATTTTGTGTTTTGAAAAGGAAACCAATGAAATTAAGTATGTTTGTAGATTCATTAATACTTTTAATATCTATTAAATATTATGAGGTTTATTTTATTTTAATAGATAATAAATTTTATTTTTAAACCTATAGGTTAAGGTTTAGTACTTAGTCTAGACAGGACTTGAGAATTGTGTTTTGAACACAGTCTTATTAAGGGAGAACAAAGGTATTTAGAAGAGATTCATTAAAAATTATTGTAAATGGTTTCCAATTGAAAATATTATCCTATTTTACATTTTATAACTTCTTTCTAAATGTAAGAGTATACTTCAAGTTTCATTGTACTAATCAAAATCTCATTTATAAGCCATTTTATGATAGTACAGTCTAGAATGACAAAGTGAGTTAAATTATTGATGGTGGTGGAAGGATTTATTAATTGTTTTAGATCATAAATATGATTTAAATTTTATATAATCTAAATTTAACCCTTGTTATCTCATTAATTCACTAGAAGTATATTGGCCAATAGACCTTCACACACAGTCTTCTAAAGCATTCATAGAATTCTAGAAATTGGTATGTTTGGAGCCTTCGAATGATTATTCAAGAGAAATTAGAAATTAATGAAGGTGGGATGAGGTAGGGTAGAAAATAAATATCCCTTATATACTTTTTAAATTAAAAACAAACTCCTGTTATACCATTTTATTATCCCTCAGCCTACACAGTTTGATAAGACAACTCAGAACTATGTGTTTATGCCATTTTTGAAACTATAGTGGTTGATCCACCACATATAGATATTGGAAGAGTTTAAATATACTTGGTAAGACCTAAAAATATCTTTTATTTGATTTTAAATATTTTAAAACTTGAAATTTTCATTTTTGTAATCTCTCGGCCACCTACAAGGCTATCTATAACTAGCTTCAGTTTAGGAAATGGAAACTCCCATAACTTTTGTTTGAACCCTCAAAAAACCATAAAAAATTGTAATCAAGGGTTATTTTTCATTCCCAAGAGTATTAAGGTGGTTTTCAACCTATATAGTATGATCTAGTATGGTTTCCTAGACTGTGTCTTTATTCCAAGCCTAAGAAACCTAATTGGAAAAGAAGGTTATTGAGTAAGGGGGTATACCCTAAGAGTTAGACCATAAAACTTTGTATGAATTTAAAAATATATAAATATCACCAAAAAATATTATTAATTTGTCTTAATAATCTCTTTATGAACCAAACCAAGGAGTTTTACATTAAAATAAGGTTACTAGAGAGGGGCTTAAAGAAGGAAAGGGTAGATTGTTAAAGAGTTATTGCTTGGTGATTGGTTAATTAGTTAGGATGTATGTTAGAGTTAAAGTGGAAAAGGAGAGACCATTAGAGTTCTCAAGAAAAGGTAATAACCTTATATGTATGGTTTTGACTTCTAGACCTATGTGCCTATCTCAAAGGATGAACAAGATACAGGTAAGAACCAAAAATGAAGGAATGAAAGTATTGATGGTGATAGTAGCAAAGAACACAATAAGTGTTTTTGGATAACAAGTATACAAGATAAAGAATAAGGTTATATGCTCAGGTGCCTAGTTTGTCAAAGAGAATGATCAAAGTAGATTTAAGAAGCAAGCAGATACGTGTATTAAGTAATTCAAAAACCAAATTAAGATCATTAAACAAATATCAGAGGTCAATTAAAGCTTTCAAATCAAGAATTAGAGGTAAATAAATTATTAAAAAGGGTGCATGAAGGATATTTATCCATTAAGTGGTATCAAAACAAGAAGATTTTGTTGGCAAAGAAGAAAGTGTATAAACAAGAAAAGGTTCCTAGTTTACTAAATTTGTTTTGATCTTTTGTTTCTCATTCAAGAATGTGTTAATTTAAGAAGAACCTTGTAAGTTATAATAAGTGCATGTAAAGCCCAATTGAGGCTTATAAAAGAGAAAAAAACCTAAGTGAGTTCATAAGAGGTAAGTAGACAAACTTGATGAGAGAGATAGGTCTAAGTGAGGTCCTAAAGAGTAAACAGAAGGTGAGATGAATATGGAAAAGAAAAAGAAAAAATAGGGCATGGTAGAGATAGAATACTACAAGGAAAATAAGGTCAAAGAAGACCCAAAGAGAAAATAAATAAATGAATAAAAGGATATAGAGGAGATAAAAAATGAGTTAGGAAAAAGCATATAAAGAATAGAGATCATGGTGAAGCTCATGAAGGAATAAGAAGGCCAATGGTTTGGTGGGAATGTGAGAAAGAAGGTCAAGTGGCCTATGAGGCTATTCATAGAAATGCAAAGAAGAGTTGCATTAAGAGAAAAATATAAAAATAAGAAGATAAGTACCTATAGAGGTTTGAACAAAAGAGAGTTAATGAGTGAGAAACATGGAGTAGATGTAAAAATAGTTCTCACTGTGGAGAACATGAGAGAAAAGGAAGTGCTACAAAGAACACTTGAGAAAGAAAGTGAAGGGAAGAAGAGATCATAAAGAAGACACTCATGAGGACATTATGGTCTCTTATTTTATTATCTAACTTTGTGTTTAATTTTATATGTGTAGGTGTGAAGGAAATCCTTGTGAAGATCAAAATAAGGATCTTGAAGTTGGAAAGAAATGAAGCAAATACAACATCCATGCATGAATATGAATGTGCAATCAAAAATAAATAGTTTGTAGCAATCTATAAAAAGAAGATAGATTGCAGAGTTAAAAATAACAATGGTGTTGAAGACTTTCATCATACTAATGAAGATATGGAGGATGAATTATAATTTTATGATGCTTTGGGGAGCATTCCAGTAGAATAAGGAAAGTAAATACACAAAAATGATATGATTGAAAATAGTGAAGCCTTGAAAAAAAGCATGAGAATGCAGCAACCTATTGAAAAGGTAAATAAAAGTTCAATGTTTGATTTTAATCATGCATTTGAGAATAAGATTGCAGATGTACATGAGGATAGAGAAAATAACAAAGTTAAGTTCTCAAAACTTACAATAGATCATGGATATAAGGTGCCTAAATGGATCCAAAGATTAGTTGATGAGGTGAAACATACAAATCCCAAGCAAAGAGATATCTATGATGAGAATACAATCAGAGTATAGGTATAAGAATTAAATAAGGATAAGTCAAATGAATTAATAAAATTTTAGTATAACTAAGAAAACCAATGGAATATAAGATATTCCAAACACATGGAAAGCAAGGTATGGGTAGCCAAAGGCAAGAAAGAGGTAGAGAAGAATGATGTTACAAGCCAATTTAATAAAGATATGCTTCAAGAGAGCATAATAAAAATGAAAGGTAATCAAATTGGTTGTGATGTTTTAAATTATTATAGTAATGAGACATTGTATGAGATATTTTTAAGAGAAGATGAAGCTTAGAAAAGTATCCTTGGATTCACTAATATGAAGCAAAGAGAAAGAACCAAATGGACTTATGAAGATGAAGATTTTGATCAAGTAATGATAATGACTAAAAAGGCAATGGAATAAGGGGATATTTACCTCTTTGATAAAGTTTGTGAAGACCTCTCAAGAAGAGAGAGAGTGATGGAACATTATTTTAATATAGTACAACATCTAGATGAAGAATTTGATAATGATACAAGTGTGCAATCAGTCCAAATAATTGATAAAGTGTAGAGCAGGTTTGAAGAAGAAAATAGGGAGGAAATAGGATAAAAGGTGTCTAAATATGATGAATAAAGTAAATAAATGGATGATCTCTTATTGAGAGAAGAAGTAAGGATGCTAGATAAATTGTTTAATCCTCCAAGCAAGTTGTTTGTATCAATTGATAGTTCAGATTAGATTGTGAGGAGAAATAAATAACTCAAAGATGAGTCAAGAATCTAAAGGAGAAAGTAAGGACAAATTCAAGGCTTTGACAATGAAGAGGATGGTTTAAAGTCAAATTAACTCATTAAATAATAAAAATTTTAATTGACTAATCAGTGTTGTAATCAAAATGACTGAGAGGGGGGTGAATCAATCTTCAAAATCTTTCTTATCAAATTCACTTTAGCAATCATAGACCATTCAAACAAGCATATAGATCTAGCATGCATAAACACCTATCCACATAAGCATGAAACACATAAAACACTTATTTGAGTGGGAAACCCTCAAGGGTAAGAAAACCCACTGATATCTTCAAATGGACTATGGTCCTATAAAACAAACATAAAATTTAGTGAAGCACTAACCCCAACTAGCTAAGCACAACACAACTAGGCTTTAGCAAGCATAAAATTATGAGAGACAAACCCCCTAGATGACTCAGCACCAACTCAACCACATAATTTATTTGAAGGATAGTTTTTTTCTCAACCAACTGATGATGACCACTTCTTCATCTCTTCACACTCTTATCCCTCTCAAACTACCTTTTAGGTTCATTCACTCAACTAGGTCTCTTCAAGACTAATCAGGTCATATGACCTTGATCCTCATAGACAGAACCTCTATCAAATATTAATCACTAATAATATACACACATATTATGGTCTATAATAACTCCTTCTAATCACAAATATATTATTTTTATTCGCTTGCATTCTACACTCATAAATAGGCCTAAAATTATCTTGTATTTGTACAAGCCTTTTGTTCATATCCTTCTTGGTCAACCAAATACCCTTAACCTCTTATTTAATACATGTAATATATCTTAAGACATCTTATAAACATTAATAAAATATTATTTGAGTCCCTTTAAGTTTGGCATGCCTCAATTAGGCCTTATTTCATCTTTAGGTCTCATGGAGACCTAATCCCATTAGATCTACTTTAGGGCACATTGCACTTTCTTTGGAACACATTAAAACACCTAAAATTATAGTAAAATATCATATTACACTCAAATATATCCCTGATAATCTCATCTAGGCTCCATAACACTTTTTAGCTCTAACCACCACTTGAAGCATATTATTAGCATTGTTCACAATTAGGCCTTCATACATACAGAAAGTTTGTCTTGAAAAAATAAAGAATAAACAAAATTTTTAAAAATAAAAATAAATCACATATTCATAAATATCATGACCTTAAGGTAATCAAAAATTCAATTATATACTTCAATTTAGGGTATACATTCTCAAACTCTTCTCTGCAAAATGCTCACTTTGAACTACCAACTAGTCTCAAAACATAGTCATGGAAAATTGAACTTATGATACCTAAAAGTACACAATAAATGAATTTAAATGCATGAATATTATCATAACACATCCTTATAAAAACCTTTAACAAAAATATCATAATCTCTAATGTCAACTATTGGTTTTTCAGACCAATTTGTTGACCTTCTCTCTCACAGACCCCACTTAGCTAGACAAGTCATTTTGGTTTCAACATTTTCACTAATTTCAATAAAAACCAAACCTTATAAAAATAAATAATAGGAAATAAAAATCCAAATCAACAACACCATGTGCATCATATACTTATACTCAAGGCAAAAATACTCCAACTCATCACTGTAACTTGTTTACCTAGATCTACCAGTTTCCCTTAAAGCACAGTCATGGTGACAATTGTTAGGAACCCGTGGAAGCACCATTGATTACCAAGTACAAGAAACTTAATATGTAGAATTAAACTAGAAGCAACAAGTAACTAGAATTCAAAAACAACACAGAATATGAGAGACAATACCCAATTGTATTAATATTCAACCAGAAAAGAAAAGAATAAAGAAGATGCCACTTCTTCTTCACACCTCTCAGAGGCTTCCCACACCTCAAGTGTACAGTAATTTTTTTCTCAAAGCTCTCTCTCTTACGGTCCCAACACACAACTCAAACACAGAGTTGGTTTTCACCTCCAACCAGTCAGTATCCACTACTGCCAGTACACAAGTGATCCACGCACTCCACAAGTGCTCCATGCACTCCAAGTACACAATCATACTTCAAGTAGATCTCCCCTAAACTTGCAACAACCTACAACTCAAATGATCTTACTTATGGAAGGAACTACCTTGCCTTCCTCTTTGCTCTCCAATTGAGTACACACCGTACTCCAAGTAGATCCCACCTGATCCTGCTCCCTGTTGTGTTGCTATCACCTTGATTCTACTGCCACCTACAGATCAACCTGGTTCTGCACACCTGCAAACCTTAGACCTTGCACACACATACACCTGTGGATCAATGATCTTACTTACCATGTAGATCTCCAAACATGGCCTTGCACACCTGCTGACCAAGATCCTACATACATGAAGAATCCTTCTGATTCTCTAAACCAGCACCCACACTTGGCACTCTGGCACTAGGAGGAACACACCATGCTCTCTTCACACACAGAAGGAGCTAATATTTTTCTCTCTTACTCTTAAGCACAAATTACAATAGAGCCCATGAGTCTATTATATAGATCTCATGAAAACAATAATTAGACACCTAATTACAATAATTAGATCCACAGCTTCAAGTCTATAATTGGCCTTCTACATGCAAAAAACTAGTTTGTTAACTAACTATTCATGCAATTGATAGTTTCATAACTGCACAGGTGACCGACGTCGGTCCCTATCTGCCTGGAGGTGACCGACACTGGCTGATCCATGATCGATGTCAGTTGCTCTTCTCATTGTAAATGACTGACGCCGACTGATTAGACCGACGTCAGTTTCTCTACAACTCAGCAACCCCTCAGCAACCTCCTCCATGTCTGCATCAGTGAAGCTTTTATCTCCACAACCTAACAATCTCCCACTTGGAGATAAATAGCTGCACTATACCTATACCTGTACCCCATCTAATCTTTTTCTTGGCTTGTATCCCTCTTCAAGATCAATCCTAAAGACCACCCACCACACAACCTGTGGTGCACCTCCTGTCATCCAAGTAACCTGCCGCATCCGCATCTACAAACCCATGTAGAAAAGAACTTGACCCTACATAGCATGTCAACCTGCTACTGTTCCCTCTCAGATACCTGAGAATCCACTAAACTACCCTCCAGTGCTTCTTTCTCGGATCGGCTCCAAACTTTCTGACAACACCCACTGCTTGGGCAAACTCAGGTCTATACCAGACCTCATGTGATTTTAGACACTGAACTGTCCAACCCTTGGTGTGCTCTAGTTATGCATCTTACGTATTGAACCTCACTGACACTTGATTCACATCAGCTCCCACTAGAGACAAAATCAACCTGTGATCTTCCATGTCTCTCATGCCAAAGAATTTTGCTGCTCCAAATTCCTCATGACATGCCACTAAACTAATCTTACCCTTAGCTTAGAAAAACCCTGTATGTACAAACCTGCTAGCTAGCATACCATCCACATATAGTAACAAGATAATATCATGACCATCATCCACCTGGTAAGACAAACACAATGGTTACAATGACACTGACTAAATCCCTGCTTTGTCATCCACTTGTCAAAACATGTACCACTATCCTGCAGCTTCCTCAAGACCATATGACCTGGACTTTCATCTCACGTGTCCATTCTCTCTATTCTTTAACCAAGGTATCCATTCATCTCAGTGCTTTCATACTGGCTGGCAACCCTACCAAATCTCTCGTTTGGTCCTGCATCCTGTTCATGCCATGCTCCCACTATTTCCTAGATCCTTCCTACTCTACAGTCAGTAACTAGTATAAAGAAGAAGAACAACGAATTTGAGGCTTACTTACACTTTCAATCCTCCCCATGGGCATTTGATACTCCTTGACAGCTTGCTATCTGCCAATATCTATCTCAGTGATTGACCTTGGTCACCACATAGTCTGCATCTAACCGGTGTCGGTTCCATGCGACTGTCCAGGTTATCGACGCTAGTTATCCCACTGACATCGATCTCCTCCTACTCAACACGACCAACTTCTCTGGTCTGCACATGACTAACATCGGCACCTGTTTATTTGACGTCGATTACCCTTGACCGATGCCGGTACCTGTGTATGCCTGTGAGTGATGACTTTTTACTCGCGAGCTCTCTATGGATCAAAACCCTATCCAAACCGCCCTGCTTAGAGATGTCCAACCCCATCCACTGATCTCTATCTATCATCTACTCCAAGAACACCAAGGCTTTCTAGTTCTTAAGTTTATCAAATACATCTATCTTCCACTTAAGAACATGCATCTCCTTCTTGCTCATGTGACCAAGCCTACAAAGCCACGTCTTCGCAATAGAAGAAGAATCAGTAATACAAGCAAGTAGATAAAGAGTACCTACTTTCTTACCACATTATAATTCAAGTGCATCCTTGGTAACATTGCAAGAATCTGCTATGAGAGTTACTGTGCATCTCTCATCACCCAACTTTCCTGAAAAAATTAGCTGCATCTCCAAGACTGGGACCTGCATGACCTCCTTCAACACCCATGTGTTGGCCACCTATAATTTCAGTGGCACTTCCCCTTTGCCAACAATATGACAAGGCTCACCAACCCCTCTACTTGGGGCTACATGGAAAGAGGCAACAGAATCTATAGAACAAGATTCTACTTTATCCAAGAAACATCCCAGAGCATCTTGTGCAACAACACCTACAACATCTACTTCTTCAGTTCCTTCATGCTGATCTGCTACCAACCAACAATATTTCTTTACCTGCTCTTTCTTTCCATAACACTGTAATTGACCATTCATGCTTTTTAGTTTCTCCATTCTTAGTGTACTTTCTTCTGTCGTTGTTATACTCCCACTCAATCAAAAACCCCTGAGAGTGACCTGTAACCAAACACAAACCTGCTCCCTACAACCTTAGCTCTGATACCAACTATTAGGAACCCGTGGAAAGCACCATTGATTACCAAGTACAAGCAACTTAATATGTGGACTTAAACCAGAAGCAACAAGTAACTAGAATTCAGAAACAACACAGAATATGAGAGACAATACCCAATTGTATTAATACTCATCCAAAAAATAATACAATAAAGAAGATGCCACTTCTTCTTCACACCTCTCAGAGGCTTCCCACACCTCAAGTGTACAGTAATTATTTCCTCAAAGCTCTCTCTCTTATGGTCCCAACACACAACTAAAACATAGAGTTGGTGTTCACCTCCAACCAGTCAGTATCCACTACTGCCAATACACAAGTGCTCCACGCACTCCACAAGTGCTCCACGCACTCCAAGTACACAATCGTACTTCAAATAGATCTCCCCTGAACTTGCAACAACCTGCAACTCAAATGATCTTACTTATGGAAGGAACTACCTTGCATTCCTCTTTGCTCTTCAACTGAGTACACACCGTACTCCAAGTAGATCCCACCTGATCCTACTCCCTATTGTGTTGTTGTAAACCTTAGACCTTGCACACACATACACCTGCAAATCAATGATCTTACTTACCATGCAGATCTCCAAACATGGCCTTGCACACCTGCTAACCAAGATCCTACATACATGAAGAATCCTTCTGATTCTCCAAATCAGCACCCACACTTGGCACTGTGGCACTAGGAGGAACACACCATGCTCTTTTCACACACAGAAGGAGCTAATATTTTTCTCTCTTACTCTCTAGCACAAATTACAATACAGCCCATGAGTCTATTATATAAATCTCATGCAAACAATAATTAGACACCTAATTACAATAATTAGATCCATAGCTTCAAGTCTATAATTGGCCTTCTACATGCAAACAATTGGTTCGTTAACTAACTGTTCGTGCAACCGATAGTTCTAGAACCGCACAGGCGATCGACGTCGGTCCCTATCTGCCTGGAGGTGACCGACACCAACCGATCCATGACTGACGTTGGTTTCTCTTCTCACTGTACATGACCAACGTCAGTTGATTAGACCAATGTCGGTTTCTCTGCAACTCAGCAACCCCTTAGCAACCTCCTCCATGTCTGCATCAGTGAAGCTTTTGGCTCCACAACCTAACAACAATGAACTTCAACACCTATATGAACACTTTCAGAGACTCCCAATATATTAATATGATAATTTTAGATAATCATACCATTAATAGATATAAATATAATAGTTTCAAATGTAAGTATTGATCTTTTCAACCAATCTCATGACCTCACTGTACACAGACCTCGCTGAGCTAAATAAGTCAACTTGTGAGCAAAATTTTGCTATATATAAATATCTCTAAGACTTATATTCAAAATAAACATGTATTAAAATTATTTAAAATTTTATTCATGCACTTTTATTCATCCCTATTCCATGATAACACATCCATAATCATCTTCTCACTTCTGCCTAGGTTTTTCACTATTTGCACCATTAGGCTTATTAACAACAGGCTATCTTGGATGACTAGTTTAGCACACCTAAGGGCTATAACCTGCCCAAAAACCATAATTAACATAAAATAAAAGTATAAACCTTATCCATACAATGATTTTCATCTTTGACTTGGTCAAATTTGACTGCTACAAGAAATATTTGAGAAACTATCACTTTCTTATAGGGTCTACTCACACACCTGACAAACCAATCATACCTAGAGGTGCCTATGAGAGTTGAATACAACCTCAAATAACTTAAATATCCATACCAATCCATTTTTATTACTTTCAAACAAATTATCTCATATCAGGTCACTATTAGGGTTCCTTGGAGGTTTAAACCATCTTCCACTATTAGCAATCATCTATAAAGCTTAGCCCCTCATTTCAAAAACTAATGCATAAAAATTTTATTTAGAACCATTCCCCATTTATCATTAATATATTATGTTCCTATGTATAGGTTAAATATGCCACCGAACACCTAAAATTCCTTCTCAAGTTGAGAAGCCTTCATTCTGTGCAATGAGAGACCTCAAAACCACTTTTCATGTCTTATCTTTGTAAACCATGACCTAAAAATTTGTGAACATGCTTAAATTAATATAACATGCCTCTGAAAACACTCACCTACTAACACTTGCCTTGGACTCTGATCCTGATACCCCATTAGGCCATACTTTCTCTTTTTGCTTGCTTAGACCTTGACCTATAAACCATATTAGGCCTTGAAACTAACCTTCATGCCTCTTTCCATGTTATTAACACATCATATACATTAAATAAAAATTATTACCATTCTCATCCAATTCTATACATATTTCATGTGTCTTGACAATATATCATGACACCTCATTAGGGGAAACAAGGTCTAAGAGTGGTCTAGGTGCAGACTAGTCTGTAGGTCATACAACTGTAGACTCACCCTAAGACTCACATGAGTGATCCAATGCCTCATATATATTCTAAATCAAATTCATACAACCTTTCATTCCTATGTGCACTCATTTAACCAAGCTATCATACTCATACCTTCTCATAAGTCTCTTCATGTTATGACTATTACCATGACTAGGCTTCTTAGATACTTGAAACATGACATCTGAATTTTAAACACTATTGTAAAAATATTGACATAAAATAATAGATGAGATAATATGTGCCTTAAAATTATCTTTTATCACATGGTTTTTCACATCAATTACATAGGCTCATATCTCATAGATCACTTACCTAGGTTGCCTTTACCAGATGTACCTTGACATCAATGGCATCAATGACATCAACCTTGACATCAAATGACTTCAACCTTGACATAAAATGACATCAACTTTGACATCAATGACAATACTTCTCAACAAAATCCCCCTTTATCATTGATGTCAAAACATTCTTCAATCTGATCACTCTTATCTTCCCCAATCTGATCAATTTTCTTTCTTGAACTTTTTCCCTTTTTGACATTAATGACAAAGGGTCATACATAATTCAACTTCTGTAATCACACCTTATTGAAACAAAATATCAACACATATAATATGAATCATTATAGGAACATGCTCCCCCTTACTATATGTATACCTCCTTAAAATGAACTCAGATTATAAGTCCACTTCTCAACACAGATCAAACTCAACCAATGACCTAAATAGCTCCTCCTCAAACCAAGCATCCACCATGATTCTACAAACTGAAGAGTGTCTCCATGAAGCCTAATGGAGTCACCCATTTTCATAGGGAATTAAAATAACAATTTCTCAAGAGATTCTCAGATCTCCATGTTCTCACAAGACTAAATATCCTTCAGTATCCTTTTAGGCTTGATTGGCACTATAGGCTAGACCTCTTCAACCATTTGATCATCAATATGAGATGATAATATACATTCTTGACTTGATTTCACATTTTAAGTATGTTCTACCATAGCAAGCATTCTATTAGAGCTTGCAGACTTATCATGACTAATCTTTACTATCTTTGGTTTCTACACATTCATTTGTCTTCTATCTTGCACTCTAGGGATGTCAAACCTCTTGTTTTGTCTTGATGACCTTCTAACTCTATTATGGAAGAATATTTCAATGTTTTCTATATTATGACAACTATAGGAAATAACCTCATAAATACCTCTTGACTGATGTGAATTGTGACTCCTTCCATAGTCCCATGAGTACTCATTCTTAGAGGGTCTTTTACACTCTCTTGCTCTATGACCAAACTAGTTGCATACAAAATAGTAACCATTAAATGAATTAGCATACCTCTTCATGTTGAACTTATTGTCTTCATTATCCTTCTCCTTGACTTGAGTTGCCTCCTTTTGGTCTTCTTTGAAACCAAGAACTATCTTATCACTTGTAGACTTATGATTACTCAAGATGTTATCTAGAGCATCAGTACTCTTTTAAAAGTTCACGAAGGTCTTTCACTTGCTAGATGCTTGATCCAACTCAACTCTCAAGGATTCCATTTCAGTTTCATACTTGGTGCATTCTTTCTCTTTAGCCTTTAGGCTTGCAATGACTATCTCCATTTGTGCTTCAATCTAATTTATGATCTCATCATACTCCTTAGATGTCTTACTCAGTCTCTCCTCAAACAAACTAATCTAATATTCATAGTCCTTAATTAAGGATCTTATTTTGTGATTCATTCTTCTTTATAACTTTAAATCCTCTAGGACACTCACCAATTTTACCTCAAGGTTCACTTCAACTTCTTCTTCATTTGATTCTACGTCAACCATATGGCCTTTCCCATCTGAGCAACCCTCATTGTCTATTCATATGGCCATGAATAAGGTTTCATTATTGTCATGTTTAGGTTCATTACTACCATCATCACTATCTGATGTACTTGTGTCACTTACATCAGATGTGTTATATTCTTTGGTATAAAAAATTCTCTTGTTCTTGAATGACCCTATCCTACCTTCATACTTCCTAAAAAATTTCTTGTTCTTGTCAGGATTATAGACCTTCCTATCACCTCCATGATGTTCATCGTGTTCCTCATCAAGCTCAATTTTATCCTTGTTAAGAAATTTGGATGTAGAGTGACCTATCTTACCATAGTTGAAATATTTGAAAGGCAACTTACCCTTGTACTTACCATATCCAAACCTCAACTTCCTAGAAAACGTGGCTATTATTTCATCATCAAAAACATCTAAACATACCTCATCCTTGACCTTTTTGGATTTTGACTTCTTCTTAGCTTTGAATGCTACTTCCTTTTTGGGAGGTTTTCATTCATTAATTTTCATCTCATAATTAGTCAAGATTCCATGAAGCCCATCCATTTCAAGCTTGTCTAAATATTGCATCTCTTCTATTTTAGACACCTTAGAATCAAACTTTAGAGTTAGTGATCTTGATACCTTTTGAATAATTTTTGGCTCTTTCACTTCTTCTCCTAATCCTCTAATGACATTGATAACCTCATCAACCTTCAACAAGTAAGATGTAATTGTTTCATCTTCAGAGTTTCAAACTATTTTTGGTGGGTCTACAACTTGTCCATCTTCACCTAGGTGTATCCTTAATAGATAGTCCTAAATTAGTCCCACACCACGTTGGCTGACTCATAGTGCATCATCTTCACAAATTTTGCATCTAACAGCCCACACAAAATGGCATTCATTATCTTAGAATTGTTCTCACTTTCCTTCTTACCTATTGCATAATTTGGTGGTGTAGGAGGTGGAGTGTATCCATCCACAAATTAATAACATATGTCATGGCCCATTGACATTAGGTATGTCCTCATTTTTATGCTCCAAAAATCATAATTAGTCCCATTTAATAACGGAGCCTTATCGGTAGAGAAACCACCTTGAGCTTGTTGACTAGCCATCATTGCTTTTAAGATCTCCTTTAGGCTAGTAGACCTAACTCAAAGGAATAGCTATAATTCCAAATGTTGGAATCAAAATGACTATGGGGTGAATCAATCTTCAAAAACTTTCTTATCAAATTCACTTTAGCAATCATAGATCATTCAAACAAGCACATAGATTTAGCATGCATAAACACCTATCCACATAATCATGAAACACATTAAAAAATTATTTGAGTGAGAAACCCTCAAGAAAAATAAAACTCATTTATATCTTCAAATTTACTGTATTAATATAATAAAAACATCAAAATTAGTGAATCACCAACTTCACATGAAACACCAACCCTAACTAGCTAAGCACCAACTTAGTTAGGCTTTAGCAAACACCAACTTGCAAGGAGGAACCAACCCCCTAAATGACTCAGCACCAACTCAACCACCTAATTTATTTTATCACATTCAAGTAACTTTGTTTCTCAACCAAATTATGATGACCATTTATTTATCTCTTCACACTCTCATCCCTCTCAAACTGCCTTATAGGCTCCTTCGCTCAACTAGGTCTCTTCAAGATTGATTAGGTCATATGACCTTGATCTTCATACATATAAAATATGTCAAAGATTCATCATTAATCCTATACACACCTCTAATGGTATACAATATGTCCTTCTCACCAATATATTATTTTCATTTGCTTGCACTCTACACTTACAAATAGGCCTAAATTTGCCTTGTATTTGTACAAGCCTTTCGTTTATATCCTTCTTGGTTAGACAAACACCCTTAACCTATTAGTTTTTATATGTAATATATATTAATACATCTTATAAACATGAATCAAATGTGATTTTATTCCCTTTAGGTCTGACATACCTCAATTAGGCCTTATTTCATCTTTAGGCCTTATGGAGACCTAATCTCATTAGATCTACTTTAGGACACATTACACATTGCCTTCCTTGTAACACATTAAAAAACCTAACACAAAATTAAAATATCATATTCCACTCAAATATACCCCTTATAATCTCATCTATGCGCCATAACACTTCTTAGCTCCAACCACCACTTGAAGCATAACATTAGCACTGCTCACAATTAGGCCTTCATACATACAAAAAGTTTGTCTTGACCAATTAAAGCATAAACACAATTTTTAAAAATAACCATAAAAATAAATCACATATTAAAAAAATTCATGACCTTGGGGTCATCACAAAATTCATTTTATACTTCAACTTAAGGTATATAGGTTCAAACTCTTCTCTGTAAAATGCTCGCTCTGAACTGCCAACTAGCCTCAAAATACAGTCACGGAAACTTAAAATTATGATACCTTAAAGAAAATAAATAAGGAATTATAATTAATTAACATGATCCTACCACATCCTTATAACAAACTTCAAGAAAAATATCATAATATTTAATGGCAACTATTGGTCTTTCAAACCAATTTATTGACCTTCTCTCTCACAGACCTCACTCAGCTAGACAAGTCATTTTGGCTTCAACTTTTTCACTAATTTCACTAAAAACCAAAAATTATAAAAATAAATAATATGAAATAAAATTATAAAAAAAATAAAACCATGTGCATCATATATTTATACTTAGGGCAAAGAGCCTCCAAATCATCACTGCAACTTACTTACCCATATCAGCTAGTTTCCCTTAAAGCACAATCATGGTGACAATGGCCTTCAACACTTGTATGATAATTTTGAGATAATTAAAATGTATTTATATTATCCTATGAGATAATTATACCATTTATATATAAAAATTTAATATGTTCATATGGTAATATTGGTCATACAGACCAATCTCATGACCTCACTAAGCTAGACAAGTCAACTTGTGAGTAACTTTTTGCTATATAAAATTATATCCAACATGAAAATTTATTATAATTATTTAAAAAAAAATTAATTAACTTTTATTCATCCCTATTCCATGACTACACATCCCTAATCATCTTCTCACTTTTATCTAAGTTTCTCACTATTTTCACCATTAGGCTTGTTAGCGGTATGTTGTCTTGGATGACAAGTTTAGAAAACCTCAGGGATATAACCTTCACATAAACCATCATGGAAATAAAATAAAATTCTCAACCTTATCCATAATATTATTTTAATACTTTGATTTGGTCAACTCTAACTGCTACAGCAAATCTCCAAGAAACTAGCACTTTTTTGTAGGGTCTACTCACACACCTAACAAACCAATCAGAGATAGAGGTGATTGTGAGATTTGAATTAAATTTGAAAACTTAAATATACATACCAATCTAATTTTATCACTTTATAACATCTTCTCTCACATTGGTTCACTATTAGGGTTCTTTAAGGGTTTAAACCATCTTCCACTATTAGCAATTATTCATAAAGCGTAGCCCCTCATTCCATAAACTAATGCATATAAATTTGATATATAGCCCTTCCCCATATAACATGAATATATTATGTTACCATAATAGGTTACACATGCCAATGAACACCTAAAATTCCTTCTTGGGTCGAGAACCCTTCATTTTATGCACACGAGATACCTCAAAACCACTTTTCATGCCTTATCTTTGCAAACTAGGACCTCAAACTTTGTGAACATGATTAAAAAAATATAATACTTATTAAATCACTCATATACTAAAATTTTCATTGTAACTTATCTTGATACCTCATTATACCATACTCTCTCTCTTTGCTTGCTTGGACCTTGACCTATAAACCATATTAGGCCTTGAAACTGATCTTCATGCCTCTTTACAAGCTCTCAAATACTCATATACATTCCATAAAACATATTACCATTATAATCCACTTCCATACATCTTTAATGTGTCTTGAAAACATATCATGATACCTCATTAGGCCAAGCAGGGTCTAGGAGTAGTCTAGGTGCAAACTAGGTCTGTAGGTCCTACCCCTATAGGCTTACACTGAGACTCACATGAGTGATCCAATGCCTCATATATGTGATAAATAAACATCATAAAACCTTAATTCTTGTGTGTACTCATTTCACCAAGTTTTCATAATCATACCTTCTCACAAGGTCTCTTCATGCTATGACTAGTGTCATGACTAGGCTTATTAGATACTTGAAACATGACATCTAACTTTGAAACACTACTAAAAAAATATTTAAATTAACCATTATAAGATATAATATGTTTCCTTTAAATTCTATTTTATCACATGGCTTTATTTTCACATCAAGTACACAGGCTCATATCTCACAAACCACTCACCTAGGTTGCCTTCATCAGATGTACCTTGACATTAATGACATTAACCTTCACATCAAATAAAATAAACCTTGAAATCAATGAAAAAACATCTCAACAATAAATTTAAATATGAATTGACATTATTTGAGTATGCCATAGACAAAGAAAAATTCTGCTTACAAATAAAGTAAGAGAAAAGCACGGAGGTATAAAGAAGCTCAAAAGAGCAAAGATATTGTTAAGAAGAACACAAATAGACTCTTAAGTCTCAAAATTTTACATATAATTATGTAATATATTGTGAAATTTTAGGTTTACATGACAAGGAGATGTTAAGAGATAATCTCAACTCAAGAAATCCAGTTGCAAAGAGAAGAACACAATCAAAAGCAAAGTTGCAAGCTCATCTTCATGAGCAACTAGTTGAAGACAAGTCTAAACCAAAGTTAAATGATGAAAAATAAAGAGGACAAGGTATAAATAAGTTATTTTTAGGATCCTATGAGGAATAAGTAATTAGGTTCAAGGAGAAGATGCAAATAAAGGAGGACATTGCATCAGGTACAAAATAACATGAAGCGTATGAGTAAACTATGCTAAGTTTGATGAGTTGTACAACCAAAGTAAGAGGGATGAATTAAGATATAAGTTTTGGATAAGATAATGAAAAATATGAATCATATAATCAAGATAAATAAGAGATAGATGACATGGAATATGAAGTTGATAAAATGCTACAAAAGATGATACATTTCATGAAGGTGGAGGATGACTTCATAAGAAGATAAGACAAGATAAGGAAGCAAAATCAAAGAAGAGAGGATAATCTAAAGCAAGAAAGAAGGAAAATCAGAAAAAATAATTCCAAAAACCAATCCAATATGAATTGGAAATCCAGGAATAAAGTTGGATTAAGGCATTTGAGTTGGAGATCAAATCTTTCCATCATGGGGAATATGATGTAGAGTATCACAAGTAACATGAAAAGTTAGCATGTTTGAGAGATTCAAGATGGTCATTCTTAGATTGATATGTATTATATATGTCATATATTATCTTCTATAATTCTTAGGATTCATTATAAATATTAGAATTGTGTGTATTAGGTTTCTAGAGATTTCCTACCAAAAAACCTTATTTAAAAATTTAAATTTAGAATGATGTTTTAGAGGGGCTTGTTGAGTCATGTGAGAAAAAAAAATGTTTTTAAATGTTGGTAAAGGTCTTATATGATCCTATAAATTTATTTGAGTGTGTTCTAGACATGTAAGACTTGAACAAGAAGATATGTCAAGATTCTAGGAGTTTATAACTGTCACTACTACGTGGAATGGTAAAGAATAGAAATTAGTTTGCATGTTTTGAGAACTATAAGGATTTAATTGCATGTAAGTGAAATATAATAATTTTAGATTAATATCCATGAGAGGAAAAACTCAAGAAGTTAGAGGTAAATTATAATAAAATATCAAGTTTTGACAACAACCCTGCCTGGATTGTACAATTTTGTGTTTTGAAAAAGAAATCAATGAAATAAAGTATGTTTGTGGATTCATTAAGACTTTTAATAGTTTTTAAATATTGTGAGATTTTTTTTATTTTAATATATAATGAATTGTATTTATGAACCTATAGGTTAAGGGTTAGTACTCAGTCTAAATAAGACTTGAGAATTGTGTTTTGACCACAGTCCTATTGAAGGAGAAAAGAGGTATTTAGAAGAGTTTCATTAAGTATTTTGGAATAAAAATTATTGTATAGGGTTTTTAATTGAAAATAATAACCTATTTTACATTTTAAAACTCCTTTTGGAATGTGAGATTATACTTCAAGTTTCATTATACTAAGCAAAATCTCATTTATAAGCCATTATGTGATAGTACAGTCTAGAATGACAAAGTGAGTTGTATTGTTGATGGTGGTGGAAGGATTTATTAATTGGTTTAGATTATAAATAGGGTGTAAATTTTTTATAAGGTAAATTTAACCCTTTTAATCTCATTAATTCATTATAAGTGCATTGGTTAATAGACCTTCACACAGTCTTATAAAGAGTTCACAAAATTCTAAAAATTGGTATGTTTGGAGCCTTGAAATGATTATTCAAGAGTAATTAGCTATTGATAAAAGTGGGTTAATGTGTGGAAGACCATAAATATAATTTATATCCTTTTTAAACTAAAAACAAACTCATGTTATACCATTTTCTTAGCCCTCAATGTACATAGTCTAATAAGACAACTCAAAACCCTGTGTTTATGCCATTTTTGAAAATATAGTGGTTAATCCACCACATCTAGCTATTGGAAGAGTTGAAATATACTTTGGAAGACCTAAAACTATATTTTTTTATTTGGAATATTTTAAAACTTGAAATTTTCATTTTTTTAACATCTCAGCCACGTACAGGCCTATCTACAACTAGTTAGGGTTTGGGAAATGGACACTACCATAACTTTTGTATAAACCCTCAAAAAATAATCAAACTTTGTAATCAAGTGTTATTTTTAATGACCAAGAATATTAAGTTGGTTTTAGACACATATAGTATGGCCTAGTATGGTTTCCCAGACTGTGTCTTTATTTTAGGCTTAAGAGACTTAATTAGCAAAGAAGGTTTTTGAGTTAGGGAGTATACCTTGAGAGTTAGACTATAAAAGTTTATATAAAGTTAAAAAAGGATAAATGATACCCAAAAATAATCCTATTTTGTCTTAATCACCTTTGTACAGACCAAACCAAGGATTTTTACATTAAAATAAGGTTATTAGAGAGATAGGCTTAAAGAATGAAGGGGTAGATTATTAAAGAGTTATTGTTCAGTGATTGGGTTGTTATTTGAGATGTATGTTACAAATTGACAAGGAGAGGACCTCATATTTCTCATGAAAAGGTAATAACCTTGGATATATGGTTTTGACTTCTAGGCCTATGTGCCTATCTCAAAGGATGAGTAAGATACAGGTAAGAACTAAAAATGAAGGAATGAAAGTATTGATGGTGACAATAAAAAAAACACATTAAATGTTGATGGATAACAAGTCTACAAGATAATGAATAAGGCTAGAGGCTTAGGTGCCTAGTTTGTTAGAGAGAGTGATCAAAGTAGCATTAAGAAGCAAGCAAATACATGCAAGAAGGAATCTAAAAACAAAGTCAAGATGATTAAAATAAGATCAAAGATTAGTTTAAGATTTCAAATCAGGAATCAAATCTAAATCAATAATTAATAAGGGTGTATAAATGAGAGCTCTCCATCAAATGTATAGGGTTTAGGGTTTATGGTATAGTGTCTAGTTTCAAAGGTCATTAGAGATAATTGAAGCTTATCCAACCTATTTATGACTATAGAATATGATTTTGGGCTCTATTATCCCCCATGTCATCATATATTGAGTTAATTAGGTAATTAGGGCAAGTAGTGATGTGATTTTGGCCAGATTAAGCCTTATTAACCTTATTCTTAGTCTAAATGATGTTAATTATGGCTTAAATGATTGATTTAGGGTTTAAAGAGCTTATGATTTAGGGTTTAGGGCTTAGGGGTTAGGTTTTGAGGTATATGGTTTAGGGTTTAGGACATAAGGTCTAATCAAGAAGGTAATCAAGGCTAATTTGAGCTTGTTAAACCTAATTTTGACTATAGAATTAGATTTTGGGCACAATTAAAATGAATGTCATCATAAGTTGAGCCAATTAGTCAAATATGGAAATAAGTAATGTGATTTGTGCTAAATTGATATCTATGCAAATAATTATTAATCTAAAATATTTTAATTGAGGCTAAATCAATTTATTTAGGGTTTAGGGTTTAGGTTTCAGTGCTTAGGGTATAGGGTATAAGGTTTAGGTTTTAGGGTATAGGGTCAATCATGAAGGAAATTGGGGACAATCTAAGTTCATTAATATTAGTTATGACTATAGAATATGATTTCAAGCTCATTTATCCCTAATAACATAATAGATTGAGCCATTTAATCAATTGGGGCAATTAGTGATGTAATTTAGGCTAAATTGAGCCTTGTGAACCTAATTCTTACATTAAAGGATGTTAATTTGGTCTAAATTGATTGGTTTAGGGTTTAGCATTTATGATTTAGGGTTTAAGGTTTAGTGCATACTATTTAAGGTATAGGGTTTAGGGTATAAGGTATGGGGTCCAACTTCAAAGGCAATTGGGGACAATTTGATCTTATTCAACCTATTTGTGACCATAACATGTGATTTTGGGCTCAATTAGCCCCGATGTCATCACAGATTCAACCAATTAGTCAATTGGGGAAATTAGTGATGTATTTTGGGCTAAATTGAGCCCTATGAACTTAATTCTTAGTTAAATGATTTTAATTAGGGCTAAAATAATTGGTTTCACATTTACAAATTTTACAATTTAGGGTTTAGGGTTTAAAGTTTTAGGGTTTAGGGTTTAGGGTATAAGGTTTAATCTCAAAGGTAATTGGGGCCAATTTTAGCTCATTAAACATACTTGTGACTATATAATTTGATTTTGGGCACAATTATCCCCAATGTCATCATATGTTGAGCCAAATAGTCAATTAGGGAAATAAGTGATGTGATTTGGGTCGAATTGAGCCCTATCAAATTAATTATTACACTAAAATATGTTAAATGGGGATAAATCAATTGATTTTTGGTTTAGGTTTTATGATTTAGGGTTTAGGGTTTATTGCTTAGGGTATAGGGTATAAAATTTAGGTTTTAGGGTATAGGGTTAAATCATGAAGGTAACTAGGGCCAATTTGAGCTCATTGAACCTATTTGTGACTATAGAATGTTATTTTGGGATCAATTAGCACCAATGTCATCACAAATTGATCTAATTAGTCAATTGAGGTAATTAGTGATGCAATTTGGGCCAAACTGAGCCTTGTGAACCTAATTCTTTCTCTAAAAGATGTTAATTTGGGATAAATCAATTAGTTAAGGGTTTAATGTTTAGGGCTTAAGTTTTAAGGTATAGGGTTTAGGGTTTAGGGTATATATTTTAATCACAATGGCAAGTATTCTTTTAATCGAATATTAATTGATAAGGGTCGTCAATTATCGAGAATAATCGATAAAGTAAAAAAATGCTTAAATTTATCAAATTCTAGTAGATTTATCTATGATCCATGGAATGAAAGAAGTGAGGTATTTGTTTTCTATATGGGATTGTTATTATAAATGTATCTCAAAACTGTAAATCATGTTGTGTATTGTTTTGTGCATTAGATGGTTCCTAAATGCATTAGGACCTCACATATGCATTTCTCCTAGAGTGTGTGCCTTCAGGGGTATGCAGGGAATGGGTTGGGATCAACTTGTGGCACTTTATGAGAGATGTTCTCATACTATTATATCATACCTACATCCCATCATGCAACCTTCATACGTCCTATGATGTCTCCTTGAAATCTTGAAATCCTAAAATATGGCTAAGTTTGAAACCCTAAAACCATAGAATCTGACTAAGTCTGAAATATGATAGGATCTTCCAAAACATAGAATTTACATTATAGCTCCTATAGGTCCAAAACCACTCTCAAACATCTTGAAAGTATATAAATTAAAGTATTATAAGAAACTATATGTCTATATCTAAATGTAAACTTATACTTGAATGTTTATTTTATTTATATATTATACATGCGAATGTAATTGTAAACTATTTCACATACATTATTTTATAATAATAATACCACATACGTAAATCTAAAGACTAAAATCACATACGTGGTTTTAAAGACAAACTGCGTATGCAGTCCTAGTTTGGTAATTGTTGAGCCTATATGCTAAGATTGCATATGTACTTTTTTTAAACCACATAAGTGGAAATATTGAAATACATTTGAACATAAAATGTCTCTACTTTTTGGCTCCTCAATTCTGTGCACTTACCCATAAGTTGTATTCCCAAATTTGAGGGTTGGTATGTCAAAGAGTGTAAATCATTCTTGAATCATATAATGTAATCTCTGATAGACTCATCTTGACTTTAATTTAAGCCTTGTAAATATTCCAATGTTAGTTTAGGCATTTCATGTTTGTGATAATTTGATAAGAATATGTCTTCCAATCTTTTAAAAGTAGGTAGAGAACCATTAGTAATACTATAGAACCAATCCCAAGTATTTCTTGTTAGACTCCTATGGAAAACCTTTTTTTTAAAATAAGTTCATCCTTGGCCCAATGGCCAAAAAAACATACATATTGGGTTAAATGGTTAATAGGGTCTCCACAACCATCAAATAAGGGAAGCATATGCATGACAAACTATTTTGAGTATGGATAATCGATTACAATTTATGTAAGTGGTTGATATTTAATGATATTATCTTTTTATTAGCATGACACGATTGAAGTTTCAAACTAAGAGCCAATACTTGCTTTTGAAGGTCTCCTATAATCATCACCACTATCATTGCATTTTTTAGTATTACATTATAATACCACATCATTTCATAATTTAGAGGCATTGCATATCATACTATTCATACCACATTAAGTTTGCTAAGAAGAAATAGAAATTGCATCATTTTGAATGCCACTAGAATTTTTAAGTACAATTTGACTATCACATTATTTTTATGAAAAATAAATTTTATGTTCATGTGCATATGTTTGTGTTTATAGAGAGAGATGTAACACGTGTTGTTTATAGAGAGAGAAAATAAGAATCACATTCTATTTTTCTATCATTTTCACTATCTAGAGAAAGAAAAGGAGAATCACATTCTACTTTTGTATCATTTGCACTATCTAGAGAGATAATTTAAAAAGAATCACATTTGACTTTTGTATCATTTACATTGTCTAGAGAGAGAAAAGGGGAATCACATTCTATTTTTGTATCATTTGCATTATATAGAGAGAAAAGGAGAGTCACATTCTACTTTTACATCATTTGCATTGTCTAGAGAGAGAAATGGAGAATTACATTATACTTTTATATCATTTACATTATTTATACATGTAAGAGTAGTTTTATCATAATTTTGATTTATCTAGTGTTCATTGTTCTTATGCATTTGTATCTTATAACTCTTTATGTGATGAAGTGTAATAGCAAACTGTAAATATAAGTGAGGTGTATTCTCAAATAAAGAGTCTTTATATTGTAACTCATGCAACATATGAGGAATGGGAATATGTACTTTATCATTATGTTCATCTCGTTCTAATGTATGATTAAGAGAAGAATCTAAAGAAGAATTAGAGGATCTAAGATACTCTATTTCAAAATTATTATATTCATTCTCCTCCTCACTATAGCTTATTTTTAATCATAATCATAATCATTACCTTCACAATCATATTCCTTATATACATCATTAACATTGTTAATCATACAATGATCATTATTAGTCCATTCATTAGAGTAATCATAGGGTATATAATTACTAGAAAATAGAAAATCTAAAGGGTGGGGACTATTATAATTCTTAGTAGAGGTATACATTTTGCATTTATTAAAACCTAAGATGGTAAAAAAGAGGAGGATAAAACCTATTCCTAAAACACAATCTCACATAAATAGATAAGGAAGCTTGGAAGGAAAAAGACAAGCAATGCTCAAATAAAATATATGGGTTCACCAGTATATGTTTTATTTAAAACTGGAGTAATATAATAATAACCCTTAAATTTAATAGAAACTAATAAAATAAAATCCAACTATAGATTGGTAGAATATACACAAAATACCTATCTACAACTATGATTCAAACAAGCAAATTCAAATGTCACAATAAATAAGTACAAGGGATAGAGAATGTCTTTGCTTATTTATCGTACTTCCCTAGTCTACACATGTATATTTTCTAATCTGATGATGTATATAAGGTATTGTGTTCTGTTCATTTCTATTATTAATCATTTTTTTTCTAATCGATATCAATTATTGTCAGATAGTATCAACTACCGATCTTGACCCTATAAATGCAAGACTTCGATTTCTTTTATGATGCATTATCTACATCAACAATTTCATTTTTTGCATTCTCAATCTTTTCAACTTGTGTGCATGCACCTAAAATATGAAACCTTAGTTTCCAACAAAAATAATTAAGACATAAAATGGGGGGAATTGAGGTGGACTATTGAAAACCAAGTGTTGCACTACATTTCCAATGCTTTGAAGAAGGCTCAAACTTAAGTAATTATCCTACTTGTGTGTGTGTGTGTGTGTGTGTTTGTGTGTGTGTGTGTGTGTGTGTGTGTGTGTGTGTGTGTGTGTGTGTGTGTGTGTGTGTGTGTGTGTGTGTGTGTGTGTGTGTGTGTGTGTGTGTGTGTGTGTGTGTGTGTGTGAAATAATGAATGAAAATCTATGTGCTCTTTCTCTTATTTACCCTTGGCAAACATGAAAAATATAATTGTAACTTCAATGTTTCAAATATAGCTCTTATGATTTAGGATAAGCAATATGCAGTCTTCTACAGCTATTGTAATGTCAAAATGCTTGTCCTAAATGTCTCCTAGCAACTATGTGTATATAGGAATCTTTTTGAATTTGAATTAAAAACCTAGCGGTGCACTAAAATAGACACAAAATAAATTCAAAATGACTAAATCAATGGTTAAAAAAGGAAACATGCTCAAAAAGGAATTAAAAATATCAAGGGTCAAGATCTATGGTCAATCTTGACCATACTAGTTGATCTTGACCTAAGATAAGAATAATCTTAAAATGGTAAAGGGGGGTTAGATATCTCTATTTTTAAAGTATGAATCAAGTAGTGTGGATGGGAAAAAGGGACCACAAAGTCATAAAAAATCAATAATTAAAATAGAAAACATAAAATACATGCACCACTAAGTACTTAATTCATAGCTAGAGACCCATATAAGCAAAGTGGATAAACTACATTGTAAGACAAGCCTTGTGCCAAATTTGGGTATCTACACTTAGATGGAGATGAATGTCCTATGGGAAGCATGGTTGTTGAATATTATTTGGGTGATGATGGTGCCTTAGAAGGTAACTTCTAGATGGGATTGCATAATATATTTTTGCTTAGAGGCATAGAGTTTTACTTATTTGATTTTGTGCACTCAATATCGTCTTTTTAAATTAGCTCAAGCACTATATGTTTCCTTTTCTTCGTATTTTTGGTCAATCCACTTGATGACACTTCTACCTATTTTTTAAGGTGCATGTTTTATTTTTCTATAGTCACATGGACTTCCACATTCATCTTTACTTTCCCTTCAATTTCCCCATGTGCACTTTGATCCTTACTTTCATTTTTCTTGGGATTAAACTTGTAATATATTTTAAATAAGGAGCTCGTTGATGTCTCCATTACTTGGGGATCTATTATGGTTGAGTCATCATCATACTCACTTTCATCCTTCAGCACTATCTTTCTTCGGTATACATGTAATTCTCTTAGAAGTATTATGTCCTCATCGATCTGAGTAGCATCCACATATGTCTTTTTGCATATTTGGTATTCTAATAATTGCATCACTAAAATATCACATTGAAAACACACATACTAGCTTGAACCAATTGGACATGTTTCCATTCGTGAGGTGAATATTCATGAGCAAATGGTGCGGCATTACTATGAACTCTACATATCCCATGTATGTAATTGCCAATGTCCTTGGGATGCATCATTCATCCCCAAATATAGATATTAGGTTGTTGAACCATCTCTCCATATTTAATTTCAATTTTTATTGTAGGTTGTTAGGCACAAATGGTTTTTTCACCTTTTGGGAGGTGACTTATCCCATAGTGAATGTAACCAAGTCATCTCATTGTACCCATTAAGGATTTCAATTTCATCACATATTATTAGAATCAAAATCGTGACCCATCTGAAATTATCCCCATCTAAAATTTTCACCAATGAAATAATTTATCTACACTCTTAATAATTAAATCAAAAATAATTTTTTATATATTGATTTTTCCCCCCTCCACGCCCATTTTATGTGCAATATAGATAAACTACTTGTTTATGTTTACTCATCACCCAATTTATCCTAGTTTAGTGATAACTAAGCACAAAACTACTCAATTGGCACAATCTCCAATCTTCTCACTGGAAAACGTGAAGTTCTTAGAGTTTAATAACTTGGCAAACCCTCTCTACCTCTTGGATATTAGCTAGTGTAGTTTTTATATCTTCATTGGAGCATGATATTCATGTTGACTTGATAATGCACCTTAGGGAGAGTTTTATTTTGTGCCCCAAAAAATAAAATCGATCTTCATGGATGCATGACAATAAGAGCCATAATAATTGTATCGGTTTTCCAAAACAGGGTAACTCAAACAATTATACCCTTATTTCTCTAGTGCCACCTTGAATTTTGCATCAAATATAAAAATACCATTTATAGTTACCCTCTCAATTTCCACTATGTAATCATTTTTTAGGATGGTTTCATTCTTTCCTCTATGATGATTATAGTCTTGTATTTTACATTGCATGAATTTTGATTCCCATACTTCTTTGCACAATAATTTTTTTGGATATTACATTTTGGCGAACTCTCTTGATGCTTCTTCAACCTTCCCTTCTAATTATTCTATGGATGATAATCGATTCGGCCCTAGCTAGATCTACAATTCATGCTTGTTTATGTCTACTTGATGCTTTGGGCCCAAAGGTCCCCTTAGATTTGATTTTTACTAGGGTTATATTCCTAAAGCCACTCTGACAAACCCTTGGGATATTGATTTTTTTGAAACCCCTAATCTTGTTGAGTTATAGAAGTCCTTCCATCGTAACCCAAATTTTTATGACTCGACCTCGAGCTTCATTGTACTTTAATGGCAATTGTTTTACCATGGAACTTCAAATTTGTTCAATTATGCCTTCCCTTTATGTAGCTCAATCAAATGTTTGCGCAAATGTTGCACAATTCATTGTAGACTTGTATTATTACCTCAATTTCCCAAATACAATGTGAATTCATTTTCCCTTTATATTTTGTTCATTGTGTTCTTTTTGGGATCTCAAAATTATTGATAGCAAAAAAATAAGGATAAAAGACTTACATAAGGAAATATATTTTTCTAGTGGCATTTAAATTAGCCTAATGGTGTGAGTCATGCAGTTAGGTAGTCATTACTATCGCTTCCCCACATTTTGCATTTATTGATGATGCATTTATTGTTGATGCATAATAGTTGGTGTATATGTGTAATCAATATTAGTGGCATCCCTATGTGCAACACCATCTAGGTGCAACTTCCACCTTCTCCCCTTTTCCTTAAGTTCTTAGGAATGACATGTATCATTTTCCCATCATGCTTCCATGCCTCGTAGACCTCATGTTTCCAAATACATGGTTTAATTTGCATGTGCATTAACCGGTCCTCTTTTATCATTCTTTGTTTGCACCTATTTACTCTACCCCATACTAAATTTTACGCTTGATCCTCCAACACATCAAAGGTATACTTATTTTAAGATGCCATATATCATTCTATTTTGTACTAATAAATTATAGGCATAGTGATGGTATTCCCTTCAATTTTGGGCCCTTGCTAATATATTCACTAATATCTTTAGTTTTTATGTAGACAAAATCATTATGCAAGACTAAACACAAATATTAATTATAAAATTGGAAACACATATGAAAAGTTCAAGGTTTTAAAAAAAATGGCATGACAGACACTCTCCCAAAAGAATAGAATTTTGATGTAGGGTTCATAATAAAAACATGTCACTCGAATCACCCAATTGTCCTTACAAGGTTTTGCACTTTATTACTACACCTAGAGGCATGAGAAAAAATGTTTTCAGTTATTTGAAATAAAAATAAATTATTACTACAATATAAAATCAAATCTATTATTGCATACACATTATTTTTGAATGATTCAAGTATAAGTTACACATGATAGGGCTTAATTCTACCCCCACTAAAATGCCCACGGAGCATTTCACCATCTAATGTGTGCAACTTACAACACTAATTTCTAAAATAACATGAATTATGTAGGGTCCCATTCATAGAATTTGGAGTTTTACTAGATTTTTAACATATTTATAATTATAAAATATAACATGTGTGCCTTTGTGCAAGAGTTTCTCCTTTAATTTTTTTTCATGCCAAGTATTTTGCCTAGCCTTCTCTACTCTTTGGCTCCATTTTTATATAACTCACTTTTTGTCGAGTTTCATGAGCACTTTGAGGCACACATCAAGAGATTTTTGATCGTCTATTTAGCCAACACGCACAATACATAGAGAGGGCACCAAAAATTCCAAGAGTAAGACTGATTATGTCCCAAATACCAACTAAAAATGTGTATATTGTTTTAGGGCTTATAAGTGGTATGATATGCCCATAAGACTATAGAAACTCGATCATCCCAGTCATTGCATTTGACCTCACAAATATTTTTCAAAGTCTAAGGATTTTTTTGAATGCTTCAACATCATTGTTCACATGAGGGTGACAAGGGGTAGTCATGTGGTACACAACCATGAAATAGGACAGTAAAATACACATTATTTCATTTATAAAATGGGTAATTAGATCATTGGTTAAGCTCAAGGGACATTCAAGAAAATAATTATATTTTACCAAAGGAAGCATGCAACTATTGTTATCATACAATATGTGGTTGGAGCTACCTTTGCCCATATTATTAGGTAGTATGTAGTTGTGATAATATAGATCACACTAGTTCTACATGTAATTAGGGGGATTGGTCTGGCAAAATCAATTTGCCACTTCTCAAACGGATCATAAGTAGTGATAGGAATCATAGCCATCTCATTATGACAATTGGGTTTCCCAAAGTGTTGACATACATCACATATTTATGCATAGTATTTCATGTAATAAAGTTGGTCACCATAGGCTAAAAAATAAGATCTTACATGCCATAGCTTTGTTGGCATAAATGTCCACCCATAATTTGCTCATGCCCTTCATGCAAAACTTCAACATGCTCATGCTTTAAAACACAACATCATAATACTTCATCTCTTCCTAGCTTGTAGAACTCACCACTAATTAATCAATAGGGTGTCACGTGAACTACTTGTTGTTTCTTATCCTTCACTTTCCAATCAATTAGAGCAACACCTAAAGTGAGGAATGCAATGATGTTAGGAAGGTTCTTAGGAATGCATTGTATCTTGTATAATTGTGCATCCAACATTACATCACCTATGTTTTGTGTATCTTCTCCCATGGTGATTCAAGACAAATGGTTAGGTCTAAAATTCTTTTTAACCGACTTAACCACCACAAAAAATTGAAATCCTTAGAATAGAATAATCCATCGACATATCCTCTCGTGCAATATAGGCTTGTTCATGAGATACCTGAGCACCTTGTGATCTATGAAGAACATAGATGGAGCGACTAGAAGGTAGTGGCTTTTGAAACTTGTAAATGATATCAAGTGTCTTGCACTTGATTGACATGTAGTTATATTCCACTGAAGTAAGCTTCTAACTAGAAAATTAAATGTGATGATCCATCTTATCATCCCCTAGATGTGCCAAAATAGCACTAAAAGTTGTATTTAAGGCATCAACATGGACATGGAATGGAGTATTCCAATCTAGGAATTGTATAATTGGCATGCTCACAAGCTTCTCTTTCAATGTGTCAAATGCCTCTCTTTGTTATTCAATCCATAAGAATGGGCCATCCTTTCATAGTAATTATTCCATTGGCATAATAGTTTTTACATTGTTTCTAATGAGCTTACGATAGTAATGTGTATCCAAGAAATGAGTGTACCTATACTTAGCCAAAAATTGGGGGCCGACATGGTTTGATTAATATAATATAAAAGGTCATATTTTTCTCCATATGTAGTAGTTTAGGCTGGGTTTTTTTTCATCTCAAGCCACATACAACATTGCATCATGCATTCATGGGTTTTGGTCAATAAATTGAGTCAATTATCTTTCATTCTCGTCATCAAATGTATTTTTGTAAGGATGGCTTTGGCTTGCATCTCCTTGAGTATTTGTGGTCTCAACTTTCATAATAATTCCATCAAGGGGTATATATTAATGGAGGCTTAGGATAGTTCATTATTCATTTTAGACTTATTAGTGTATAAATATTTTATCGAACTTATACGCAGTAAAGTAAAATAATATGAAAGAATTGAAATCATGACTTGAGTTAACTAATAAAAGCAACGTTCATTTATTAAAGCCATATGCAATTTGTAATGTGAGCGAAAAATCAAAAATTAGGTCTAAAAATAAAAGCTTGACGCAGAGATCTGAAAACCCTAGAAAGAAAGATGAAACCCTAAGGGCAACCTAAGGTTTGGCAATTTTTAAGCAGTATATGGGTTCACTAATATGTTTACCCTATTTTTAGATTAATGTGTGAATCACAATAGGATAAACTAAAATAATTAATTTAGATTATAACATATAGTAATCAAGCATAAATCTAAATGTAAGTGATTGAGATTGATCTAATAATGTAATTTACTTTTTATTAAAGGTATTAAGGAGATCAAATTACTTAGCTTTGTTGTTTGACTAATTGACTGTGATCATGTCTTGATAGTGGAAACGAACTTATCGTAAGCTTTTGATTCTTCTAGATCCAAAATTGTGTCATTAGCATTAGCCCTGGACAGAAATGTTAACAATAGTGAGGGAGGTTGATGTTGTTGTCTTAGGAATATTTTTATCTATGTAATCATACAATATGGTCCACCTTTATGTATATCTCTATATGTGGATCAATGACCCTCAACCTATACGCACGAGTCCAAAAATTAGCTTCTTTCTCTTTAAAATCCTATTGCACTTATGAAGGATGAAACCTTGTAAACTATGAGGAAGTGTAATTGGGTTGAGCTAACCCCAATGCCACCTATTGATGATTGACAATTGCCTGTGTATACAATCCTCTAAAGAGGGAAGTCATGCCACATGTAGTTTTTCCCCTTAGTGTGAATGTGCAATTATGCTCTTTCGTTTATGAATGCATCTAGAAACCTAACTTTGATCTTGATAATGTTAGCACTTTACTTAATTCGGTATGTTTTAGACTTGGCTAATGACTACTATTAGTGATTGATTTATAATTGGGGAATAATAGGGCAGATTTTCTCAATATGTAGTAGTGTATTTGAGGAGTACTTGAGAATGCTAGATGGTGAATAAGCTTGACCTTGATTTGTATTTATAAGCATCAATGGGGTAATTTCTCATGTTGTTGACACACTAGGTGAATGGGCCAACATACAGGAATTATTTGATTTTGAAAAATAATTACTAGGTGAGGGACAATAATGTCAGCTTCAAGACAGTAATATCGGCATTACTATCTAAGTATGATGTTATTGTCTAGGAGATAGTACTGCAAATATGGTATTTTAGAAATGTTTGGGTAGTATTTTTCACTGATTTAAAACATATAGGGATGTTCTTATAGGTGATTGATAGAAACTCAAAATGGATCGAGCTCATAAATAGCATGTCGCTGTGTAAGAATAGCAAATAAGAACTGTTTGAAGATGCACAAATCATGTAGGATAAATGTAAATCAAGATTATCATCTCTAAGTACCAAATATCATATTTTAGTGTCTCCAATTTCTTGCTAATAAATAGATTATCAAAATAAAAAGTAAGTGGAATTATATGTGATAATAATCAACTCTATTACTAAAATAATTTGGAAGACCTTCATAAAATTATTTTTTCTTGAATTACAAAATTGATATACATTATAGAGCATTCAATGAATCACAATTTTATTTTAGAAATTTAATGACACTAATAACTTATTTAATTTTTACATAATCAACTTTATAAAACCCTAATGATGGATTGATATTTATAATAATTATTTATGTTGGATATATCATATACTTATAATATTTTATAATACATGTAATTATTTAAGGTGTATGGTGAAAAAGAACTTGATTATTCAATATTAACCAACAATTTTGATAAGGTAACCCTGATTTTACATTTATCCATTTAATAATAGAACCCATGTTGTGGGGAAGCCATTTTTACTTGGTAAATAGTTCTTTCTCTTAAAGTGAATGTTTATTTGCATCTTCATATCTTAAATATCTCCATTTTCGCTGACAAGGAAACTTTAACAAAATTTATTGTTATGTAGAATAAAATATAAACTAAAATATCTATAAAAATAATGAATATATTTACTTTCATGTTGCGAATAATGTAAAGAAAAGCACACTATCAACATTAATAGGAAGAAAGGAAATAGAATATCAAACTATATATTATTGTGTAGAATAAAATATAAATAAAAATATCAAAATAAAAATAAAAATAAAAAATATATTTATTTTTATATTGGTAACATATTATCAAGTTTTCAATAGGAAAGTAATCTCATTTAATTTAAAAAAAGGGTTAAAAAATAAATTATTAAGATAAAAAAAATTATATGTGAGAATAATTAATTATATTGTATTTTTATTATTATTAAAAAAATTATAAGAACTTTATTTAAGTTATCTTTTCTTAAATCGCTAATTTGATATCTATTTTATAGATATTTAATGGATCGTAATTTATTTTAATGATTTAATGGGTTGATAGCCAAATCCAATTTGAAGTGATTTTTAAAACTTATAATAATCATTTATTTTTAATACTTTATATTTTATGATATATAGTTATTTAGTGTATATAGTGAAAAAATATTTAATTATATAATGTTGACTAATAAATATAATAAATATAATCATAAAATTATTAACTTTTAAATAGTATTTAATAGTTATTAGATATATGGTATAGTACAATTTATGTTTTAAAATATATAAAAAATTAATTATAATATAATATATAAAATTTAATAATTGATTTGATTTATATAAATTAAAGAATAATTTATTATATTAATAGACGTTTTATAATGATATCTGGTATTAGTGGTAGGTTGTAATAGAATGAGCGTATTCATTTTTAATTCCAACTTTAAATTTAACATTTATTTAGACCCACATTTTTATACTATATTAATTTTTATTAAAAATATTATTTTATGAATAGAGTATAATACAAATTAAAATCCAACCGACATTATTATACATATTAATTTTATATTATTGCATCATCAAACCCAAACATTGTGGGGCACATGGCAATACGCTCCACATAAATCACACTCGATGAAAAATATATATGCATTACATTTCAATTTCTTTCTTCAACTATTGACGAAATAAGTTAAAAACTCTACCTGATATTTTATTGAGTGTCGTTTATTCATTGGACACTAATCATTGCGCTGCCACTCTATCATAAATTGATGATTTAAAATTTTATTCAATATTTTACATGTTGCTAACATATACAAAGAGTTGTATAAGTAGAAAGATTCTAGAGATGTGTAATATCAGTGAATAGCGAAGAGACTTCCAATGATGAATTTCTCGTGCCCTTCCACAACTAGGGCTAATTTTTGCCTAGAAGAGTCCACTTCGACTAACCAGGGTGGGGACGACAATATGCATTCCTCTGTTAGAAAGCCATGGATGGAGGAGAATGCAAGGGGTTTTGAATGCAGGGCTAGTCAAACAAAAGCGACGACATGTGTGGGGGAAGCGTCGACAAGGGAAGGGGAAGTTGGGGTTAGAGGAGTGCCAAAGGTGACTGCAGGCGCTGGCAAAAAGAGTCTAGGGCAGTTATTTATCCTTTTCAAGGAAGATTTGTGAGCAGCTAGTTCTTCATTTGGTCAATTGGTTTCTCGAAGCAAGCAACCAAGGGCCTTAGGTTTTGCAAAGGCTTCACCCGTAATCAATTTTGAGGAGGCCTTAGAGGAAGTGCTTAAGAGTGAGGATTGGTATGCGAAAAGGGGTTTATTGTACATGATCAATAAGTTTTGGCCTACCTTCCCTGGCCTTCATTAGTGAATTTTTTATTCATGGCAGCAGATGATGGAACGCAGCTTAGAATTATATCCATGCTAGAGGATTTTTTGTTGTAGTTTTTTATTCTCTAACGGATCGTAATAAGATCTTATAAACTAAATCTTTGGAGCTTTGATCATCATCTCCTCCTTATAAAACCCTAGTTACCAGATTTTAATTCTTTCGCTTAAAACCTCTCTCACAACCCTCTCTGGGTGTGGTTGCCTTATCTTCCTCTCTAGTTTTGGTTTAAGTATAGGCTAACAACGATTGAGAAAACCCTAGGGGAATTACTAGAAAGTGATGCTTCTTGTTTGTTTGGATATTTCTCAAAGCCTTCATGAAACGATCGAGTTGAAAGTTTAAGGCAAATGTTGATCACAAACCCTTTATTATGAGGGTCTTCCCTTCACGTGTTGGAAGTGCTTCAAAATTGGTCGTCTATCTGATTCTTGCTAAAGTATTAAGGATAAAGTGGCCTCTTCGTGCTGGAAGGAGACATGTGAAGAGCTTCTCACAGTGTTTTCGAAAAATGATTTTGTTTTTGCTTTTAGAAGTTGTTCCAAAAATCCTCAAGGAGGAATTTAAAACAAGTTTGGTGTCGCCACCTCAATTTTCAAAGGTTGTTGGGTCAACAATGAATGGTAATAAAGATTTTAGCATAAATAAGGCTTGAGGAAGCTCATATGTGGATAGGCGTATCTCTCCATGTTTAAATACAAGTACTTTGAGTAAACAAGAATGGATGATAGTAAAAAATAAGATAAAATGACATTTTATACCTAATTCCCCTCCCAAAGTACTTTGCTCACACAACTAATCAAATAAGGATGAAACTTAGTAGTTTTTAGTTTTATGCTTTTGCAATTTTTATTTTTTATTGAAGTTAAAGCATTTTTTAATACTTTATGGTAATTTGTATTGATTGAAATATGATGCTTAAATGCCTTTAAATTATTTTTATACAATCTTTTAATCATAAAATTAATTGAAACTTTAGAACAATCTATCTTTAAAATGAAGATATATATTATAATAATTTAAAATTTATATATTTAAATATATTTCATTTTTTTTTGGTATTTTTTTCAAAATAAATAATGATAAAAAAAACACAACTCATGGATCACGTTTGCTCTACCGCCGAATTCAGAAGACTTTGTTGCACACAAATGTATCTTGTACCAACATAAATCTCTTCACTTGAAGATATTCTACCGTTTATGGTAAGATATTCACATGTGGGACCCCACCGCCTTTCCATCAGAAATAAGGTTAAAAAAAGGCAACGTGCTTCCTACCCGAAAGTCGTGCAACTGAAAAAGTGCATGACAGCTGCTATTGAGGCCGTGCCGTCAGATTAGTCTTCAATTTTACTGTCGCGTACTATTTTTTTACTTTGCCCGAAAAAAAAGTCGTAATGTTTGGTAGGGAACGGTCCATTGACTCAACCAAATACGCTCTGCATTTCGTACCCACATCTAAATTAATCCGTCCCTTCGGCGACACCTTTAGCAGCACAGCGCCCAACGGATACAAACTACGTCTTTTTTGTTTTTATTTTACCACTGCTCTTTGTAAAATCAAAATGCCAAAAGCACAAATGAAGGGGCACGCGTGGCCAGATTAAAATAATGGAGATAGAAAATTCTTTTAAGAATTCTATTTCATGCATTCATTAATTACAATGGACAGTCAACAACAGTGGAACTTAAACTTCAATTTAAATATAAATAAATTGGAACGAACAGCCAGCCTTCTTCCATACATTGGAAGCAGGCTTAAATCTCTTGACGCTACGGGTCACGAGAAATATGTGAAGCTCCCCCTGCACGTGATGGAGCCGCTTTACCTTGATTGCCATAAATGCAGAAATTGCAGTTAAAGAAAGCACGAGAAGAGACATTTACTGATACCATGCAAACAAAGGAGGGAGACTGAATAAATTAAAGTGTTGAAGTACGGAACTTCAATTAATGAAACAATACTGCGACTCTCCACCATACTGTACTCTTGTCTCTCTCCACTTTTAACTTCTCTCCCACTAACTCTAGTCAAAATTGTAGGGTTAACGGAACCTAACATTTAAGCCGCAGCTTTAACCCTACCATGTGGGACTTTAGTCTCTATCCGCCGTATACCTATAAAGCGCAGAGGCAAACGCTTTAGATCATATTTTAATATAGTGGAGATCTGTGGGGATTTCCCTTTCTCCTCCGTGGAATTACCGACTTGGGTGACCTGTTGCTATTGCTGCTTCGCATTTTCTTGGGCAGTGAAAATATAGCTGGGGTTTGCATAGTGCTTGCAGCAACCCAGCATTCCTCTCTTTCACTCGCACACGATGTTGAAGACAGCGACTCTTCCATTTCCATGTACATGTCTTCGTCTTCTTCAATCTCAAGCTTGCTGCATGGTTTTAGGCTTGGACTTGTATTTTCTGGAGATGGAGATGGCTCTAAGAACTCTGAAATGTCCAGTGAATTGCAAGCCTGCAGCACACTGGATATGTTCTTCACAGCTTCTACCTGTAACCAATCATTAGAGTAAATAATCAACTTTCCTTATTTAAAAAAGTTACAAAAGATAAAAACAATACAAGAAAAGGACAAAAGACACTGAAAACTGCCTCAATTTAAACAGCTGGAAAGATAGAACATAGACATAAAAACATTTCAGCCTTTACTTGTAACGCCATAATTTTAATGGCTTACTTTTGACCTTTTTAAAATTTAATTCTACAGGATGAAAACCCATCTCATTCAATTCAAACTCGACCATGAATACTATAAAAAGAAGTAAAATTAAATGGTTTTAGGATTAAAATCCTAGAATCCCTTAATGGTTTAACAGTTAAATTTAATTCAAACATATATTTAATAAACAGTTTATTAATAAAATTAGGATTGTATGTAAATAAATTGATGAGTATGATAAGATATTATAATTGTTATGTTATCTATTAAGATATTATATAATATATTCTGGAGTATAAATCAGGGAGTCAGTTTTTGAGAATTATTAAATTAATATCGATGTGGACTATTTGATTGCTTGAAATTATTGAGTAAACCCGAATGACCAACCAACCCACTTTACCAACCCTTCTACAGCTTATTAACCAATGAATACATATCCTTAATATCAAATAGAAATGGTGAATTATTTATACACTCAAATAAAGATAGTTATCTTACAATTGAAAATAAAAATTATCTCATTTAAAAATTAAAAAACAAATAAATCACTAATTTCAACTTTATTTATGATTCTTTAAACAAATAAAAATTATTAAAAATAATTGGAAAAAACCCCACATCATCATTTAATTACTCAATTAATAAAAGCAATTCTATCTCACATATTAATATAAAAATAAATAAATCAATGATTTTAATTTTATTATAAATGTTAAAAGCAAAAAAAAACATTACTAAAAGTAATTGGAAAAAACATGAGTTAGGTATTACAGAAATAATTAAAACACCTTCCATTGTAAACTTTGATCTTATATTCAACCTAAACTTAGGAGTTATAAATTAAATATCATAGAAATAATTAAAATACATTTTATTATAAAAATTTGACCTCATAATCAACCTAAACTTGGAAATTATATGACCCATCCACTTAAATTTAAAATTTTAAACAATAAATTTTAAACTCTCAATATAAATGATAATTTTTTACATTACATTAAATTATATAATAACATTTTAAAATTTAATTACATAATTTCAAATTAAACTGCATTAATTTATATTTTAAAATCTGATCAAAATAACTAGTATAAATGACTAAAATGAATTTGTATAAACCAATACTTATAAAAACATACGTTAAGATAAATTCACTTAAAACTACTCTCCAAATTTAAACTCCTTATTTTCTAAATCCTATCATAAAAAACCAAATAATGCATTAAGGAGGCACAAAGTTTGACTGACTTCTATGAATTTTTTGAATCAAAACATGAAGTGGCCCTTAATTGAAAAGAAATTCTATCGTTGCAAACATGTCATAAAATGTCTCAACAATTTTAGGCAGCAATTAAGAAAATTAAAATAGTCAGAAATTGTCAGCCAGAGTTTGAACGGTTGTTGGAAATTCCAAATGCCCTTAATGGGCCACGAAGAATGATATCCCGTCTACTGACTGTCAGGAGTGGGAACGTAAAATTCCAACGACCGAGATAAAAAAAGTAGGGAGTTAAAAACATCGTCCACGCATTTACGCGCTCGAGACAGTGCTTCTGCTATCATTGTCGTGTGCTTGGCGACACTTGTCATAAGGAAATTCGGCTAAAAATACCATCATGAATTATACATTTGAAACGAAACCAAAAATATGCCGCTATAGTTTGGGCATGCGTCTACCAACAATTGTCAAAAGTTTGACGGCCGGAAAAACACAGAAAAAAGACAACAAATAAAGAGAGAAGATTCGTTTCAACAGTTGACGGAAATTCAAATTACAACGGTGGATACCGGCACCTACGGCATAATTATTGGGAAAAAGTAATACACCATGATCGATAATTTAATTAAGAATTGAATTAAAAATAACGGACGCGCACGCACATTGTAGGTTACGATTTTGTGTATTAGGCCGCTTACCTTGCATCTAACGGAGCAGTAACGGTAGGGTTCCTGCAAAACCCTGTCACATGTTACGCAGGAATTCCCCTGCCCTTTCGATAATCGTGACTGCGGCCTCTGGTTTAAAAACACAACCCTCGCGCTATTTGTTATATATGTCTGCATCACCAAACAATTACAGAATTTAATCCTTGAATACATATTATAAATTTGGCAGTATTGTGACTGTTAAAATTTGCTGAATTTACCTGCTATTTAGTGCAAAATTTACCTGCACTAGAGAGCAGTCTAGTAGCTTCTGCATGTCGTGGAGCCGAATAACGTCATGGTACACATACCTTCGCACCTGTCATATACAGAAATCAAAGTCAAACCATGAGCCTTCAAAATTCATCCAAATTTACAACAATTTACAAAACTCGCGAAAATAAACTTCCGTTCACAAAATTCAACAAAATATATGTCCATTTGCACCATGCTTCAGAATTTTGCGATGGAATGAACGGACTTCAAGAATTTTTTGATCGAAGCGAGGGATTTCAATTTTGTGACGGAAAGGATCTAAATGATTTTCACCTGCAGAAGACGATGTGAACAGTGGGAAATGAGGCAATGCTGGCAAATACTGGTGCTACAGTCCACACAGAATATGTTAACCTCATTCTTCTTGTGCTCCAGGTGAATAGAACACGGGACAAAGAATTGGTCCGATAGCAAAGCCTCCAGCCATGCCGGCTTTCGTGGAACCACGGAAATCGCATATCCAACCTGCAAAGCCGCAAAATTCAAAAAAACGCTCAATTCTACAAATCTTATAACTCTCAACTGATACAAATCGTCTAAATTTGTCAGACATTCAACAAACCTGGACTTCAAATCTCACAAACGCCCCTAAAACCCTTAATTTAAAGCTAAAACTTTCAGGAAGCGACGGCATTATGCCCCTAGTCTTGTAATTATGGGCGAAAACAGCTTTAAAACCCCGTGAAGGGCAACGCTTTGAATTAACGCTTCGAATTGCACGAGTAAACAGACCAGGCCCCGCAGAGAGCAAAAACACGTTTAAAATTAGAAACTACGCAAAAAGCCTTTCAAATACATACCTTACGCTTCACGCCTTCAAATTAAGGACAACAACAGTTAACGAATTACTCAATTAAATAACAATTACGGCAATAGCTACCAAAAGCGCGAGATAAACAGCAAATTAACAGCGCTCGACAAAAAATTCGGCATACATGCCTTAATGGCAACTCTAGCATGCAAACCAAACTCTATGGAGCAATTCAACTTCAAATGCAACCAGAGGACATCAAATTTACTGCTAAATTAAGCCTAGAAAAAATAAATCGAGCATCGCAAAAAAGAAGGCATGCAGAAGTTAACAGGAACTCACCATGTTGAAGTAACTTGTGCAAGCTTTGCGGCCGACGCAGGGAAAATAGCGTAACAGCAAAACAGAAACAAAGGGTTTTCAAACAAACCAGAGAGAGGTAAGCGGCGAACCTACAATTGTTTTCCACTATTCATAAACAGGGAGAAGCAGCAACGCGCTGATTATTATCAACAATCGGCATTCCTACTCAGAGCCTAGTGCCTGCCAGCCGTCGATCTGTCTCATCGGACGGCCGCGCCAAACGCTGCGAGACTCAATGCGCGCATCTGCTCAGCACGGCCAATCGTTCACCGTCGATCCGTCCCACCCCGGTACAATCGCGTCCGTCCGATCGGGCGGAAGTAATCAAATGCCTGCTGCTCGTACCCACACTGCCAGCTAAGACCTAATTTGCGCGCCCAATTTGTGGATTTTACTTTTTTGTTTTTCTCCTATTTAATGTGTTTTGTGGGGTTGCAAATGGAAAACAAAAGGGCGGCTGATGGCGTCCAGAAGGGACACCGGGCCCCACTTGCCACGGCGGACGACACCTCATCCGAGAAAATAAAAACAGGGTGTTTGTTGACGTGCTGTCATTTCAATGGATGGCGTGGTCGGGAAATGAGGTGGCGCCCGGGCCCTGGACCAGTCACATTCTACTGATCCCTGCAGGATTCGACCTGATTCCCTGCAGCCGCATATTAAACCGATATTTAGGTCAAATGGACTCCAATCCTAATTTAAATAGCGTTTATAAAAAGGCATTTGCGATTTGCCATTTGCCGTTGAATCGTTGCCCAAGGGAAAAGGACAGATGCTTTTCAAATAATAATATTTTAATATTAATATTTGGTTGCAAGTTGCCTGGGTGCAGCAGGCACGCCACTCCAAGCCCTTCACGCCTCCTACGTACAATGGATAGTTTTGTTTGGTACAGGTGCCCAATTGAAAGATAAAAAGTCCTCCGTGTTCACGTCGGAACTGGGAAGGACACCCTATGGACTTAGGGGTCCTGGGACGTGGCGTAGGGCATTTAGGTTTTCCTGCCCTCCACTTTGATATTGATGTTGCCTTAATCTTGAAATGCGACCTTTTGTTACTTGTACTCTTTGTCATGTTGTCGACGGGACGGAATATCTGTTGATGTGCATGTGAACACCCAAGTTAGGGTTTGTTAATTGTAGTTACATTGGGACTAACCATTGCCATTGTAGTTGCCTCGGGACTAATCATTTCTATCGGCGTATCCACTCTCAATATTATTTGTTTTCTTAACATCGGTATTTGTTAACCTAGTTTAAATTTTTTTAAGAAATAAAGTCTAAAAATAATTTAAATATAAATATAACTCTTGTTTCTTATGTTCTTCTTAGTTCGTGTTAAAATATTTGATAGTTTTATTTTAAATTTTAATCAAATATTTTTTTAATTAATATCGATGTTTGTTAACTCTTTGCATATTCAAAACATATTCTTATTTCTTATACTAAGTCTTAGCTCGTGTTTTCAATATCAAATGGTTTTACTTTAAATTGTAGTGAAACGATTTTTTTGAATTAACATCGTTATTTATTAACTACCTCCATGTTGAAAACTTATGTTCATTGGGTATCCCTTTCTCTAGTTCAAATTTATTTAAGAGATAAAGAGTATAAAAATAATTTATTATAATCGAACCTCTAACCCTTTCTCTCATTCAAATTTACTTAAGAGGTAAAAAGTATAAAAATAATTTATTATAATAGAACCTCTAACTAATAGCTAGTGACATTACTAATTCTTCTTAATGTGAATATAACTCTTGTTTCTTATATTAAGTCTTAGCTAGTGTTTCTAATATTTAAAAGTTTTACCTCAAATTAACTAGTATTTTTTATATTTAATAGTTTTACCTCAAATTTTAGTGAAATGTTTTTTTTTTTTAATAGAAAAATATTATAAAAAATGGAGAAAGAAGAGGGTCCATTGGTTGAGCGGAGCCCAATATATAAAAGGGTACATGAGAACAAAAGCACCAAAAGTAAATGTATAATTTATCTTTAAATATAAAACTTTGACGTAATAGTAATATACAATAACAAATGATATGATAACACGTCACCTTCACAAACATAAAATATTTAATACACATATATTGATCACACTTTTTATTTCATATATTTTTAAAAATATATTTTAAATTATTTCAAAATATTTCCCCCCCTAATTACCAAAAATATATATATATATATATAACTTTCCTATCACTTAAACTTTCAGATAAACGTTATCTATAAATCAATTTCTAATAAAGTTAAAATGCACCATGTACCTCTCCCTTAATATAACTTGTTCAAAAAGTGACCAGCAGTCTATCACATGCGGCCCAATAACGAGAAAGAAAGTAAAAATATTTATTGATGTATACTGGCCATTATAGTCAACGGGACACGGAAAAGATAAAATAGAGGTACACAAATCTAAGCAATATTAAAATTTAAAAAAAAAAAAAAAAGAGTTAAAAATGACTTTAGAATAATTATATACTGCCAATGAAAAAATAAATTATCATCGATGGGTTATAAGATGAGAAAATCCAAGTTAACCATAGAGAAAAAAGTTTTAGAAGTTAAAATACTTCTAATTTTATGTTGAAATTATTTTATGAGTTATAGGTTAAAAATATAAAGAGAATATCGAAAGGATTGAAGTCTAATTGGTGAGGATGATGGTTGCTTATATCTATCTACCAGAGTATAAATCTTTTTAGATATCTGATACAGAGAGTCAAGTGGTTAAAGTCGAGATCATATTATAGGTGATTTTAACACCTTGAATATTCCTTATTTGTGGTTGCTTACTTTAAAAAACTCACTGATTTAGATATACATTTATTCAATATTGTAAATCTGCTATATATTTATTTCTGAAATATAAATAGATATGCCAACATTCTACGTGATTCCATGTAATGCCTTCATAAATACAATCAAAAAAATAATGTAAAGGAATTCCTAATCAATTTTACTTGCAAAAGAACCACCCTTAGACAAGTGTGATTCTTCTTGTTATACAGAGTGTTCTTGAGTGGACAAGAATGTTTGTGCACAACGGTTGCCTAATTATCCACTACAAATTGTGCACTACAGTGATAGACCAATCAACATCTTTAATGACTAAGGTTGTAATTAGGGTTTAAATTTTATGGTTGTATAGTCGTATTTATGTTTTCTAATTGTAAAATATAATCATTTTTTCAAGAGATCGTATTAGTTGCAAGGTAAAAAATTAGGAGACCGTCAAAAACTATAAAAGATTATGATAAATATATATTTTTTCTCTAATATTTTTTCTTTCTATTATGAATTATATCAGCGTTGAAAAGTAATGTTGAATAGATAACCATCATCAAAAAAATCAAAATAGAAAAGGTCGCACGTCAAATTTAGGTATTGGTTGTAACCTACACTAATTGTATTGGATATTGTAGCATCTTGAGCCTCGTTAGCTTAAAATTTAAAATAAATGAACAAATAAGTCCAAAAACACTCTTGTAAAAGGTGTAGCATTATAATTATAGTAAATTAATCCTTCTAATTACAGAACTATTATAATAATATTCCCTTTACTTACCTAACTTTATGGAACTAATCTAGAGAATAAAATTAATGTTGAACTCCATGTCAAGAAATTTAGAGCTAAATCCCATGCTAGCTTCAAAAGCAAACACTCAATTATCGACCACATTTTCATTTTTAGAATTATTATTGTAATTTTTCATAATAATAAAGATGATTTTGTTGCTAGCAAATGGGATGAGCTCAAGTAGTAAATCATCGAGCTTTCACATTGAAGTCTTGTCTTCAAATCCCCATGAGACATGCTACATGTTAAAGTATACAAATGTTGACAAGAGAAAATTTACCAAATTAAAAAAAATGCTTATTCTCTTATATTTTAAAAAAACATTTGATATTATCCTCATGGGAAATGTTTTAAAATGTATGGCGGATTTATAAATGCCCTTTAGACTCAATATTACAATGCATATAATTTATGATCGGGTCATTGCTAAACTTAAAACTAAACAAAGTTGCCATATGGAAATTAATTATAATATTAAAGCAAAACTAGGTTGTCTTTTGCCTTGACTCTTTTGCGATTTACATAGATTGTTTAGAAAAATCCTTGGAAGAGGTTTGGGTGCACTGGTACTAACCTCTACAACTACACTATTATACTTCTACTTTATATGAAAAATATTATCTTCCTTACTAAGCACCTTGATGACATGAAAATATATTTAAATGTACTTCAATAATTTTACATTAAGTTTGATTTAACTATATTTTTTGATTAAACTAAGAATCATGATTATCAAATCTAAAAAGTTAACCTACTTTCAATTTCCTTAAAAACTTGTCATCTTAAGATAGTTCATAATTATGAATATTTTGGCATTAATTTTTTTAATGGTTTAATGAATTATAAAACAACCTCATACTCCATTGAAAGGTGAATAGAGTAGCAGGTGAAGGTACAACACGTAAGACTTGAAACCAAACTATGACTATCATAACAAATTCAAAATAAAATCCCAAACAAAAAGAGAATATTCATATTGCTTTGATGTTCCTTTCCATAGAAACTTGTGTTGCATCTTAAACATATTTCCAATTATATTATTTGGAAGAAGTTTAAAAAAATGGGTGTGTTGGAATAACTTGTAGGATTGATTGGAGAAGTTGTATATAACTATAACAACCTAAATTTGGTCACAACTACTTGATTATACCTATTTTATCTATTTTTACTATTAATTGACATGTGCACTTAATTGACACCTATGTTATTGACTTGACATGTCTTAAATATAAGAGGAGACCTACTTTCATTACAAGGTCATCTATTATCACCTATGAAAATGATATTATTGTTGGAAACACCTTTATGCATCGGTATACCCTAAATCAGACCCTAAACTTGGTACCTTTCCTAAAGGGATAGAAACACCCAACATGACAGGAAAGCCCAATGTTCCTATCCATGTCTATCGATCTTGTCATTCTATCAAAATAGTCAAAATTTCAAAAAAGAAAGTATCCTTAAGGTCGGCATTTAGTTTCCTAAACTCTTCAATAGATATTTCCCCCTCTTCAACCACTATAAAAAGATATCTAATTCATTCATTTTACAAATCTTTGCAAGATTACCAATTCTATTATAGTAGCTTATTTACACAAGTGCACATTGAACAAAAGTTTCATAGTCTTCCCAAATCAATGTCCAAGCACTTCAAACAATCATGAGTCAAGTCTGAATTCAGCGTTATGCAACCCTAGCCAATCATGATCAAGTATTCAAGTCAATTCTAGATACATTCATATAGTCGAAGGAGCATAATTACACAAAGCACTTAGGTGGGAGAACTACATGGAAATTTGATCTTTATGTGGAGTATTGGTATGTACGTAGTGTTCAACAAATTAGGGTGTTGAGGTCTAGCACAACTCTAACCACTAACCTCTTTTTACTCCATCATATCTGTTTATCTCCTCGTGACAAAAATCTAACTTCAAGAAGACACATATAGGGCTCTGCATAATTCTGAAGGAGAAATCAATGCAAGAAGGCCTAATGTCACTATCGCACATGATTATTTAAAAAAATCTATTTTTTTTTGTAAAAAGACAGGATCGACCAATAAGGAAAATAATGGCATTCGTTCCTATTCTCTACTGGACATTCATGCGTGTTAAAATGCTCAGACACAACTTCTAAGATATTTTTGGCTTTTCTACATATTATTTATTCATACATTCTATTTTCCTAACCAGTCATTTGATAACTCAAAAAATTAAGTCCGTCTCTCCTCTACATAATTTAACTTTATTCTTTCTATTTTATTTTGTTTATTTTAATCATTTATATTAAATTTATTATTCAAAATTATATATTTTTTTTTAGAAAAAATTGTGTATATTGTCCTTCCGTCAATAGTTAAAAACCTATAATTTTATTTGTAAGTTTTTCTCGTGCTATAGCCTCGCTTATGATTTATCCCGCGATGATGAAGAGGGAGGGGCTTAGTGGATCACATTGTCATAGGGCTCGATGAGAATGGTAAAGGTCCCCATTCAAAGAGATAGAATAGAATAGAATAGAATACATTAGAGTGCATGTGCAATTGTCGATCCATTTTCGAATAAGGGACTTAATCCAAACGCACCAAGAATCTTTTTCTATCAATTACCAATTGCATCTATGAAAAACTTTTGAAATGTCTAATTTGATTAGTATATACCTTGTCGTTTATGGGAGGTAAATGAAGAAGTTATTGGATAGAGGCAATATTGTCTATGATTGAATATTCAAAAGAAATTATGCCCTAAGCAAGGGTTTAATCCTCAAGACTATCAATTTGGAAAGTATATTGTAAACCATATTGCACAAAGCAATTGTTCTATATAAGTTCAAATTGTCTCCTTTGGAGATTTGTAAGATGAGAATCAACTTAGTAGTATTTGAATGTTTAAAAAAAAAAAAAAAATCTTACATTCTTCAACAATTTTTAATATATTAATTTTGATGACGTTTTCGAAAAGATTTGATAGAAGAATGTAGGGAATTCATTAGGCCCGGAGGTTTTTTTGGTTTAAAAAAGAAAGATAATATTTTTGAGTTCCTCTAATGAAATTGGTTATTTAAAGACACTCTGTTTGACCTGAAAAGAATCTAATCTATCCATTTGAGTTAACATAAGATGTTGAAAATATTTTATAATTAGTGTTAGAAGCTCATTTATCTTCATAGCAAAGAAATCATCTTCATTTTTCAGTTGATGAATACTATTTAGCATTTTTTTATTCAAATCTAATTTGAAAAAAACATTATGTTGAAATATTCTTTTTTTATTCATTAGAATTGGGATCATTCAGACCAATATTATCTTTATTTTTGTTGTAAATCTGAAAGAGCCTAAATGAAAGATTTTTCTTAGTTTGGGCGTGATTGGTAGTAAGATAAACAATCGATTAAGTGCTTATTAGTTAGAGGTCAACAGTTCAAAACCTGTGACCCTCAAAGTCTCTCTTACTCTAATTGGACTTTATCGAGAAGAGTGTGGATTATAGCAGATGCTAACATGAATCAAAAACCTAATTGTGACGAGAGCCAACAAATAAAACATGAAAATGACTTGATAATTACTAGAGTAAAACTCCAAACTTAAGTGAAGATAACAAAAAATTGTAATTAATTTTCATATTAAAAAAAAAAATTAAAAATTATTCTTAATTTACAAATAACTTAAATAATCTTTTATCCTAAATTCATCTTAAAATAATCTTTAAATAAAATTTTATGTCAAATACTTGTTATGAAATGTTTTCAATAACTTTTATGTTCCAAACTTTCAATTATTTTCTGATATTACCACTTTTCTATACGAAATTCCTAAATTAAATTTTCTCATTCCCACTAAATTAATGTTCTTATATAAATCCAAGTATGTTGATTTAAGAGTTAACTCTTTTACATCCTTCATATGTAAAAATCAAGTTAATATGCCAACGATTAGAAAAAGTGTTGAGTTAAACCATTTCTTATAAATTATTATCCGGTCTAGTTTCTTGGCTATGTGATGTTTTCCTTTTTTATGTTGCTCCATGAGTGAAGACCCTCAAGAACTTCAATATCCACCATAGAGTTATTCTTTATCAAGTTAAAGAGAGCATCATAAATTCTTTGTTTGAAACTAGATCCCCTTTTCCCTCAATTTACAAGTTCTTTAACATAGTTAAAAACATTTCTGAGAATAAGATAGGGGTATGAGTTGATATCCATAAAGTTAGATGGTCCACTATTGTTATTCTATTGTTACCATTAAAAGGTATGTAATTATAGATTATCTTCCACTATATTTGAAATTAATTTATAGAGATGTTATAAATATTTTATGGAAATATTGGGTGAATAGATGTACATATTTTAATGGATCTCATTGAATTGTGATTCTAATATTAATGTTATAGATTTATTATTTCAATTGTCTACCGCTTTGAGTTTCTTCTATATACTAGATTTATAAATTTATTATAAAAATATAATATCTAATTCTTATATTTTTACTTTATTTATGTTTGAGGGAATTGCATTATTCCTTAAATTGGGATGTGGATCTTCTAACGAAGTTTCCATATTGACAGATTCTTATTCTTTATCAATTCATAAATTTTGTTTATCCTCCTTCAAAATGTCTTCTGAATATGGTTTTCTTTTTTACCTTCTATTAACCAAGGTTTTAAATTCTCAAATTTATATTGTTTTAAAAATAATATCCTAAAACTAATTGAAGTTTATTTTGTTTTATTTGGATTTGACAGTGAAGATGTCTTAGCATTAGATGTGAAAGTAATTGGTTGTAATGATTTACCTTGTTTTCTTTTGTTTGATCACCTTGAGAATGGTGTGCAAGAGGTCTCATGCTTTTGTCCTGGGTTTTAACAATATACCTCATCACTTATATATTTGTATTTGTTAGAAAAACAAAGGAGTCTTTTGGGTGATGAAGAGCTTTACCTCTTTTTGGTATGCATGTTGAAAAATATTCTTTTAATTATGTTTTGTTTTGGAAGTTTGGTGTTGATGATGTAGTTGTATGATTGTGACTTGGCTTGTATTGGGCATTAACCTTATATCTTTTTCTATTGTGCTTTCCTAGTTTCTTTTCAAGAGAGATGTTATTTTCTATGTGAGGCATACTCAAACTAGATAACTTTGAGTATAAAAAATCTTATGTATGAAAAATATGTATTTATAGTTTATGGGTTATTCTCATTTTATTCTTCTAGTGTCAAAAATTAATTTATTTGGTAATGGTTTGTTAAAATTTAAATTGACACGAATTTACACATAATTGAGAACCCCTTCATTCTAGGTGAAGTTTAAATTAGTGATATATTCTCTTATAAAGTTCTAAATTTTTCATAGTAGATTATCTTGTTAGTAATAACTTGGGAGTAATGGAAGATGAACCCACATATTATTGTTAGTAATAACTTAGGAGTAGTGGAAGATGAACCCACATTGAGATTATTGTGGGAACTCTTTTGTGGGATTGAAGGTTGGGGACCAATGTTTCATGAAGAGGGTTGATTTTCGCATAAACCATAATCTTGCTTGGAATATTTGAACTCTCTTGCTTGGATGACAACACTAGCATGAATTATCCCTTGGGTATCATTAATATTTCAATAAATCACGTGGGTCTCTCATTTTTATTGACCCGAATTCTCAAGGTTTTGGGCCTAAAATAATATCCATAAATCTATGAATTAGATATTTTTCCTTTATAACCCACCAATAGTGTTTTGTTTCTTCAACAACAAAATAAAATCTCAATGGAGTAACTAACTTGAGGAAACGTCCATTTTCCTTCTTAATACGGACATTTGTATTGAGGTGGTTTTGCTTGCTTTGATTTGAAAAAAAAAATTTAAATTTTCCTTACGGATCTTGTTTGGGTCATTCAAAATATCTGATTTGAAATTTTAAAAAAAAGAGAGGGGAAAATAGGTGGGGAGGAAGTCTTCTCATCCTCAAATAGGACACCCAATATCCTATCAACACTTGGGTTATAAGAAGGAAAACTAACAGGATTTAGATAATGGCTTGAGGGGTAAGAATGTGCATCAAAGGTTTAGAGGTAGCTCCATTTCTACACCCCAATTTATGTTTATTTTGATGTTTAGAAACTAATTATCTTGGTATTAATCTTAATACTACTACATTTAGTGCAATCCACACCTCAAATTGGATCTAAATTGCACCAAAAATTGATGGTTTTTAGTGTTTTTTGCATAAAAACTTTAAATAAATCACATCAAATATTGCAGAGCAAAGTGGACATGAATAGACATTTTTATACACTGCATTTGCGCTTTGTTTGTGTCTTGCTTATGTCCCAATGTAGCGCTTGAAATTGGATGATGTGTGTGTGTGTGTATTATTATTATTATTATTATTATTATTATTATTATTATTATTATTATTATTATTATTATTATTATTATTATTATTATTACTATTATTATTATTATTATCATCATCATCATCATTGCTAAGGATACACGGGATCACCAACCCACACTAGTCATGGTACCATATTAAGGATGGGAATTTAATCACTTTTACTGCTTTATCACAATATACCCAAGGATTGAATCGCTTTAGCACAACACCCCATTAACATGTAATCTATTGAGTATTGGGCTACCTGAACACATAAAGAGATTTGAGACTTGGACCTCCCAAAATACACTAATAACAAGATACACCAATTGCCATTGCGCCACTTCCTAATGGATATACATATATACATAATAATTAAATATATAATATATTACATAGTTGATTATGTATGTATGTACATATGTATGTATGTATGTTTGTATGCACATGCACATGCACACATATTTATTTAATTGTATATTGTGTATTTATACATAGAAATATTGTTTGCATGTATTTATGTAATGAATTTTCAAATGGTATTGTTGTACCCTAATTTGGGTAAATATGTTAGATTAATCTAATTAAGATAGAAACTGATTAGAATAATTCATATCAATATATATGGGATTCAAACATACATATGAATGTAAAAGATTGAGATTGATTATTTTGATTTGACAAGGGAATATGTTAAATATGGAAAGTACTAAAAAATCATGATACATAGTTTTCTAATTTTTTTTATTAAGGGTAAAGGTTGGGTTTTGACTGGGTCCCATCCCAATTACCAAAAGCAGGCCCACGACTAGAAATAATAGCAACCAAAATCAACTAGCATAAAAACATTAAAATATCTATTGAAAAAAACAAATAAACAACCAAATCACAAGAAAACAACAAAAACTAGACAAAATGAATTACATATTTAGTTCTTTGAGCATACGGTTCCATTCTTTGACCAAATTTTTGAGGGCCTCTTTAATGTCCTCCGCTGTCATATTATCCAAGTCCAAGTCCTTTCCTTTATCCATACCTCTAATCCTTATGCTCGAATGGACTCCACTTTGATGTTCTTTGCCAGCCTTGATAATATTATTCAGTACATTGATGTTGGAAACTCAATTATAGATATTAATTTTGCTCATCTATAATAACTGATGAATAGTGCCCTCCATTTTATTCTTCTCAGATTTCAACACCTCCACTCTAGTTTCCAACTTGTGAACTTTGGACATCGCACCTTCCCCTTCATCAAAAGCATTTTGCTCCAAAAAACTAATACTACTACCAATAGAATTATTCACTTTCTTGTCCTTAATGATCCAAGACAACATGTGTTTATGAAGCTTAATGTCCATAGTCATAGATTTGAGCTTGTCATGAATACCAACATCAAAAATGTACTCCTTCCCAACCTTTATTTTACCATTTGTATGCATCTCTTCACCCAAAACATCTCTTTGTATATCATGCTTCATGTCAACAACATGTCCATTATCCTTCTTTTGGAGGTGAACCAACATCCCAAAATCATCCTTTTCCTCTTTAGATTCAATCGCCTTATCCTCCTCTTACGAATTAGAAACAACAAAGGTTTGAGCTTTCCTTGGAAGGGGTGGAGGCAAGGGCCATATAAGGAATCTTAATAGAGATGGTCTTATGAGTTGTCTTTCCCCTTACCTTGGAAACAATTTTCACAACACCATAAAGTTCAACTAGTTTAATGGTAGAAGAGGGACCAACACCAAGAGACTTAGCATGTTTAAATAAAATGAAAATAAGGACTTGGTGGAGGGATAAGGGAGCATTCCTTATTTGCAATTCTCATATGGTTATTATGCCTAAAGTGATTTAAAAGGGCGAAGTGATAATAAAACATAACACTGAACCTTCCCTCGAGAGTGAGATTCTTCATTATTTGATAGGCCACTTTGGGGTAGGGCTCAGGTAGAGATTCTAAAAAATAACCACCTTGGTAAGGAACCAATTCCTCCTGATGCATGAGAAATTATTGCATTTCTTCATCCTTTTCCCGATTATGCCTATAGTACTTCCTTCCATGGGTACTCATACCAGTGACCTAAGCAATCAAATCCTTAGAAACCATAATGGTGACTTCCCACATAGTGAAAGTCCTTGCATTCTAGCTTCTAACAAAGTCTAAGGAAACATGTGTATTGTTGCCACATATCCTTTCCATGTAATTAGATAAGCCCCCATCCTCCAAGATTCTCCATACATCCTTATTTTTCTTCACCTATCCCATAGAAGAAGGCTCAATGCAGTATAAATCTCCTCCCATTATGTTGTTTAGCAAGTGAATCCTGAAAGAACTACAACTCTTCTTACCCCATTCACACCCACAAATAAACAAAAATATTTGATTAGCATGTTTAGAGGCCAAAAATATTCCTTTAATCTCACTGGTGTGAGTGATGTCATCACCCCAATTAGCAATATCCTTGAAGTGATGACGCCTCCAACAAACATCATTTCCCATGCAATGAATTAAATCCTTAGAACCATTGAACTAAACTAAGACTATAGAGATGCCTAGATGGGATATTTAATAGATTTTGAAATAGAAAGTGAGGTTCTTGTAGGTACTTAACAATAGAATGGAAGTATTGACTCCTAAAATAACATACAATTGTTAGGAGGATGAAATAAGACCTTGTTTGAGTGCTCAAGTTATGCACGGTAAATGTGTCTTGAGCTTGTCACTGTCAAGTACTGAAGAACATATTTTAGTATCTAAAAATACCCCCTTTTTATTTATTATTTATTTCTTTATTTTTATTTAACTAATGAAATTATTAGAGAAAAAGGATAAAATATACCTGAGTGTGTACAAAACACTTTGCCTTATAGGAAAAAGGCTCCAATATACAACTTTACTTCATGAAAACCTACAATGAATGTGCATTCAATGTTTGTATGTGAAATCTAAAAAATCTTAAAATTGAAAGAGCAAGGGTTAGAGTACACCTACGTGTTGGTGTAAACTATGCTGCCATCACAGCTTGTTGGAGATGATGCCTCCTTGTTGAAGTATTGGAGAGTTGGGGTGATCATGCCCCACACTTGTGTAACTATGTAAGATCATGAGTTGAGAAGGCAACATGCACCTCATGAATGTGGGAAAAAGTGCATAATGTGCTAATCCAAATAACCGTATAAGAAAAAAATAGAACTGTGTGGGTAGACTTGACTCAAAAACAAATCACTATGCAGATAAATGAGATAACCGATCAGGCAAGGTTCTCTAAAAATGAATCAACCACTGCATATGGCTTATAGATTCAAATGCAATGTTTCAATCCAATTTGTTCCATGTAAAAACAACAAAGCATGGTTATTTTTTAATTTTTATTTTTTTTTAAATATTAAAATTATATTTTTCAATAAGGATTAAACATAAATAACTTTCAATTTTTTGACACAATTTAATGCCCTAAAAAATATTTTGTTTTTTACACTAAAAATGATATATGTAAATAGTAAATCTAATGAAATTGTCACATGGACACCATTTTTGGTAAAGTGAAGATTAAAACTGAGTTTTTAAACCTTACAGATGTAATGGTGAAGTCAAATCAACTCTAAAAGTGCCAACTAAAAAAAAATGAAATGGTAGAACACTGATATTTCTCAAAAATATGTCTAGATGTCAATCATAATCAACATAAGTTTTTTTTATATGGTTTTCTTTCTATGAATTTTAGAGGTTTTCAAAGGGTTTTAGGGATTTTTAGGATTTTCTTCCTAAAGTTTTAATAGGATTTTTAGGGCTTCTTGTATAATTTTATTTATAAAGTTTTGCAGGTTTATTTCATAATATTCATTAGAAAATGATGACCAAAAACAAATATGCAAAACCAATCAATACTTTTTCATGGCTCCTTGACATATTTTTACAAATTTATAATGACATTTCTAGCTATTTCCAACATTTGCTTCCATGTACAAAAATATGCATGTAAATTATAAATTCCAAAGCAAATACCTTGAAGCCTATAAATTCCAAAGCAAAAGCAAAAGCCCTAAACCCTAGTGCCAAAAATTTAAGAGAAGCAACAAAATTTTCATATAAACTCAATATTCTTTGTAGATTATTAATGTAACAACTTTAAACTACTATTTAAAAGATAGTATAATAAATAAATACACCCTAAAAGTGAAAAAAAATACCAAAGGATTGTATAGTGAACAAATATTAACTGAATTGTTTTCATCTCTAAGTCTATCTCTGCACAACTCCTCTTATTTCATCTCATCTCCTCTTGTCTACAATGTGTTGTGAGAAAGATATCCACATAATAAAAATGAAAACAAAGCCCTAACTTACCTTGCCATTTTATTTTATTTTCAAATCAATATTTTTTGGGGCATAAACTCGACACATGAATTTTTTTTGGTGTCACATTTGCACTGCAAACAAGTTAAAAACTTGAAAAAAAAGAAAGGTCAACACTAACCCAACTCGATTTGAGGTGCTATGCACACAAAATGTAGTAGTGTAATCATAAATTATATTGCAATCTTAACATTGAAAAAATGTTTCTTGTGGGTTGGAATAGCTTTTACAGTTTAGAAAACCATTACATAAATGTTGGACTTAATGTTGAGATAAAAATAAAGCATTATTTTTTAGTATTGTAACTTGTGACACTAGACATATTTGAAGTTTGGGGTAGTAGCATATCCTTGGAAGTTTGAAATAAAACTGAGGAAACAAAAAACAATTCATTATTTATAACTTAAAAATTAAAAGAAATATACTTTGTCGTATCCTCTTTATAGAAATTGGTATACTTCCAATTAAAAGTATGTGTTGTATAAGTAAAAACTAGCAAAACTAGAACAAGATAAACTTCATATCATTTCCTAACAATCATTATAATGCGTCTTGGTTTTAAAAATTGTTGGGAAAAAGACTTTGATAAATAACTAAAAAAAAATTGTCATCCATAATCAATAACCTTCTTATGCATTTCAAATCTAAAATTGAAAATTGAAAAAGAAAGTATATAAAATTGGAAGGATGAAAATATCATAGATAAAATAAATCTATCTTATTACAAAGATATCATCAATCTTAATCTTGAACATTCGTCTATTTCAAGAAGAAAATTATGATTGAAAAACTAAAAACCTTCTCGCACGAACTTTATAATAAAATTAGTAGATGGAAACACCTAAAACATGTTAGAAAAAAATTATATTTAAACTATGTAAGTCAAATAGAATATAAGATTACGTTCATTGTATTTAGCATACCCACTAGATAACGATATAAGACATGATTACGTTGATATCTAGAGTCATAGTTTGGTACATGAACTTTTAAATCATGACAACTAAACAAAGCTCAATAATCTTGTTTTGAATTTAAATACCCATCAAATCAATTGTTTACTAAAGTAAAAATGGTTATTAACTATCCAAGTTTTCTTTTGATAGTTGGGGTGTTAAAAAATATTTTCTTTCTCAAATTTGTCTTGTTTTGGGTTTAATTATTATTTTTATCTTACGATGTTTCTAATTCATAGTTCTTGTCCTATGCACATCAAACAAGAAGAGTTAAAAGATTCATGGCACTTTAATTAGGAAGAGTCCAATTTTTAAGGTTGGCACCAATGAAGACAATTATAAATCATATTTTACAAGGAGGATTAAAAAATAAATTGTGTTTTCTATACTCTTTGTTGGGCATTGGAAACCAATTTGAAATAAAAGACATTAAAACTTGTTATCATCGTAACCATGTGCGTCCAAAGACTAATTTTAATCTTGTTATCCTAATTAAAATATGCTCTGTCTAAGCACAACATATATTATAGAATGTTGTCTTTTTTTAGTCTTAGCATTATCATCAAGTTGTGTTCTATTTTAGATGTTTAGAGTTGGTGAGAGGTTAGTCCATGACTTAAGTAGGTTTTATTGTGGGTTTGATATAAACGATGAAAACATTTAAAACCCTAAAAAATGTATCTTTTTACCATTTCAACTTGTAATATATACATAGAACTGCAACCCACTCTCAAGTGACCAGGGGCCCCCATTTTTTTGATTTATCATTTATTATACTTTATATTTGCAGTTATATATTTTGTTGTTATTTGGAATGCAACAAAATCAAGCAAATTCATGTAAAGTACTTTTTTTTTTGCTAAGAGGAAACGAGGACATCACCCCACCACTTTATCATAGTGCCACATTATCATGAATCTATCGTAGATCAACGTCCTTATCATGTTGTGGGATTTGAATTTCAATCACACTTTCATGAAAGCTCCGAATCACTGTACCATCGCCACAAAAACTATACATAATGATAATTATGATTGTTAAATGCTAGCAAGGTCACTGGTTCAAGCAGTTAGTTGGGACTACCAAAACTCTTCTCCATGAGAAGGACGAAACCCCTCTCCACATGGAGGGGGCCTCGAGAGTTAATTACGTATGCTAAGCGATGTTTAATTCAATATAAAAAAAATAACACGATAAAAATGAAAAACATAATTAATCGTTACTAATCACACACTTGAAAAAAGAGGTTTACATTTTAAAGAAAACACGTTATCATTGAAAATTGAAGGTGATAGTTGTTTTCAAGTTACGACCAAGTAATGCAGACAAATTTAGTCTATTAAACCTTACAATTTAACCCATCAAACCTCCATTTAAAAACTAACATGAGAATCACTTTCTATTGTATTCCTGCTCGTTGGTGTTGCTCTTGTACTCCTTATTTCTTAATTAATATTATACTTTTTCAATCTTATAAATCAATTTTAATCTTTCGTAAACATTAATATCATTATCTTATCGTAATACTATACATCTTACCAAAAAAATACATAATTAAATGATAATGAAATACAATGTGACGCCATACCAAAATAGCCAGATAAATTTAACCAAAAGCTAGAAGATCCATTAAAAAAGTTAAAACACCCCGGTCTGCCCCGGGGAAGCCAAAGGCAAAGACAAAAATAGAGTTGTTAAACGGCAGTCCAATTACAGCATCTGTTTTGACCATTCTAGCGAAAAGCTCCAAAAGAGTAATGCGAGTGTGATTCTTACTCATTTGAGGTGGGGTCCTGGTTGAATGCGAGTGGGGGAAGGAGAGGCAAAGCATGCCATGGTAATAAGTGTGTAGGCTTTAATTGGCCATATTGATAACTAATTTTTATGATGCAACAAAAGTAGAGGGGGTGACCCATGTGCCAACATTGAATTTGAGAGTCCTACTGTCATCATTCTGCCCTGCACTCCTTAATTGCTCTTTCATGCTTTCATACATGACCTTTTTTTTTTCCTTTTTCTTTTTTCTTTCTTCTTTTTGTGGGTTGCATAAAACTAGCGATTGCTCTTCAAGAAGGAAACTCAAAATGATTTCCTATACGTAATGGATGATCACCATTGTGTGGGTAATATTATATTATTATTAGCGGTTGGTCCAAAGGTCTAAGTAATGTTGAAAGAGAATGTTTAGTAGGATACATTTCAATGAGATAATCGAGTGTTTAATGTAAAAGATTAATAATGAATTATATTTATAGGTTGAGGATGTAAATCATATAAAATTAATGGGTATAAGGTTTTTTAGGTTCGTTTTTGCTCTTCTTGTTTGTGGGAGAAGTTTTAATCTTATCCTCTCTTTCTCCATCTTCGTTCATATAACAATGCTTTGAAGACCTGGGTGTCATGTAATCCTAATGACTATTGCTCAAACCCTTTCCACTCTCTATGAGCGGTAACACGGACCTCAGCGCATCATTGTCCACAACTAGATCCTTTTTTACATCGAGATAACCAAGTGTATTAAATATTGAAATGGGAAATTAGATGAAACAACGAAGGAAAATCTCACAACAAGCTAGGCAACTCAATAAGTGTTGTGCAAGTAACTCAACAGATGTTTACGATGTGGCATTAACATATTTCTATGGGGCTGTTAGGATTCTCGATATGAAAATGTATGGTTCACCTTCCTTTTTTCTACAGTTCCAATACTTTTTTCTTAATTTCATTTTCTATATATATATATATATATATATATATATATATATATATATATATATATAGTAGGTAAATGTTTCTTTTTCATTTCTGGGGTAAATTCCTCTTTTAAGTGTACAATGTGGGCACCCCCAAATGCTTGAGAATTAAACCTTCCAACCCTCCCTGTCACCTAGGACCGATTGCCAATCGACCACCTTTTCTCTCAACTAGTGACTCCTCTACCACCACATTTATATTGTATCATGAACAATGCCCCTTTATGCACCCGTGTGGCATGCACTTTGCAAAAACTTCGTTACTCACTTCAACTGCATGAAAAGATACAAGATAAACTCCATAACCTCAATGTATTGTCACCACATTTGCATCATTCCATAATGTATATGATATGGGGCCTCTCATGTATGATATCACATGAAATATGTTGTCATTGCCCCTTATCATCACCGCCCAACTCACTTTGAAATCTTTCACCACTTGTAAGTTTTGTATGGCCTTACCGTTATTTCTATAGGTGCCAATATATTGGCAACATAGACGAATATAAGTTACAATATAGACTTTATCTTAAATTATCTTGTCTCCATATCATTGGCATTACAACGCTAACTTGAGTCACACATCGAACATGGAGCCTTCTCACAATCAAATTAGCCTCATATTGTCCTTGTCGACCCTTCACAATAGCAAGCATCCAATCAAAGAACCTGCCACCTTGGAAGTTTTATACCCCTTTCTGATGGATGCAAGTCATGTAAATCCAATAATTGCCTTAAATCTGCACAATCCCAACAAGCACAAATACAGTCTATCACAATATTTGGATGACACATTTCGTACGAATGTTTGGAAATGGAATGCCGATGATTGTTGGCACATATCATGCTTAAGTACAATATGGAAACACTTTTTCATCAACCACATCACATTTTTTTTATCACCCCAACGAATGGTTGTGATAAATAATCATTAACAATTAGAACATTTACAACTTAGATCTTGATTGTATGCACCCATTTCCACTTCAAATTTTTATCCAAATTCCTAACTTGAAATCCCAAATTTTTTTTGATTGCTTCTAATTTTCCCAGTGCCATCGTAATGAAAATAATTTCTCCATTGCAATCACCAAGACAAAAATTAATCACCCATAATTGGCCCAACCCCAACATGTTGGGCTCTTCAACCAGTTAATATAGATGTCCTCTGATTGAAATCAAGGGAGTTGTAGTTTTGACATAGTGATTGGGCAAAGAGGCTATCTCTTTCCATGAAGAATGCAAGCCATCATAGACTAAAGCATTGCATGATGATTCAGATCCCAATCGATCTGCCCCCACAATTACTTTACACAAACTTATTTTGACATCCAAATACATTCTTATAGAACATGAAAGTGGTGAAGTATTTCAAGGTGAGTTGGGCAATGATGGTGAGAAGCCATGACAAGGCATTTAAGGCAATGGACTCAAAGAACCCTGGGAACATACACTTGAAAAATTTAATGACATGTCCACATTTTGCATGAAGGTTTGGAACTAGAATGCTGATGAGTGCTGGCAATATCATGCATAAATATAGTATGGCAATAATTTTTTAGCAACCAACACCATGTTTGATCACCCTGACTGATGGTTGAGAAAAATAACCATAAATGGTTGGAGTGTTTATAACTTCGATCTTGATATTGATTGTATGTACCCATGTCCACTTCAAAATTTTATCCAAATCTCAAATCCAAAATTCCAAATTGCTCTTGATTGTTTCTAATTTTTCTAACACCATTGTGACCAAAATAATTTCTCCATTGCAATCACCAAGATAAAACCCAATCACCCACAATTGGCTCGACCCCAACATGTTGGGTTCTTTAACTAGCCAATACAGATGTTGCCTAATCGAAACCAAGGGAGTTGTAGTTTTGACATAGAGACTGGGAAAAGATGTGATGGAACTGACCTTGGACTGCTCTGATCTTGACTCCCGGTGCCTCTTAACTCTCCAAGACTGTTGGGCTAGCACTACTGTAAATAAAAACTAACATTCGGTGAAAGTGATAATAACCTTACACTATGCCATTGTCTCCGAGTTTTTGTTTTTGCTAGCACGGAAAAGCTCTAGGCACTCATCATAATTCAATTCCCTGAGCTTCAGCAAAATATACATAATAGTTCTACATCTAAAACCGAGAACTGCACTGGATCCAGTTAGTGAAACAGAAGTGCACATAAGTATTACAAATGAATCTTCATGGCTCGCATGTCAACTCTACCTGTCTAGTCGTTCAATGGTGAATATCTTCAACACCATCTTGCACATTCTATCTCCAATGGCTCCAAAGCCATCCAAATTGATGATCAAGATAGAAGACTATGCTCATGCCATTCGGGTCTATATGTCTGTAAAAATGACCATGCTCATGCTAACGGATCTCCACGATAGGTGTGGGCACTTTGAATGTCAGAAGTCACTCCATATTACACACGAGACTCGACTCAGACAGTCACGCTTATGTGACCCACATATGCCAATTGTTTTGGTTCCACAGCTCAGTTAACAAGGTTCGTTCTCTGCCAATATACAAACTCCTCTCCTAAGTTTGGCCTCCTACGCGAGCTTCCATTTAGGCCATTACCAAATCAAAGAAGCCTTCTACCATTCGCAGCTCTCCAGATCAAATCGTGCTGCGTAATTTTTATCCAGCCGTGTCCACGGCATTTTTTTTGGGCAAACAGTACCCCTATCAACGCCTCTCCTCTCCAAGGATTTTAATCAGGGCTCCTCTAATAATAGTCCACCCTTTTTTTTTCTTCCATGGTCAAAACGGCTGGTTGCCATTCTCCACAATACCACGACATTCTCCATTTCGCCTTCCTCTCTTTACACAGCAAGGATACACATTGTATTGAATCGATCCAGACTCAACACAACATTATGGCGATGTTCTCAACAAACACTAGCTCACTCCTGCAACGAAGACATCCAGTTTGTTAGAGTCGATAGCCGATTATCTCACAAACCCTTCTTCGGCCGATGATCCCACTCAACTCACCTCTGTAGACTCTGCATATTCCTCACTTGGCGGCTGCATCTCCTCTGACTCAGGTCTACATCCTTAACTCTTTTTTTTTTCCTTCTACGTACCTCTCATCCTCTTGAATGAATTTGTCTTTTCTCCTCTTCTCTCTCCTCTATGCCCAATTTTGGGCTGAAGGTAAAACAAAAATAGTTTGTAATTTTTAACAATATACTAAGGTTGAAATCATTTCAACCACTTCCCCCTTATTTCCTCAACAACCCAACAATTACCTTTTTACTTTTACTTTTGACATTTCCAATTACTCCTCCTTAGATAACATTTTGGAGGCAAAATACAATAATTTGAAATTTGAATTTAATCATGACCATGTCTTCAAGTAGCCATTGCAGATGCTCCTGCATCAAAATCTCCCTCTAGGAACAATTTGAACCTTAGTTCAAATGAAATGGTGCCTCCATACATTAGTCTTCACTATTTGCCTGGATCCCAAGGTCTTGTTGTCAATGCCAATGCTTGTGTTTGTTTGGAATAGTCTTTGTCCTTCATCTTCTTGCTTTTCTTCCTTTTATGGTATGTTCTTCTCATTTCTTTCTCAGCTGCCATCTCCCGCTTCCATGTTTCATCTTCATATGTGTCTCCAAAGTTTTCATCTTCCATACCTGCATTCAAAACATCAAAAACAACCTTAGTAGAAAAACATTGAGGCCATGAAGCCTCTTGGCTGCCTCCACTTTTCTGCTCTTTGGCCAAAACTGCCTTTGCCTCTTTACTCTTCTGCTCTTGTCTTGTTCCAATCTCACCAATGGTTTTCTCATCATGGCTTGTACCTTCATTCATCTCTCTTGAGTGACCAAACAGCTCTTCCAACATTCTCAACTCTTCCTTTAGTGAAATCTCATCTATCTCACTACTCTCTTCATCAAACTTGGGCTCATCACTCACAAGTATTACTTGCCCTTTACTTCTTATCTCATCTTTTCTTAGCTTGTCTTCATGCAAACCAACTTCTTCATTAATATACTTATCAAAAACAATAGGAACACTATTACCTTGTCTCTCCTTGTTCTTTTCAATCATGTGAACTGATTTCACATCTCCACTTTCATCATCCATCCTCTTGGAACTCTCTCCTTGCTGAATATTAGTCCTCATAGACATTTTACGTTCCTTATTTTCCATAAAAAGATCATTAAATGATTCAAAAACATCATTATCCCATTCATTGCAAGCAATTGACTTACCTTTCATCTTTGTATTCTTATGCTCTATCTCATTATTCTTCATCCTTTACCTCACCTAAGTCTATTTCACCTTAGTCTTTTGGCAAACTATCCAAGCTTCTTCTTGGATCTTCACTAAGCCTTCCTTGGCTTCTTCTCTTCTTAAGCCTCAATGGCTTGACTGCCTTCCTCTTCACCTGTTTACTTCTCAACACAATAAACTCAAATCAAATATCAAAGTTACTCATACCTTTCTTCCACAGGGTCTTCTAGCACTGCAAACTTTTTTTTTCTTTCTTCTATTTGCAACTTCACAAAGTACATTATCTCTGCAAAAACTAATTAGAAGAGTACAACATTTTCCTTTATTTCAAGAGCTTACTAGCTCTGATACCAAATGATGCAGGGCTCTTCAGACTGCAATTCATCTTCATACAAAATCAAAATGATGACCCAGCAGAGTTCGTAGATTCATTCAGGACTGTGCAATAGTCACCTCACGGCTTGGCAAATATAACTCTACCTTTTCATTGGCTGACTGTATATATATTCCTTATCGACTTGGTGAGCTTTCATTCTGGTTTCCCAGGTGCATAAAACAAAATGGCCCAACGGCCTTACCAGCAGGGTGTAGACATCTACAAACTCGGTCTACCTAGAATAAACTAGGCTCGGTCTATGTTTGTGCAAAATATCATGTCAATTACTTTATAGTCTCAGCCTCCTACTGGTCATGCACAGCCCTTCGTTACGGTATGTGTCTATCAAATTGGCCTGTAGGCCCTTCGCCACTCTAAATATTAGACTTAATAAATAAAGACATGCCTGTAACGACAACCATGTCCATAGCTTTCCAACATAGATGCCAAGACTGACATGCATTCGCTATGCCTCACTCATCTTCAATAGCAAAGTCACATTTTGATCTTGCATCAAATAGACACGTCTAATGCTCAGATTGAATGCATACAATCACACCAACCGTAATACAATGGCTTTATTAAACAGAGGCATCTCTTTCAAACGACATCTCCTCCGCCCTCTAATCCTTCGACCAAGATCCCTTTAAGTAGGTAAGAGCATCCACTTTATTCAAGACGATAGAATTAAGATGCATGGTATTTATTGTCAGTCAAGAGCCAATTTTACATGAAATAGAAAAGATGAAGTGCCAGGAAGAACACTTGAAAAGATAAGAGTGTTGGTGAAGAGAACACTCATAGGGACCTTGTGGTCTCTTGTTTTTATTTCTAATATTGTCTTTGAGTGGGTAATTGCAGGTATGAGCATCCTTATGAAGGTCAAGAGAAGGGCCTTGGAGAGTGAAACAGAAGTGCACATAAGTATTACAAATAAATCTTCACGGATCGCATGTCAACTCTACCTGTCCAGTCATTCAATGGCGAATATCTTCAACACCATCTTGCACGTTCTATCTCCAATGGCTCCAAAGCCATCCAAATCGATGATCAAGATAGAAGACTATGCTCATGCCATTCGGGTCTATATGTCTGTAAAAATGACCATGCTCATGCTAACGGATCTCCACGATAGGTGTGGGCACTTTGAATGTCAGAAGTCACTCCATACTACACATGAGACTCAACTCAGACAGTCACGCTTATGTGACCCACATATGCCAATTGTTTTGGTTCCATGACTCAGCTAACAAGGTTCGTTCTCTGCCAATATACAAACTCCTCTCCTAAGTTTGGCCTCCTACGCGAGCTTCCATTTAGGCCATTACCAAATCAAAGAAGCCTTCTACCATTCACAGCTCTCCAGATCGAATCATGCTGTGTAATTTTTATCCAGTCGTGTCCACGGCATTTTTTTTGGCAAATAGTACCCCTATCAATGCCTCTCCTCTCTAAGGATTTTAATCAGGGCTCCTCTAATAACAATCCACCCTCTCTTTTTTTTCTTCCATGGTCAAAACGGCTGGCTGCCATTCTCCACAATACCACGACATTCTCCATTTCGCCTTCCTCTCTTTACACAACAAGGATACACATTGTATTGAATCGATCCAGACTCAACACAACATTATGGCGATGTTCTCAACAAACACTAGCTCACTCCTGCAACGAAGACATCCAGTTTGTTAGAGTCGATAGCCGATTATCTCACAAACCCTTCTTCGGCCGATGATCCCACTCAACTCACCTCTGTAGACTCTGCATATTCCTCACTTGGCGGTTGCATCTCCTCTGACTCAGGTCTGCATCCTTAACTCTTTTTTTTTTCCTTCTACGTACCTCTCATCCTCTTGAATGAATTTGTCTTTTCTCCTCTTCTCTCTCCTCTACGCCCAATTTTGGGCTGAAGGTAAAACAAAAACAGTTTGTAATTTTTAACAATATACTAAGGTTGAAATCATTTCAACCACTTCCCCCTTATTTCATCAACAGCCCAACAATTACCTTTTTACTTTTACTTTTGACATTTCCAATTACTCCTCCTTAGATAACATTTTGGAGGCAAAATACACAAGAGGCTATCTCTTTCCATGAAGAATGCAAGCCATCGTAGACTAGCATTGTATGGTGATTCAAATCCCGATTTGTCTACCCCCATAGTTACTTAACACAAACTTATTTTGACATCTAAATACATTCTTACAGAGCATGAAAGAGGTGAAATATTTCAAGGTGAGTTGGGTGATGATGGTGAGAAGCGATGATTCATGGGTTTCGAGTGAGGTTTAACTATCGATTTACACTATATAATATATATTTTATTAATTTTGATACATAAATCATTGTTATATATGTGTATATTATATTATATATATTACAATACATAAATAATAGAGTATGATACGTGAAATTATATTAAATTTTAAAAATATATTATTATAATTCATAATATATAATTTATTATGGTATAATAATATTATCTATAGCATAAAAATATTATAAATATTATTTTTTTAGATGTAATATTATTATTTATATATATTAAATATATAAATGTATATTATTTATTAAATAAAATAACAAATTTATATATTTAATAATATTACATCTCTCTCTCTATAAAAAATTATAGTAAGGTGAGCACTGACACCTATAAAACATTTTTACACACAAAAATTATAAAACCACTTCTTTTGTACACATAATACATAGATACAATTTGGACGTGGCAATTTACATTAAATGCAATCTACACATGGCAGTTTGCATGCATATCAAGGGTTATATCTTCTTTTGTCATTGCAACAACAGGTATTTTTTTTTGCCCAGTTTCGAGTCACTCCACATATCACTTCCCATTGAATGATGCTTCTTTTTATCTGTATTTCTCTAGACCCTACCAAAGCTAATTTATCCACTGTGATCTTCCTTTCGTAAATCTCTGCCTCTACTATTACTTCACCCATTGTATCTTCCATTCCCTTTGCTCAGATTCCCACTAAAGCACTCATCTCTCTAGCTCTCAACATTCTTGCCTCTCTTCCATTAACTATTCATCTTTCTCATCTTCTTCCTTTTTTGAACTTATTTTTTACTAACTTAAAGCTTTTTTTTGGTATTCTCATGGATTCTATGAGATTGAATTCACCATTAGGCTCTTCTCTGACCTTTAGAGTCTTGGTTCCATCCGTATTTTTATCTACCTTATTCTCATCATCCCAATTTGCACTCCTACAAGGCTTAATCTAGCTTCTAATCCATTCCATCACTTAGTCCTTAACACTCACCTCACCACTGCCATCTTGCCTCCATCACCAATTGATTCACATATGAAGAACCACTATCTATTATAGCCCTTCTCACTCATTCCTTCCATTTCAAACCATTATTTCTCACCTCTAAGAATTCTTCACTGCCCTCCATAACTAATCTCACACATCTCTCAATCTCCTTCCTTCTTACAACCCCATCTTCCCCCTTCCTCATTATCGACCCTATTTTCCAAACATCTACCATGCATTTTGAATTTGTGGGTTGATCCATCCAAAATCCCCAAGTCAGCATAGGAACTTCCAAGTTGAGAGCATCCAATGTTGAATTCCAACCATAGTGACTAAAAAATGCACCCACAAATGGATGATACAACACTTCCAACTGAATACACTACTCCACCAACAAACCCCCCTTTCATTGTCTCCAAAAATCCAATAGGTAGCAAATCCCTAAGGTCATTGTGGCCTTGAGGAGGACTCATAACCCACAATAAATCTTGTTGGCTTCTCTCAAGCCCCACAACTATTTTGTTGATCTGATTAGGACTAACAAAAATTATGCTATCAAAGGAAATATAAACAACATAAAAAGGAGATTTGTTATCTAACCATGTACTTATACATTATGCTCCTTCCCAAGGGTTTTCACCCACTTGCGTGTCCTCTAAATACTGTTCATTGAGATTTTATAATTCACCATAACAAATCAAACGTGATCTGATCTAAAATCAAAGCACACAAAATAGAGTGAGGAGTGGGGGTCCATTTTTGTCTTGGAAGACACTGCACTCTATAGCAATCTCTACCCATTATTCTCACTTAGATCATTTACCACCTCCTGCCTATTGTAATCATGATTTTTTAATCTTATGTGAGATGAATCTTTAGGGTTGATACCCAAATAGAAAAGCCTCCAGTGTAATAATTAGAATTGAAAAAAATGTAATGTTATTTTTTTAAGGAACTCCAATAAATATTGAAATTCTAAGCCCACCTTATCGACCTATGATTGGATATGTAAACATGTAGAGGTGAGCACAAAAAAATTATCATTAATGGACAACTCTTGAGAAGGAGCCTCATTTTTAATATAACAACATTCCTAGATTTCCAAAGCTAGAAGAGAAATGAAGTTCTAAACAAATTCTATATAAATGTTATGTATGTTGGCCACTGAGAAGGATCTTCAAAAAAAAATCCATCCTCCAGTTGATGGGCCTAAGGTGGAAAGGTTGAAACAAATTGTGTATCCATTTCCAGGTGTCACAAGGCCAAGGGTACTTCTAGAATAAGTGTTTGAAGGCCTCAGGTCTGAAACATGTAGGGAGCTTAGGATAAGGCACCCCAATGTGATTTTGCCTTTCTCCTAGTGGCAGACTCAGGGAGACCAAACACCACAGAAAATGGGCGAGCTTGAGCTCAATTTTAGAATCCCACATTCAATTAAGATGTGCAAGCCATGCCACTTTTATATGCATACCATGTCTTCATTTTACTTTAAAATGCATGCATGTACACACTTCAAAGTGGAAAATAATGTTATTACATAAAAAGGGATCATAGGTATTTATTAGTCATTGAATTACATGATTTTATGATAATTATATACTTGTTGATTATTGGTCTAAATTAGGTGTTATTGACATGTTTATCTACTTCTAATGATCCCTACCTCTTCCTCTCAAACTCCTCTAGCTATCCATTTCTTTCTATTTTGTTTTGCCCAATCATGAACTGTGTTCTAAAGAGCATGAGTGATGTTCATGAGTTTGTCACGAGCATAGCTCATACTCTTGGATCCTTGTGTATCCCCTTGTGGCTAGAGTGTACTCTCCCCTCATACCACATTTTTCACTTTATGACCATTTGATGTGGGTTTAGGTGCTAATAGGGTCTTACATTGAAATCAAAATTTCTATAAATACTCATGTATTGTTGTTCATTTATCAATAAGTACATTGATTTTTTTCATATACAATCTATTAAGTACTCACATGAATTCTAGAAAGATAAAGCAATCATTAGAGCATTTATAATTGTAACACATTAGTTCATGTTAGAGAAATCATTGGAAGGAGTAAGGACACACACTCCACACCTCTAGGGTTTTGGATGTCACTGGAATTATTTTTAATTAATGCAATATATTTTTGTTCATTGTCTACAACCCTGATAAGTAGATGGTTATTCCAAACCTAACTAACCCTTAACACATGCCCCATAACATTTATTATTTTTCTAAATTTTCAAACATTGTTGTCAATCTAGGATAAATGAGAAAAAAATTATTTTACAGGGTATAAGTGTCATAATGTGAAAAATGGAAAAAAATAATTGAAGATCTAGATTAGGTGAGTGCAGTCATCAAATTGATTTTGGCTTTGTCTATCATCTACTATGAAAGTCATTCACGATCCTAAGAATGTCACTAATGCTCTTGGGAACCTTCTTCAATCATATCCAAACTTATACATTATCATTGTTAGCATATATTTTTGTGTTTTAAATTTAGTGACTATCTTCACATCTCACGTCATTTAATATACATTTTTAAATCCTATATATTAATTCTTACTATTAAAATCAATTAAACATGTGTTATTATGTTGTTCATGGATAATTGGATCTATTATGTTTGATTTAAAATTATTAAATTATTTGTGTTGTATTTAGGGGTAGTCCATATAGGGAAATTGTAGCCATCTAAAATGTCATTTAATGCAATGAGTGTCACTTAAGACCACCCTATCCTTAGTTTAGCCTTAGACCTATCTTAGGGCCTCTTTTGATCCTTTTACAGCTTCTATACATGTCTAACCCATGTATAAATATACCAAGAGCTGCAATGATCCATCACCTAGGTATCCTGATCTTGTTTCACACATTCTAACCACCTAGATAATAGCGCAAGCCTATTAGTCTATAACATAATGCATTATTGGTAAAGTGTAATGTACCTAGATAAGGGTATAATAGTAGAATATCTTATAGAATAGTGAATAATGGCTTAGTACCACATACACAAGAATAAGGAGTTGTGTAGATGAGAATTATTATATACAGAGGGGTATAGGTTAGTATGAAGTAGGAAAGAAGTTATTTGTAATTGAGCATTGCTCTTAAGGAGGTAGCCCCTTCAGAGTGGCAAATGATTCAGAGTTATTCCTTCCATAAAAGGAATAAAATATAATATATTCAATATTTTTAGCTATGTGAGAGTGGGGTTCCTATCATCTCGTATCAGAGCTCTTTCCAGAGCCATTTCCCTATTTTTTAAGAGTTTATGCAATTTGGAGAGTTGTAGGAAGCATTGTGTATAAGAGTGATCTCACATTTGTGTAGGATATTTTAGAATGGTATTATTTTTTAGAGTTGAGAGAGGTATTTTTATGAATATATTGGGTAATTATATTTATCAAAATGCAGGTTTTGAAGAGCCAGTTAGATATATGAAGCCAAAATCTACCAATGCAAAGTGTAGGTTTCCATTTTTTCTCAAAACAATCAGACTATTCTTCTAAATAATGATCTAGGTTTTGTGCTCATCCTATCTCATATTTCCATAAAATTTTCAAGTTTTAAATTTCATTATGTATTGTAGAAGTTATCTCAATTTTAGTGACTGCCTATATTGTGTAGAATTAAAAAAAAAAAAAAAAATTGCTCATATTATAAAGGATGCATTTTTAGTTAAAATCGATGTCTACTTCTATGGTTTTCATGGAGCTTCCTATTTTATCTAGAGTTAATCTCACTAGTGCATTAATTCAACTTTGATAAATTGGTACTATTAGGGAATATCAGATCGAGTTTGAAATATTAACCAATGACATCTCCACTACATTCTTCATTCATTGCTTCATCAACAGACTTCAAGATGATATTCGAGTAGAGGTTCAAATGTAGCAATCTTAATCCATAATGGAAGCACAAGGATTAGTCAAGCTCGCTGAAGATCATATCAATTGGGCACTCTCCAATACATCTTCCTTCCAACATCCCAACATAATACCACCTCTTCAAGCCATCAATAAACCAAACATTGATTCCCTTTTGGATGCACCTCAGTAGGTTCCAGATGATCTCATTCAAGAAATCACCATGCTCAAGTAGGCCCCTGATAAGCCCAAGTCAACAATCATAGATCTCAAACAGGGAATCGAGTCTTCAAATCCCTCGAAGAAAAATGCTAAGGGGGATGGCATGTATCCTTAATTCATTTATCAAGATGAATATTTTGTGTACCCTTGCTCTCACTATGAGGATATTATCATTATGATTCAAATTACACTTCAACCTTTAGTTATAGTGCACATGTTCACCCTATTTATGTACATGTTTATATCCAAGCACAAGCATAAAAAATAGAAGCAAAAAATGACACATGGATGTGCCTCTATCTGGTCTTCAACATATTTTTTGGTATGACCTTCATTTGGTCCTCCTATTTCTTATCATGTTTTGAGGGTGAAACATATTTAAGGGGGATGGAATATAATGTACCTAGATATGGGTATAATAGTAGAATATCTTATTGAATAGTGAATAGTGGTTTAGTTCCATATGTATAAGAATAAGGAGTTATGTAGATGAGAATTAGTATACATAGAGGCGTATAGGTTAGTGTTAAGTAGTGAAGAAGTTATTTGTAATTGAGCATTGTTCTTAAGGAGGTATCCCCCTCGAAGTGGCAAGTGATTTGGAATTATTCCTTCCATAAAAGCAATACAATATAATATAGCATCGATCCTTTTCCATGTTTTATACACATCTAATCCATGTATAGATATACCAAGAGTTGCATTGATCCATCACCTAGGTATCCCCGATCTTGTTTCACATGTTTCAACCACCTAGATAATAACACAAGCCCATTAGTTTATAATGCAGTGCATTATTGGTAAAGGGGAAACATTATTGACCTTTAACTTCCTTTACCCCTAACAAATATCTTTCCATTACCTGAAGCATCTTAAGGTCATCTTAGGCTCATTTCATGTCTTGATAAGCATTAGAACACTATATAAAGACCACTCTCTTTCATTTATCCCTGAGATGGAAATTTTCATGAACAAACTCAGAAAAAATTGTGCAAATTAAGGTTATCAATCCTTATTTAATCCTATTTATGCATACATCCATCTAAACAATCTAGATCTCAGTTTTACTCAAGTTTATAGTCTCAATTCACAATCAAAGCATTCTAATTGGCATTCATACTTTGGCATACTAACATCACTCTCACTTGTATGAGCACTTAGATTGGGAGAACTACATTGGGATTGATCCCATTTTGAGGTATGGGTATGTAGGCAACACTTATCACATGGGGTTTTGAGGTCACATCCAACCTACCCTAGTAACACCACTCTTCTTCCACTTGTGATCATCAAAAACCCTAGCAAGCATGGAGATTTAGGGTTTCATAGTGAAATCAGTTAAAGCACAGAATAAACAATGGTCTAAGTTTTGATCATATATGCATAGGCTTCCTAAAACAAAGTGAAGGTCTGCCCAAAATTTTAATGGTTCACCTACATAGGGTCATTATCACATCACAAAAGGTCAATAATGTAGTGTGATATTGGCAAAGAGGGCCACGCTACTATCCAAAGAGGGTTTTAACACCTATTCTTTACTGATGACACTCTATGTTACTCTTGCATCACTTCCCTATCCACCACTTATTTGTCTCAATCATATTTTCTAGATAAGTACACCTTTCTAATTCATTACTATTGATAGAATATTCACATAAATTAATTATTGTATAAATCAGTGGCTATTGATACTGTAATATTTTATTTCCTATTTTATTACTCAGTTCTTTATCAACCTAGATTTACATTCCATAATCCTAAAAAAGATAAATCATTTGGTGAGCTTGACTTACTTTGAATAGTACCCAAACCCTAGCCCTAGATGCTCTTTAGGTTTGTATCCTTTTGTTGTCTATTCTTAGTAATTAATTTCAAACTCTCAAATCTGATTCATTATTTTATTTCTGCAATCTTTCATAGATTTAATTTCTTTAAAGATTCAAAATATACAACTTTTTGTTTTCCTACTTTCTAACCTACAATGATAGAATTCAATAACTCATTTGATGAGACCGATAAGAGACAATTACAAATATTCATTTTAGAGCATTCAAATATGCAAGATGACCTTATCTATATTATTCAATAAGAGTTTATGAAGTCCATTATGGGTCAATATTTTAACCCCACAAATGCTAATATTGTTACACCTGTAGACATCTAAACCTGGTGACCGATAACCTTTAACTAGGCTTTTGACCAATTTCCATCAAAGTGCACAATTTGGTCTAAAAACACTAAAGCACATTAAATGAGTTGAAATTGATATATTCAAGTGCCAATTTTGGCCAGAGTATCATTAAATGGGGCAATGCAATTTATGGGCCAACTAACTTTGATCAGATCATTTCGAGTCAAAATGCCAATTTTGTACCTAGGTGCTCTGGATTTTTATTTTCTATCAAATTTCTTCTATGATATGTGTGTCTTTTTTATTTAATGTTTGCAACATCTTAAATGGGATAATGGATCCAACACATATAATATTGACTTTCGATTATAATGCAGTCAAATTTTGGACCAATAACAATGCATTCTAATCAATTTGAGTAATTTGTGCATAAAGTGCTTAATCATGCTTAAGAGATAATTAATCCAAATCAATACCTAATTAATAATTCCATGGAAACTTATTGAAAACTTGTTTTTAGAAATGCATATTAAATATCTGCATCACCAGGTGACCTCATTTCTTGGGAAGACATCCCTAGGCCATAAATGCCACAAATATCAAGATTATGGGTCTCCTATGCCTCTTTATTACCTCCCATGCCTCATAAATGTCCCTTCTTCCAAAGTCATGACGAGGATAATTATATATTTTAATTACATAATTCAATTAATCCATGACCACACCTCGCAATCTTGAGATGGACGGTCATGGTTGATTCTGGTCATTCTTAAAAATCTATAAATAGAGAAGCCATAAACATCATTTTTAAGCTTAATTTGTAAAAATTTATAATTCAAGATTGATTCCAAAAGCTTCATGCAAACTAGTGTTACTATGCCAAATTGATTCCAAGCCAAGCCAAGCCAAGCCAAAGCCAAAGGTGCCAAGGAGAGATGGAGGTAGCCAAGCTTCCATTGTCAAGGACTTCATGAGAATAAAATCAAGCAATCCACTACTACAAATACATTTAGAGCCTCCAAGGAAGGTGAAAAAATTCTTATTTTTCCTTACTTTTTAGTTGTGTTTGTCATTAATTTTTGTTACTAAGCTCACCCTAGTAACTAGACATGAAGATATTAGTTTAGTGTGTTTTTTATTTGGTTTCATTCAATAACACGATACTAATATCCTCTTCTTTGTCAAATTACTAGTTCAGATAATGGCACACCCGATGGGATTATTCTTCACGAGAGCGCAATCCATAAACTTTTTTTGTGTTTCATAGTTTTGATTCTCTTTTTTTGTTGTTTTTGCTTTGAGTAAAAATGGTCAATAAAGAAGTCATAAATTTTTATTTACTTAATATTTTTATCTAATTTTTTTTATGAAAATATATAAATATTTCATTGATATTATTTAAAAATTTCACAAAAAAATTCTTTATATTTTAAAAGTTATAGCTGTTTTAGTAACTGCCACTTTCTATTTTTTATTTTTTTGATAGAAATGGTTAGAACAAAGTTCATAATTTTTTTTGTATTGAGTTTTTGGACCTAATATTTTTCTCAGATATGTGAGGCCTATATTTATTGACAACATATCAAATTTTTTTAGAAAATTGGTCTATATTTTAAAAGTTATATTAAAAATACTAACTGTAGGTTTTTATATTTTATGTGCAGGATTTTATGTGTGTTGTGTTATATTTTATTTTTAGCCTTCTAATTTATTGTTTAGAGATGTTCATTTATTTAATATATATATTTTTAATATTTTATTTATATTTGTGTTAACATTTTATAACCTAACACATTTTCTTTTGGGGTGATGCCTTAAGGGTAGACAAGTAACCGACGGACTTTGAATTTGTTAAAACATGTTTTAGACCATCTTTTGCATACTTTTAAAATGAATTAGGAATCTTGTTTTTGGTGCTTATTAAAACATTTAGGTGCTTAAGTGAATGTTTTTATAAGTTAGGCTTTAAAAGTTACAACTTAAGACCAAGGGGCCAAAAGAACACCACCGCATCTTTCATTTGGGGTTTTAAAATTGAACACACTTGTCAATTCTTGTTTTCAATAATTGTTTGATTAAAACTTGTTTGGAAAAGAGAAGGTTTGTGCATATATTCTCTTCCATTTGTCTCCTTTAGGGAACCTTTAAAATCAAAAGTGCCATCCTTATTGTAAAAATCCTAGTCTGAGGCATAGAAAGGATGTCGTCTAAAGCACTCCCTAAAAACTCACAAAAGTATTGGGTGACCTTGACAATGACCCTAAAGTATTTATATTTTATGCTTTCTTTATTTCATGTAAACTTAGCTTGTGAAGAGGACGTCATTACGTCCCACGAGTTCTTTAGGGAAGCTTTGACTTGGGGTTTCACCTACCATCATTGACTTCATTTGGCTCCATATTGGAGTTGCACACAGGACATAGTGGCACTTTGGACATCACACTACATTGAGCGAACAACATGATGTAGTGGTTGAGAAAAAGACTAGACCTTTTTCCAACAAGCCAAGTGATACAGACCCAAAATCCATGATTATTTTTGCATTATTTGGTGTGAAAGTCATTATGTAATTGATTCCTTTAGAACATTCAAAAACTTGTAGATCTTAGAAAAAACCCTGCTTGCCACGAAAGTATTGTTAGTGCAAGGTGCACCTCAAGGTCCATGTTGCAGTATTGTCATTTGAGAGAAGGGGGGGGGGTGTAAAAACCCTACTATGTAATGCGCATTTACTTTTGGATGAACACTTAAAAATCCTCTCAAATGATGTATATTGACAGATTCCAACAATACCAAGCAACCTTGTCAATTTAGAGTTTAAGAGTGATTAATTAGTTTATTTTGTCCTAGATTAAAGTCTTGTTTGGAGTCAAAACTTGGTGTAAACAAATGAAATAAACCAAAACACATGGTCTTCATTTTCCTTTGAACAAAGAGGCATTATGTTTCCCATATGAAGTCATCAAATTTGCCTTGTTCAAAGTCCATCAAAACTTGGGAGTCATATCATTCACTTTGGCACAGTTACGTTGCCCAATTGAGTCTAGACCTTTGACAAAGTTTGTTTAAGTCCTTCATTTATAATCTAAATTCAAAATTGCACCTTAATAAGTTCATAGGGTTGATGTGTTAAGTGGGTTCACCATTAACACTAAACTTGAGGGAACTTAGGTTCAATTTCTAATTTGGGTTGAAGGCTATTTTAGACTCAAGATCATTATCACCACTTGATAGACTTAAGCCATTTTGTGCTAAACACTTGCACTTTGAGTCTATGCACCGTAACATTTTGAGTAAAAAAAAGTAGTGTTATATTGTCAAATTTATGTGAAACTATCTTTGCCTTAGAATTTTTTTGAAACAAACATTTAGCCACACATTTTGGGTGGTGTAGCATCGTTATGTTGCCCAAAACATTTCAAATATTGTTTCATAGACTCTCTTACATAGAGTTCAAATTTGTTCCTACATTTTCAGACTAATTCAAGTGTAAATTTGTAATCCTTTGTCTAGCACAGTTATACCATTCACTTTTGTCTAGCTTATTTGTCAAAAGAACCAAGATTTATACCATTATTTGTGAGAAAATAAACTATCTCTAAAGTGCCTTTTGTTTCATACCTTATACCTAGTTGATCGAGTTCATGTCCAAGAATAAAATGCCTAGTGTTTGTTAGAAGTGTTTCAAATCCATTAGATTAAAACTTTCATCTATTTTAAAGTCTAGCTTTTGACATCATTTAGCCAAGAGTCCTAGCACATGCCTTGTTTGAGCTTAACTTTTGATGTCGCATTTGGCCAAAAGACCTAGCAACTTTTAATTTCCTAGATTAGACTGATTTGAAACACTTTGACCTTAGAGTTTGGCATTTTGATTTTTGGCCTATTTATTTGCTCATCTTTGTGTGAATAGTGAGACATTGCACATTTAAAGATAGTTTGTTTCTTCACTAAATCTTTGCATAAACCTTTTGATCATTTTGATGAACTAGACCAAGTTTGAACATCATCTATTTTAGACATTGTCCTTTTTAGAGTTTGTGGAATTCTTTGACCGTTTTATCACAAAGGCATTGACTACGAATCCCAACATGTATTCTTTCACTTGTAGTGGACTCATGTACAATCTAAGGATTAGTAATGTGGTTACGTAGGAATAAATGATGCAAGACCCCTACTCAGATAATATTCCTTATGAGATGGATTCTTATCCCCCTCATAATACTCAATTAGGGGCACAAATCCAAGATCCATTAGCTAATTATTTGGTTAATACACCACCTTATTCAGAACAAGACCAAGAACAAAAAGCATAATACCTAAGTACAATACCCATAACTAATGAACTAGTTCTTCAATAGTCATATTCTACTAATACAACTTCTACATATGATCCATTTTTGTTTAAGTGTCATTTATTAGAGAACAAAGATGAGATTTTGGTTAGAGCCATATTGGTAGGGGCCAAGTTTCTAGCAGACCTCCATCATGAGAATTTACCAAGCCTAGTAAGAATCCCCGACAATATCATTTATGATCAGTAGTATTCTTCTACCTATCCTTTGGCTCTAGTCCAAACAACATATCAGGACCCTAATATACCTAACATAGGCAAAAACATCATGGAAGACCACTTTAATCAAATGCAAACAACATATCAAACCTACCTAAATCAAGCACATAATTTTAATTAGATAAACATGGTAAGCAAACCTCTTAGTGACTTAATTCCTTCAACAGGAGTTTTGATAGAGTCAACTGGTCAAGAGAATCAAATTTTAGACGCATTAATACAAAACACTTCGATAGACAACTTATTGCATATACCCATTATTGAAGAAGTGTCTTCTACTTCTACGTAAAATAGTGAGCCAAATATAGTGGACAATGTGCAAACAACATCCAATCTCAATCAAAGTGGTACTAACTCATAAATAACTAGTCAACAACATGTGCCCATAGTTAATACCATGAGTGGATCACCATACCAAGGAATAGGAGCCTCTATACCCTAACCTTCACCATCTATTTCTCAACCTCAATCAACTGCTTCATCAAGTTTGTAACCTATGGGATTAGGTAGTCAACCAACAACCAGTGTCATGCCTCAATAATAAAATGTAATAAATCCTACTCCTCCTCAATAAGTGACAAGTAGTATTCTACAATAATAGGCACAATCTTGTGTACCAATACAACTAAGGCCGAATGTATTGCCACCTTAGCAAGGGGTAACTAATGTTCTACCTCACCAAGTAATGACAAACATACCTCTTAAGTCTTAGACTAGTATACCAATTCAAAACCAAATAATGACTAGTTAATAACATGTAAATATTGGTCAATGATAGATACCAAATATTCAACCTAATTTCACTTCCCCATAGGGATTCATGCAACAATGAAGTTCCCATGTTTCTCAAGTACCTACTAGACAACAATCAATTCAAAATATGCCACAAGTTCAGAGACAGGGTCTTGGTCCACAAGTTCCTACTCAACAACCAGGTTTGATTAATTGGCAGCATGTCCCTTTTCAACCATAATAGGCACAATATAGTTATATCCGTCCATCCTAACCACAAAATCCTCCAAGTCAAACCTTCATAGCCAAACCAAACCAAAATATTGCATAACCAAATGTGCAATTTCAAGTACATTTTAATCCATGTATGCATATTCCTATTCCATTTCCCTACCAAATCAATATACCCTAATAGATATATCCATCATACCCTAGTCAAAGTGTCCCACTTGTGACCTCCCAACCATCTACCCAAACCAATATTCTCCCTCAAACTAATGTTCTTTCTAGTTTTTTATCCCAATAATTACAACAAATGAAGGATGCAATTGTTGCTATTCAATATGGAAAATAGACTAAATTTTTTAAGTTGGATGATGTGTGTTCTTATCCATTCAACATGAAGTACTTGTAGATACCATTTCCTCCAAGATATGAACCTCCAAAACTCAATAAATACAAAGGGAAAGGTGACCTTAAGGCCCATTTAACTGAGTTCTTTGTCGCATGTCAACCAATGGCATATAGTGATATATACCTTTTGTTGTTGTTTCCAAGGAGCTTGGCTGGAAAAGCCTTGGAGTGGTTTTTAAAGTTTCCAAAGAATTAAGTAACATAATTTGATGATCTTTCTGATAGATTTGTGCAACACTTTTCTTATAATCTTGAATATGAGATTTAATTGGTTGACTTAAGACAAGCAAAGCAAAAAGCTAGTGAGAGTTTTGCAAGTTATCTACAATGATAGAGATCCCTTGTAAGCCATTTCACCCAAAGTTTACTAGATAAAAAATTAGCCGATGAGTTTACTAAAAATTTGCATAGTGAGATAGCTTATTATTTGGAACTACACTGTGCACATCCTTTCAAGGAGATAATTGATAAAGGTTTGTTGATCGAGCGAGTGCTCATCAATAAAGGAGTCATCAAGCATAATTTCACTAAAAAAATCAAGGTACCAATTAGGAAAATGGCCAAAATCAACATCCCATTCAAGTACAAGCATCACAACCGACATAGGCTAATAACTAAGAAAGACTGAAGCAATTCAACCGTAATAGGAATGTTGTGGGAAATGGACTAACCAAATCATGTCAAGTCCAAATGGTGTAAACATCATCTACACCACCTTTTTAGATTACTCTTACTCAACAACCTCTCCAACCAATGTCACAAGCACAACAACCAAGACCTGTGCAATAAATACAATAGCTTTTACCATTGCAAACCCCTCCTCTAAGGAGAACTATGCATATGCATCGTGTCTTTAGTGATCTAGGAGAGCCTATTGAGTCTATATTTTATAAACTTGCCACTGCTAATATGATTCGTTGGCCTATACCAAAGTATTATCCACAAGGCATTCCTTACCTTGATTGGTACCATGAAAATGAAATCCATGAATATCATCAGGTCAACAAGCATAATCTATGAAGATGTGTGCAAATCAAGTATTTGATTGAGAATATGTTGGAGAATAAGGAGATAACATTGGATAATTGTGCTTAAAACTCCTATCAAACTCTTGGGATTTATCAAAACCCCTTTCCCCAACATAACACACAACAACATAACAATTAGTAACAACAACAACACTGGCCAGTGCAACAACAAAATCAACAGTATCAAAATCAAAAGCCAAACCAATAAAATTAGCAGAATCAACAACAAAACCCACAACATTAGAATAATAGACAAAACCAAGGTCAGAATGGTAACAACCAACAAACCTACCATGTAGTTACACATGACTACAATAGGGTTATAGGTCATATTGTAGGGGGCAACAATAATACCATCTCCATTAATCTTAGATTGAGCACTAATCAATCTAGACCATTGCTAAACAATACCACTCAACTAAATTACATGGATAATCCTTCTTTGACTTGGGATTGCACACAGGGAAACCAAAAAAATTAAGACTCCCACTTTTGGACCATATACTGATAAGTCACCCTTACCACATGACCATATACAAGTGCACCAACAACCGAGACTTATCCTATCTAGTCCCACACCATTCCCAACATTTGTTCACAATTATCGTCCAACATCTAATCTTGATTGTACAATCACAACTTAGAGGTCAAAGATTACTATCCCAAGTCCACAACCATCTGCCACTTTGCCTATTATCCAACCAACCATTCAATCTCAAAATAAACCATTCACCATTGACCAAGATAAGAAGTTTGATATTGTGGAACAATTACAGAAGACACCAACACAAATTTCTATTTTAGATTTGCTGTGAATGTTAATAATCCACAAGAATATTTTGAATGAGTTTTTAACCCAATCCACTATTGCTAGTGACATATCCCTTGATAAATTTCAAGCTTTGGTTGGACACCTAGTTCTAGCCCAACAAGTCACATTCAACCAAAGTGATATATCTTCCCTTGGCCCGCTCCATAATAATCCATTGTACATAAAAGTTTATATAAAGTGGCATAAAGTGAAGTGTGTCTTTATAGACAATGGATCAGGCCTCAACATAGTGTCTCTAAAGCTCATCAAGCTGCTTGGGTACACAATGGTAGATCTCCAGCCATAAATGATAACTATCAAAGCCTATGATAATCAAGAAAGATAATCACAAGGCACCATTAACTTACCAATTGTCATTAGGCCTTTGACCCATGATACACTTTTCCATATGCTTGATCTTGAGTTATCATATAATATGCTTCTAGGTAGGCCTTGGTTATTAGAGATTCATGCAGTCCCATCAACATTACACCAATGTATCAAGTTCTCCCACTCAAGAATGAAAGTGAATATTCTAGGAGATTTACACCCATATGAACACTGCAAACATCTTAAGGCTGAGTTTCAAAGCTACAATTACCAATATGGCATGAATCCAAGTTCCAAGCAAGATAAAGGAAAGGCCATACTTATTGATCCTCCATAGGATAATTACATAGATCCTAATACCTTGGATTCCCTTTCCCACATACCACCTCTTGAAGCTTCCATCATTTCACCATTTTAGATAATGGCTTAGGGGAGTATGTGACCCATGATACCTTCCATATTGCCAATCTTCCTCAAAATTGAAAGACCTTTAGGTGACCTAAAAATACCCCACACAAGCATTGGAAACAAAAAAACAAAGATAAGGGCCTATCATTTTTATACCTGTTGACCATTTTGGTCCTACAAGCCAAAAATTGGTCTCTTTCTTTCCTTGCTGTCTTGAGCCATCCATCTTGGACGTATTCCCCCTACTGCAATTATGCCATTTCCCTTTTTAGTAGGCCTGTTCTGTAAAGAGCCAAGTGACTTGAGCTTTGTAGATGTTTTGGGTTGATCCAAAGGTGTATTTCACTATGGGTAGTAGTTTTCATAAGCCTTTTAAGCAAAGGAATGGGCCAACTTCAAAGAGATATAAGTATTTTACAAAGCTCCAAAGATAAAGTGCCCTTATGGAGGGCAGTTAGGTTACAAACTAGACCATTCCAGCAGGTTGTGGAGGGGAATTATGGACCCAAAAGTGCCCTTGTGGAGGGCAGGGAACACTTGCGGAGGGATCAAAGAAGGCTGAAAGGTAGGTTTTCCTTCAGAGAAAGACCAAGGCCAAGGACAAAGATTTCCTTCAGAAATTTTGTCCAAAGGAAATCCAAAGGAAAAGATTGAAAGAAAGGGTGTCAACTTTAAAGGAAAGACTTCCTTCGAGCAAAATGTCCAAAGGAATTCCTTTAGACATTTTGTCCGAAGGAATTGAGAAGACAAAGTCTGAAAAGGACATGCCCTTTGAGAAAGTTGATAGGCCAAAGAGAGAATTCCTTTGAACATTTTGTCTAAAGGAAATCCAAAGAGGAACACCTAAAGAGCGAAGTCTTTCAAACATTTTGTCCAAAGAAATTTTGACAAGTGAAGGAAGTCTGAAGAAATTTGGTAGGCAAAACTTTGAAGGGTAGGTGCTCTTGTAGAGGGAACTTAGCCTTGAAAAGAGGACCTTTTCATTAATTCTGAAGGGTCACTTTCCCTTTGGAAAAGTCCATTTGCAAAAAAACTGAAGGAATTGCCAAAGGGGTAACAAGCTCGTAGACCTCAAATTCAAGGCAATAAGATAGCCGTTGATCTTCAAATGTTTAAAGATGGGCCCATACATGGAAATGGGTTAACAGTCAAAGAAGAGCCTGAAAGAGCTCCTGATCAGAGGCCTTAAGGAATTCAAAGGGGCATAAGACCCACAAGTAAACTTGATGACCCATTGAGAAAGGAGCTCGAAGAGCTAGGAAAAGATGAAAGATATCCTGAGAGCTGAGTTACTAGGAAAGAGACAAAAAATAGTGAAAGCGTGACCATGCACACAGAAGTCAAGCGTAGAAAAGAATAGAGTAGCCCATGTGGCACATAGAAAGCATCGGCACAGGAAATTATTGCTATGGATGAGACAAAGCAACCCATACTTTTGCAAGAACATTTAAGACGGTTTAAGCTGTAAAGTCAAGACTTGCGACATATACAACATGGTTCTTGCAGGCCATTTCTAGAAGGATGACACCAGCATGAACAAGTTTCCTCTTTCTAATGCATTCAATGCAACATGGGCTGTTTTTCTAAAAGGCACCAAAAGTCTTCTCTTTATGCTCTATATTATAACCTCTCAGTAGAGGAAGATATCTCTTAGCTTGTATGGCGAAGCCTTGTAGGAATTTACCTTGTATCAAGACATAACATTTTTACCTCTATTTGAGTTTGAAATTTTGTATATGTCTATGGTTTTGTCTTATGTTATGTCATCTTCTTTCATGATTTCATAGAATGATTCCAACATGTCTAGTGTATTGTGATTTCTTCTTTTGCAGGTCAGCAAGAAATGTCCACAACAGAGTATAGGCGCATGTGAATAGGCTGCCATAGTGTGTCTTAGAACACCTCTGGCAGTTCTTCCTCCCTATATCTCTAGAGGACCCTAATTGAACACTGATGCAAAAGAGTTTCTCATGTCAAATGAAGTGTATATCAGCTTATTCTTGGTGTAAAGTGTATGTCAAAGCTGAGTAGACCAACCATTTTGGTGGATCACCATTTTAGTTTAGGTTCTATTTTTTAGTATTTATCTCCCTTTTCACCCCCCCATTGTTAGTAGTGGGAAATACAAGACTTCATAGATGCATCAAAGGGAGCTAGCCCTTATCTAGAGATTTTCCCCTCAGTTTTGTTAGACCCATAGTAAGATGGGAGTCTCCATTGTGCCGTGTGGAAGAGAGAAGCCCAACCTTCTTTCAAGGGTGCAATCCATAGTGTCAATAGTTTTTGGCATGCTTGGTGGGACACTTTTTGGTGTGTTATTCAACCAATCAGCCTTTGGAGGCATTTCAACCAACATCAATGGTGACTCTAAGTTGAATCAATTAGTTAAGCAGTCTTGGTGCCATCAAGAAATCACATTTTGGTATGTATAATCCTATTGCTCAGCAGTATGGACCTTGTTTTCATTCATATAACTTTGATCAAGCTCAGGTTTTTCATGACATCACCTCAATCATCTCTCCTCATTGCCCTTCACCTAGTGTAAGGGAAGTAATGCTAGAATTTGAGAAGCAAGTGATGGAGGTAAATATATTAGAGTATTAGAATAAATATCATCAAGAGCTTATATACAAAGAAGAGTTCTTGTTTAGACAAGCCCAGGCCTTGTAATCCATGAAAGAGGAAGTAGTAAAATGGGAGAGTCCATTCATTCAAAGCAATCAACCTTGTGTGCCTTCACCCATTCCAAAGCAACCCCCTCCTATTCTAAAGAAATTCCCCTCTTATGCACCAAATACTTTCTACCAAATAACACTTGCTCACTCTAGCTCATTTGATGGAGTTTCCACTCCTGCTCTTAATCCCTTGCACCTAGCTTTCCAACATCAAAGGGCATTAGAACAACCTCTCATGGAGACTACCCTTCCTAATTCCTTAGATTGTGAATCCTCCTTTGAAGGGAATCATCCTATGCCTTTTGAAAAACAACATGTCTCTCTTTAGGAAATTCTTTGTGTGCATCAACAGTCTCTTCCTAGTCTTGCTCAACCTCCTCAAGTCTTTCAACATGATGTCAAGATTCCAAGTTGGAGGAGGGAATACCACAAACCAACGTAGGGCCTTGGAAATGATGAAGCTATCCCTACTCATGGTGATCCTCATGACCTCCAAGAAAGGCTCTTCCAAGATAATATAGCCAAGCAAATTGTAGAATTGGAGTCCAGAATGAGGTTCGTCAACCAAAGTGTGATGGATGGTTCAAATCAAGTAGAAGATCCTACATTTGAACACACCCCATATACACCCCTCCAAGAGAGCTATCAAGCCACATCTGATATAGATGAAGTGTTGGCCAAATGGAAGGAGGAGAATCATGTATTTCTAGCTCAAGGACTGCCTCCTCTTCCACATGAGTTTAACCATCAGCCTTCCACTTCATCCCTTCTCAAGGAGGAACCTATTTTGTAGGAGGCAAGTGAAGAAGAGAGGATCCAATTTGCAGTTGCCCAAGAGGCTATCATGAGTGACAATGAAAATGAAATCATCATGGATGATCCCTTTGAAGACATCATCAATAATGGAGAAGACACATGTCATGCATACATGCAGATGTTCCAGCAATATGAAGAAGAAGTTGACAAACTTTATTTGTCAACAATAGATGATGAAGAAAGTAAGCATGGTGAAATCCTCCCTCCCTTGTTTAATGAACTTCCTTGTTGCTTTGATGAAGAAAATGACCATGCCATGGAACCCAAGTTGGAGGAGAATCAGGAGGATGTCTCTGAACAACTAGAGACTCTGGTTTTTGAGCAAGAAAAGGAGAGGCCTATCCATCTTGATGAAAGCTTTGAAGAAGAGAGCCTTGAGCAAGAAGGTGATGTTCTATGGGATGAGCAAGCAGTTTGTGATCTCATTTTAGACATCACAATAATCAGCCTTCTTCAAGAGAGCCATGAGGAAGCAAAAGATAAGTTTGATAGTCTCTTTAATGAGGCAAAAGGGAACAAGTCAATCCATGATGCATATCAAGGGGGTTATGAGCTAGATGATCCCTATGGTGATGAGTTAGCAGCCATTGACTTCTTGGTGAGATACACTAGCATGAAGGGCCAACATGAGGCAAGATTCCAAGAGAAAGATGAATACATATATGTTGGAAACATGTTTGACCTTGATTCATTTGGATATAAGCCAATCAAGGTGGTAGACAAGAAGAACAAGTCACCAAGTCTCCTTTCCATTCAGCCACTTGTTTGGCACCATAAGTTTTCTTGCCATGAAGGAGAATTAAGAAGTTTTCCCTTTGATCTAGGAGGGAGGCAAGTGTATCTTTTTAGTTTTACATAGTATTTTGCTTTCAGTTATGTGTCTTTTGTTTCCTGTAAGTGCTATTTGCATGTGTGTGTAGTTTTTTAGCCTTTGTTGTGTGTGTGTTACCATTTATGTTTGATGTAAAATCTTTGTTGGTTCATAGTTCCTTACAAGGTTGTTAACTTCTCCAAGATGCATCCTAACTCCATGCCCAATTGACTTTGAGGCTACCAGTCTTTTAAAGCATAGCAGGTATGCTTCCCCTAGGAATCACTAGATTTGTTGACCATTTTGGTCCTACAGGCCAAAAATCAATCTCCTTCTTTCCATGTTGTCTTGAGTCATCCATCTTCGATGTGTTCCCCCTACTGCAATTATGCCATTTCCATTTGTAGTAGACCTGTTATGTAAAGATCCAAGTGACTTGAGCTTTGTAGATGTTTCAAGTTGATTCAGAGGTGTATTTCACTGTGGGCAGCTAGTTTTCACAAGCCTTTGGTAAAGGAATGGGCCAACTTCAAAGAGATATAAGTCTTTTACAAAGCTTTGAGGATAAATTGCCATTGTAGAGGGCAGTCGAGTTATAAACTGGATCGTTCCAACAGGCTATGGAGTGGAATTATGGACCCAAAAGTGCCCTTGTAGAGGGTAGGGAACACTTGCAGAGGGATCAAAGAAGAAAACCAAAAGGTAGGTTTTCCTTCAGAGAAAGACCAAGGAAAAGGACAAAGATTTCATTTGGACATTTTGTCCAAAGGAAATCCAAAGGAAAAGACTGAAAGAAAGGGTGTCAACTTTAAAGGAAAGACTTCCTTCAGGCAAAATGTCTGAAGGAATTCCTTCAGACATTTTATCTGAAGGAATTGAGAAGATAGAAAGCCCAAAAAGGACTTGCCCTTAGGGAAATTTGATAAGACAAAGAGAGAATTCATTTAGATATTTTGTCCAAAGGAAATCCAAAGAGGAACACCTAAAGAGCAAATTCTTTTGGATAAAATGTCCGAATGAATTCCTTCAGACATTTTGTCTGAAGAAATTCGACAAGTGAAGGAAGTTCAAAGAAATTTGGTAGGCAAAATTCCAAAGGGTAGGTGCCCTTGTGGAGGGAACTTGGACTTGAAAATAGGACCTTTTCATTTATTCTAAAGGGTCACTTTCCTTTTGGAAAAATCCATTTGCAAAAAAGCTGAAGGAATTGCCATAGGGGTGACAGGCCCACAGATGTCAAATTTAGGGCAATAAGATAGCCGTTGATCTTCAGATGCTTAAAGATGGACCCACACGTGGAAATAAGAAGACCCTAAAAGAGTTGTAGATCATAGGCCCAAAGGAATTCAAAGGGGCATAAAACCCACAAGTAAACTCAGCGACCCATCGAGAAAGGAGCCCGAAGAGCCAGGAAAATATGAAAGATAGCCCGAGAGCCAAGTTGCCAGGAAAGAGATAGAAAATAGTGAAAGCGTGACCACACACATAAGTCAAGTGCAAAAAAGATTAGAATAGCCCATGTGGCACACAAAAAGTGTCAACATAGGGAGTTATTGCTGTGTATGAGACAAAGTGACCCATGCTTTTGCAAGAACATTTAAGATGGTTTAAGATGTAAAGTCAAGACTTTTGACATCTACAACATGGTTCTTCGGGGTTATTTATAGAAGGATGACACTAGCATGAGCAAGTTTCCTCTTTCCAAGGCATTCAATGCAGCATGGGTTGTTGTTCTAGAAGGCACCATAAGTCTTTCTCTTTATGCTATATATTGTAACCTCTTAGTAGAGGAAGATATCTCTCAGCTTGTATGGTGAAGCCCTGTAGGAATTTACCTTGAATCAAGACATAGCATTTTTACCTCTATTTGAGTTTGCACTTTTACATATGTATATGGTTTTGTCTTGTGTTAAGTCATCTTCTTTCATGATTTCATAGAATGATTCCAACATGTCTAGTGTATTGTGAGTTCTTCTTTTGCAGGTCAACAAGAAGTGTCCACAATAGAGTATAGGCACATGTGAACAAGCTATCATAGTGTGTCTTAGAACACCTTTGGTAGTTTTTCCTGCCTATATCTCTAGAGGACCCCTTATTGAACACTGATGCATAAGAGTTTCTCATGTCAAATGAAGTGCATATTAGATTGTTCTTGGTGTAAAGTGTATGTCAAAGATGAGTAGACCAACCATTTTGGTGCATCACCATTTATCTTAGGTTCTATTTTTTAGTATTTCTCTCCCTTTTCACCCCCCATTGTTAGTAGTAGGAAATCCAAGACTTCAGAGATGCATCAAAGGGAGCTAGCCCTTATCTAGAGATTCTCCCCTCAGTTTTGCCAGACCCACAACAAGAGGGGAGTCTCCATTGTGCCACGTGGAAGAGAGAAGCCCAGCCTTCTTTCAAGGGTATAATCCATAGCGTCAATAATACAAGCATCTAGCCTAGAACTAGACCCTCTTGAAGGGGATGAATCATAGTTGTACAATGATAACCAAGTTGATTGTTAGAAAAGTGCAAAGTATCTTATTCCCAATAGGATCATGGAGCATCAAGATTATGAAGGAACAGGCCTTAGAATGAATCAATAAGGAATCGTTGAGCCAATTTTGATGATTAAGTACATAAGACCCTATGGACTTAGATTTAAACTGCCTAGGGATGACCCCACATATCTTATTCGAGTTCCATCACTGATGGCTAGTGATGATGATGTCGACAATGAATCAGAGTCTGATCATAGACTCACCTTTGATGACCTAGTTGAGACTAACCTATTTGATAAAACTACCATATGTACTTTTACCCTAATCATTTGTCACAACCCATTGCCATTATATTATTTCCAACAGATAGATTGGGAGTAATAAGAATCCAATTTGATAATTGATGAGTTTCAAAATGATGAGGCATTCTGTGACTTTTTAGGCCTTAGAGATAACATTTTGTTGGGAGATCATAAATTAGGATTCTCCATTTCATTGGATCCTGAAGCCTATTTTGGAGAGCGGGTGAACACCCTTAGCCAAAAACAAATAAATAAAACATTGAGGTCCCCAAGTGAAAACCTCTTTGAGGCACTTTCTGACTAGGGAAAAAGTAAAGATAAAGACCAGTTTAGCGGTGAAAACTTGTTTTAGGCACCATTAGATGGGGGTGTTCATTCTTCTTCAAATTTAGACCAACAGACTACAATGATGAACTTGCCTATGGATCTGAGTTTAGTTTTGTGCAACAAGTATTTGATTGAATCTATATCATGTGCCAATATATGTCATATATTTGATTGCTAAATCACTTTAAATCTTTGAAAACATATACTATGTTACATATTTTTATTTTTTATTACTTATAATCTTTGAAAAACCTGTATTTTATATTTTTGAACCTTAAATCCTTTTCTAAATCTGATGTTTATCTATTTATGGAGGCTTCAATATCTAAGGCAAGATAACTATGACTCCCCCTTTTGAGATGAGGGATGTGGCCTGCAATTCACTCATCTCAAAAGAAGAGTTGAATATATCATGTGATAAGGATATAATCATGTACTAATTATGTCATCATGTGGAGAGTGTGTCATCATAGAAATCTAGTTCTCATTGAAGCATGTATGTAACATATTGAATGTGAGGTATACATGTGTCATGTCTAGATATATTTATTAAATAAGCATGTAGCAAGTAACCATAGTAAAGGTGAATGATCTATATCATGTAATCACTAATCATGCTCAAAAAACACAAAAAAAACATAACACAATGTTATACAATGTCATATAATAAGGCTAAGGCCAATTTACAAGGGACATGTTCAAATTTTATACAAGCAAATATCACACACATAGGGCCAAGGGCCACAAGATATGGACATGTTCAAATATCACATAAACTAATGAAATTATCATAGAGATGTTCAATCAATTTTCACACAAAGGGGCCAAGAACTACACACAATATGCAAACAATGAGTATCCTATCAAACAACATTGAAAGAGCATAAAAAGTGTGAAAAATAGTCTATTCCATCTATAGGTATTAGTGACATATTATATTAAGGTAACATATTCATGTAACACAATGAAAGATATAAGTGATTAGCAAGACACTTGTAATATATGTAGCTTGATATTGCATTTGAGGTTATAGATACATATAACTTGTTATAAGGTAACCTATAGAATTAGGTTCCCATAACATAGGCATGGCCACTAGGTAGAAGGGAATGCAACATATAAGAGATTCATGTACGATGTATGTCCTATATCACACTCATATACCTTAAAAATTCATGTATATATAAAATATAATATGCTATCTACCCAAAATATGTGATAAATGTCATGCATAGGTTGTAATTTGTTTTTTGAGATTTTTGGAGTTTTATGGTATTTTTTAATATGTTTAAAAGGGGACTAACCTATGATCCCATAAATGAAGGGACATAGTGCTTGCCTAGATCATTAATGTCAAAGATGACTTTGCATTTTTAGAAAGGGCTACTTATAGATGTATGTAAATTTGAAAAATCATCAAGTGCTATAGTGTAACTATCTTGATCATTGCGTGTAGAATAAATTTTCACATGTGTAAATTAAGAAGGTTTAGGGTTTGGTGGATCTTTTTTATAATAGGAGTAAATATCCTTTCTCTTACTTGCTATGGAACATGCCAAATTTTCCTACAAGTTACCTTAGTATGCATCATATAATATTTAGATTTACTAGGACTTTGAGTAACTTTCTGATATGAAGCTTGAAACTTAGGAGGGTACACCAATTTACTTTTAACTGACTATATAGAGAGATTTTATATAAGTTCAAAAACTGATCATACACTATGATCTTGAATGAGTGATTTGATTATATTTGTATTATGATTTTGAGTAGGTTCCATGATTATATTTTTATGGTGCTCTTGAATAGGTGCCACAACCACATATGGTGTTGGTTGGGGAGGAGGATGATTTACCATTGACTATAGAGGGTAATCATATTGAATTCCTAGAAATATGACCACTTCAGTACAATGTATATACTTGAGGCTAGTATGCATTGTAGATGGAACTACATAAAGCTTATATATCCATGGATGTCTTAATAATTGTTAGCTATCCATATTTCACCCTAACTGAAAGGAGGAATGTTCAAGTCCTAATTTTAAACCTAGACTAACATGGGAATGGTCTATGGATATGGGCTGCCTATAACTAGTTCAGACCTATAGGATTTTTTATGAGGCTAGCTCCTCAAATTTTATGATTTGGACCTTTACTCCTAAAACCTAAAACTATTTGGGATGAAAAGGGGCAAGATATTTGCATAAAGTAAAACCTATTCAAACATGTGGTGATTCTCCATGAATATTGTCCCTCCACTCATACTTGAGCCCCTAAAACACTAGTGAGATAGAAACAAATAACATGATCTATGACTCCAAATGTCTGCCATGCATCAACATTTCATGTAGAGGTTCATCAAGTGGGCAAAACCTAAGGGAGATGCCTAGTTCAAGGCACTAATCTAGTCAATATGTCCACTTTTGGATTCAATCAAATGAAATTGAACACTAAACATAACCTACATAACTAAACAATCTACCAGCTAGGTGAAATCAGGACTTGGCAAGGGAGAAGGCTCTACCACTTATACCAATCAAACTGACATGAACACACTAGTCTAATATATGAAATCTAAAAATAGTCATCTCATTTATATTGAGAGGTTACAAGGCTCAATATTGGTAGAGTCTAGTCATGCCCCAGAGAGGGATCTAAAACAATAGCTCAAAGGCTGCATTTATAGAAGGCAAGAAGCAAGAGAGAGGAAAATTTGGTTCTTTAAAAGAGAAACAAAAGAGCTCAAATCCTTCCTGATTGGTCCAGGTCACTCCAATTTATTGCATCATTAAAATATCCTCGTAGTGATGCTCTATGGTGGCTGTAATGGCAAGATCAAGTTGTTTATAACTGGGTCTAGGTAATAATACAATTACAACACTCAAGTCTATAATTTAGAATCATATATGGTTGCAAATTATTTATAACTATTTGTCGAGTACAAATCTTCACGTGCATAGTGGAGAGAGAGGTCACTTTCCTATAGCTAGTCCATATGATAAACTACTAGGGTCCACTTATTTGACTTTGTGGCACCCTTTAAAATATTAGCTCCTTTTGCTAGAAATGGTGAACACAGTCATAGAAGGGTCCCTTTATGACACAAAAATATAAGCCAAAGGTCCACATTTAGCCACATGGGTGGTCCATTTACTTTAATCAGGTTTGAAAGACCTATTTTTCCTTTAAAGAGCTTTAGTAGTAATGCCTGGTCCTTTTTACACATTGTGGTCTAACTTAGATTGTATTTGAGCTCAATTTTATTTATTTCCACCATCTCGGGTCATATTAATTGGTTTGCCCAAGTCGAGCTACTCCATTGACCTTAGTCAAAAATGCCCCAACTTGGTCCTTTCCCATTATTTTTTAGTAATCCAACTCAAATCATTCACCCTTGACTCAACTCACTCCATTGGATTTACTAGGTATGAATGAATGTGAGCCCTCAAATCTATCTTTAAATTGTCAACCTTGTCCCCACTTACACCATGTGTCAAATGTGAATTAGTCCTCAGAATTGTGTTATCAGTATACTAACGTACATGCTTACACCATGTGTCGATCTCTTGAGCTATTTGACTATTTGACTCATCTCACACCGTTGGATTAAGATGTATGATCAAACAAGGACCATTAATCTTATTAGGACCCACTATTTGAAATCTAATGACTAGTTCATGATCTTAAATTTGACGGTCTATAGGATGTCAAATGATGTTCGTATGACTATCATTGATGGTCATGTGATCATAAATTTTTAGCTCAATAGGATTTATCTTGCTCTGTCTTAAAGTTGACATCCTATTGACTATCAATTGACATTCTATAGAATGTAATTGACATCTCACAAACCATCAAATTTAAGCATAGATAGTTTTTTTCCCAAGCTTTATTTTTATGTTAGTGTCAATGTCTTATGTTGTAGGTCCATTTTGACCAAATTTGAAGGCTTGAATCTTGAAGCGTGAGAATCATGGAGGCACGAAAATTTTAGGAGATGCTCTTGTTACCAAAAGGGATGAACCCATTTGATCCACTCATTTCAAGAGCTTCCTAATTGAAGATATTAAATGCTCAAGTTGATTGGTCCATTTGATCATGCATGATGTCCTTGCTTAAAAATGGCTAAGTATGAAAAATTGGCAAATTCTATTTCAAAAGCCAAATTTGAACTTGCATAACTCTCACCATACTTTGATGAAGGATCTAGAACTTAGCACGTAATAACTAGGGACCATGATGAACAAACCCATGTGACCACTTTACCCTACAACTATCACACATGTGAGATATAGCTTTATGAAAATGCTCACTTGGCTCTGCTAGAACCTCTTCAAAATGGCTAAGTATGGGTAAACACACAGAAAGTGATTGAAGATCCAAATTTGGATCTCCATAACTTTTGATGTGCTTTGGTAGATGACCTAAAACTTGGTACATATAAACTTGGCACAAAAGTGAACAAACCCATATGACCAATTTTCCCTAACTCATCCACATGTGTGAGATATGACATCAACAAAGTGCCTACTCAGAAAATCTACCACTGGACCCAAGATGCCTAAATAAACATAATGAAGAACCAGACGGATCCCTTACACTTCTAATCCATTCCAAGCGTTCTTGACATCCCATGGGGGATATGCAAATTTGGTCCTGTCCTTAGTAAATGGAAATTTAGACTTTAAGTGAACCTAAAGTGTCTTAAAATGTTTGTGATCAAATTGAGATCCTAGACTACTTCTTCCATTCAGAACCTTGTCTATCTGCTCATCCATTAACAACCTAGTCTATCTAGACATAAGCTTGGTATGTGGGCAAAAATGGCCAACACTAACATGTTAAAGACCTCTATGCTTGATAAGATGAGAAATAAAGTAGCCACTATTGCTAAACCAACTTAGGGAGGTAACATTGTATGCCTCAAACTATTTTGTATATGACCATATAATGCTTTGACTATTCTTGATGTAACTTATATATATTGCTTTGTGTATATAAGATTGTTAAGGAGTGTCATTTTACATGCATTTTTGCTTGATCGATTGTCGATCATGACATTGTGTCTAGGTTGCTTTTTAATGTATGATTTAAGAAAGAGTGCATGCCTATATGAATTATCATTATCAATTTTACTAACATCAAATGTGATTTCTAGGCATTGTGTAACTGATGTACCTATAAATGTACCAATAATTTTGTCTATTAATGGCCATATGTTTTAGGAAGAAGAAACACATTGTAAACATGATGTAATTTTGAATTGTTTATTTATTGCATAACCATGATTTGGAAAAGGAATAGTGAATATTTTTAGCTTTGGATTATCAGTTAGTTGTGGTCCAACTTCCTCTATGGGTGTGCTCACCTCAATAGTATTATCATAAAAAATATCTTGTATCTTATACAATAACCTATCAAACTTGTTTTTAGAATGCCATATACATATTTCGTAGTAACAATATTCATTAATGTCAAATCCTTTAAGTTTAGGATTAGTTAAATGAAGCTCAAATGGTGGAGGTAGAGATATGAGGTTATAATCAATTAATTTATGTAACAATATATGGGGAGGTTTGGTTGCCTTGTAAATTGTTTCCTTGGTGGAGCTATCAATAGAAACTTGTTTGATGGTTGTGATATTGAATTATCTATTACATTTTCTTCATCCTTATTTTTTTATGCTTGAGATTGTAATTGGGTTTGATTTGAATCTTGACATTTGAAGTAGATGGAATGCTTGGTGTATGCTTTAGCTTGTTCAAAGCGATGAGCTTGACTTATCTTTCTTTGATTGTGTAGCATAGCTCATCAAAGGATTTGAATTTATCAAACATGATTTATCTATAGAGTGGAATAAGCTTTGGGTGAATATTTATTTTAACTCATTATTTTATAAATAGTTTGTAATATTAGCTAACACACTTTTGTACTATAGAACATATTCACTTATTTGATCATTTGACATTTACTTGAGTTTAATAATTTGTGTATAAGATAGATTTTCATAGATGTTGATAGAAAAGTGTGATAATAATTAATATACTAAGGGGTTGAACGCTCTAATTGATTGAAGATGGAGATCATAGACCATCATAGAGTATAATCTTTGAGGCTTCTTGGAAAGATCTTGGTGAGCAATTTATCATTGTAAGCATAGTTTAAGCATGCTGAATAGAATAATCAAAGATATTGTTCAAGATCATCTTTACCTTCATAAAGTGGTATCTTAGGAGCTAAAAAGTTTTTTGGTAGTGGGCAAGAGGCTATTTCAAGTGCCAAAGGATTTTGAAGCAGAGTATAAGAATACATTGAGTGTGTAGCTTTAAAAACATCTTTCTCTAATTAAAATTATTAAACATGTAAGTCTATGCCAATTTTCTTAAGAGAGGAATTAGGTGAAGTTGGTGATGGGCCTTGTGTGGTAATTATATGAGGTGTATATGATGCCCTTGTACAAATAGGCATGTTAATATATTATAAATCAAGTGATTCCCCCATACCTATGGATGTTGGCACATATGTAACTGTAGGCGTTGAGGTAGGAATGGAAACAATAGTGGAAACTAGAATACCTAAAATTATAGGATTAACAACTTTGAAAGGATCCTCTTGTTCTTGTGCTTGAATTTAAATAATATTTCTTAATGTGTAGTATTATATGCTAAGAGTAATTGGATAATCTTATCCATTTGGTGGGGACATTGTCAAAGTCCTTGATGTAAATTGGATATTTCTTTTAGTTGTTTAGGATCAACACCATTGATTCCAGTTGGATCAATTCTATAAAAGCTTTTAGGATTATCTTGCATATTTTTATTATCTTGATTAGCATCCTCATCATTAACATCATCTTCAGTGTGTACATAATTTTGGAGGGTTGCCTCATCCTATTGATCAAAAGAGTCTATATTATCCATTTTAGAAGAGACCAAATGAATTTGAATATGCTCTATAAGAATTTTACCTAGTCTAGCACTATATATTAAAGGAATAAAGGAATGAACCTTTTTGAGTGGCACATAAAGGTGTAAAATAAAAATGAAAATGGCTGCAATAAGAAATTGAATTTTGGAACTTTGAAAATCTTAACAAGGATTAAGGGTGCAACTAGTCAAGGCATGTTTGCTATGTATGCTCTCTGATAATTTGATCCCAATCATAAATAGTAAACATAATTATAAAGGCTCTAAATACAGATGATTCCAATGTTATTGTAACCTCATTATCCCATATCTAGGGTAAATTCAGAGTAAGCTACCATGGCTAACAACTTACTAGTGCATTCCACGAATAAATGATTGAAGGCTTCCTATGGTTGAAAATAAAACCTAAATGTTTCTGATATATCATGAGGTATATGGAAACTAAAATCCATATATGGTGTTATCTAATGGTTTGATTATTGGGGTGGTACCCATCATGCCATTGATCTGGTAAAATAGACGACCGCTTTACCTATAATGATAGCTCTTATGAGTTTTAAAACTGTTGGAACATAATTTATAGGAAAATAAGAGAAAAATAAATTGAAAACTAAATCAAAAAAGCAAGGGCTTGAAAATATGTATGGGCTCACTAATGTGTTTTACCCTATTTTTAATTAAACAAGTAAACGTTTATGTGATTATATAGGTGTAAAACTAGAGAACATTAGAATGTTAAAGATGTACAATATTTAACAATTTTGATTTTGATAATTTTTTAAATATATAAAATTTTTATTTTTGGAAAACACTAGAAAGAAAAGTACTTAGCTTGTACACATATTTATGTTGATTGTTTTAGATATTAAATAGTGAAAATTAGTAAATAGGTGACTTGTAGGCTTAAAATCAAGAAATAATCATAAATAAAGTTAAAACAAGTCTATTATAAGGGGAGTATAGTGTAGGTTACTCTTATCCATTGATTTCAAACTCATTCCAATTGATTGTGTTGATTGACTAATAGGAAAATACATAAATAAAAAAAAACATAGAAATGATAGATCAACAGTAGAAGTAGAGAATGTTTATGGACATAAATATTTTAAATGTATGATAGAATAGGCTACTTGATTTTGTTGAACATGGTCATGTCCCAGTTGAATATGATGAAAACTAATTGCTGCACCATCTGCACTAGTGTCTACTGAGAAATCTAAGATATCATAATTTGAATTATGTCATGCAAAATTCATTATTTGTCTTATTTTTCCTTTTAAACCCTATGGGCATTTTTGATACCTTGAATACTTAAGAAAAAAGGGGAGTGTAATGGATTGAGATGACCTCAAGCACCCTTTGATGATTGAATGCTACCTAAATATCCAATACTCCAAGGAGGTAAATCAATCCCACATAGTTTTCCCTCCTAGAGTGATTATGAAATTTTCACTCCTTGACTATGTGTATGTAGCTAGAAAATGGCTTTGATACTTGATAATGATAACTCTTGACTTGATTTGGAATACTCTTGACTTGGATTATGGCTATTACTTATGAGTGATCCTAAATTTGGAGATAATAGGGAATATTTATCAATGTATAGAAGCATAATTCTCGAACCAAGTGAATCAAAAGTGGTGAATTTAAATGAATTTTGATGTGCATTTAAAGGAAAACATTTTCATAATTTCCTTTAGCAAACCATGTGAAATGTGTGGGAAAGGCCCAATAAAATGATGTGATTTTAAAAAACTAGGCATTATTTGGCATAGGATGTAGTTGGCTTAAGTGGACAGGAGCATAAAGCACTCTTGTTTGCCTAGTAAAAACTTGTCTAGAAAGATCAGGGACACATGTCCTAGGATGGAGACCATCTAAAATTTATTTTAAATAGCTTGAGTTTTTGACATTGAAAGTTATATTTATTACATATGACAAATATAAATTTGAGCCCACATATTGATGAAAGGGTTAGAGTAATGGTGAATAATAGTCATATAATTATGTGCAATCCATGTGATTTAAAATGTGTCAATAATTAAAATTATCAAGTACATGTGATCTAATTTATGTGTCTATACTTGCTATGTTTCACTAGCCTTGACCATTTAATTATTGAGCCTATTCTTAGTACTTACATTGGTTTCCCGATTATGACAACACATTTATCAATACATTTGGTTGTAGCATGCATTAATTCATGAGTGAAGCTATAAGTTGTTTAGAATCCTCATAGTATTCTTCCATTCACAAGCCTTGCTCATATCTTTTCATGTTCAACATCATGCCTTTTCATGTTACTTTTATATTCTTATTCTTATGCATATATTACTAAAAAATAAAAACATGGATTCATACATGATCATATATTGAATTATGGGGGCATCATACCTACATGTGTTCCTTATTGATTATAGTTACACTTTTATTTTCTTAATGGGGGCATGGTACCTACGATTTATATCTTATATACATGTTTACCTATTATCTTATGTTAAATGGGCTTAATAGATAAATACACTAAGCAATTAAAATTGTTTGAATGCAATATTATAATATTCAAATCTAAACAATGTAATATAATTTTAAAATAATTCATAAAAGCATGTGAAATAAATACAATAATGATTATATAACTATGTGGTTAAGGGTTAGAGGAAAGCATATATTATTTACTGTTCAATTTTAAACCACCTCTTTTTCTCAACTTCTTTCTAGTCTTGACACTCAGCTCTATGTTCCATTTGTTCAGGGTTTTGAGTGTTTTCCTTTGTTGGAATCTAATGTCCAACTTTGGGCACTTTCATCAACATTAGTATCCTAATTCTTTACTAAGTGTATAGACAAAAATATAGACTCTTTTTAGAATTTATCAATTGTGTTTTTATTGGTTTTTTGTCACCTTTCCTATTATGTATTTAGATCATCTACAATGGTTGTCTCTCTGTTTGACTCCCCGTTTGAACTATTGGAAAGCTAAGAATAAGGGGAACATCATGAGATGGCACAAAGATCTGATTGGTGCATTTTGACCCTTGAAAAACAAATAGAAGTGCCCCAAATTTTAATTTTAGTAGTGTAGTCTAAAAATAGTAAGTTTTTAAAATTAGTAATTCCTCAAATTTTGTATTGTTGTAAATCATGGAAGTCAAACCACTAATCTCACTCCAGATTGGTGACCTTATGTATCCTCCTCATACATTCAAAACATGTATAAATGAAGATGTAACTTGAAATGGAAATTAGACATCTCTTCTCAGAGATAGGCATATGTTTGGGTCTACAAATTTACTGAATAAAACATCTCTTCTCAGAGATAGGCATATATTTGGGTCTACGAATTTACTGAATAAAACATCTCTTCTAAGAGATAGCATTATTGTTATTGTGTTGTTTTTATTTATTGAATTATATTTCAACTAAAGCTTTTGAATTTTTGATTAGTGGTATCAAAGTGGTTTGTATTTAGAGTGTATGATCCTAAGGATGAGGTTAGATTACAAAAATCTTGGGTCAAAAATAGAACCAACAGACTATCCACCTATTCTCTCCAAATGACTTCAAATGGTGGAGAACACCGAGACATCCAATCCTTTCAAGGAAATGGTGAATGAATACCTCTAGCAATAACAAGCATAAATGCTACAACAATTCACCCAAATTCTCCAACAAATTTTGATGGGAAATTTTGTCTCCTCATCTGTAACCCCACATCCTTTTAGTGCCTCAACACCCTTCAAAGTTTAGTTGAATTTTGATATCCCTACATTTGAAGGCAAAATCAATGCTGATGTAGTAGAAAATTGGTTGGATCAATTGTCATCTTATTTTTCTATAAATAAATTCACCGATAAAGAGAAGATCACTTTTGCTCTTTTGAAAGCATCATTGCCTCTCAAAAATTTGTGAGAAGTGTACAAAAAGAGATTCAGTATGGATGATATTGGCCTTGAGGCAGAACCTACCTAGGATTATTTTATAGAAGCTATAAAGGAAGAATACTACCCCATTGGAGAATATGATGATTTGTATATAGAGTGGCAACAACTTTGCCAAGGTAAGGAATAGTCTATTCAAGATTACACTGATATTTTTCATTCTCTATCTACGAGATTGGGCATCCAAGAAAGTGAGACACACAAGGTTCTCAAATATCATGGTAGACTATAATGGTACATATGGGGAGAAATAGAACTCTTCAATTTGGAAACCCTTGGTGAGGCGTACAAGTTTGTAGTGAAGATTGAGTAGAAACATGGAAGAATGAATACAAAGAGTCAACCTTTAAAATGAAAAAGTGACAAAGAAGGTCAAACATGAGGCCAAAATTGGAAGCAAAAGGAAGGAAATACTAGGAAGTGGTGTGATTATCACAAATCTGGAACTCACTCCAAAGAAGAATGTGACAGGACCTAGGTTCTCTAAAGCTCTGACACAACTTGTCAGATTTAAGAGCACATATGATTACCAATGTATAAGCAATTAAACATGCAGAATTATACCAGAAGTACAAGTAACTATCAATGAGAAACATCACAAAATATGAGAGGTAACACACAATTGTATTCAATTCATTACAAAAGGAAATTACAACAAAGAGATCACACTCTTTCTTCCACTTCGTGGGCTTACATTAATCTTCCCTCAAGAGTAATCTTCACTCAATATAGGTCACAACATACAGCTAACACAAGCTATTGTTCACCACATTGTATGCCAGTACAATTGAGTACGAATCGGTACTCCAAGTAGATCTCACCATGATCTTGCTCCTTGATGTATTGCTGTCACCTTGGATCTTGCTCCCCCGTAGATCTCCTTTTGACCCTCGCATACACACATCCCTACAGACCAACCTGATCTTACTTATCACATGTAAATCTCCTCCATGATCTTGCAACACCCTGCAGACTAAACTTGATCTTACATACCTGGAAGAACCCCTGTGATTCTTCTAGGGGAAGAACTCTCCAAGTTCTACACTTAAGTTCTACACTTAACAATACAGCCCATGAGTCTATTATATAGATCTCATGCATACAATGATTAGACTTGCGGCTCAAGACTTGAACTAGTCTTTATCATGCAAATAACCCGTTCACTTAACTGAATGTTCATCAACAACAGTTTTGAAACCGCACAGGCGACCGACATCGGTCCCTGTCTGACTGGAGGTGACTGACGTCGATCGACTGCTGTCGAGGTCAGTTTCCTTTTGCACTGTCCACTGACCAACGTCGGTGATCCTACCGACGTCGGTGACTGTCACACTCAGAACCTCCATGTTTGCATCCAGGTGAAGCTTTTAGCTCCACACCCTAACAGAATGTTGAGCCATCAAGTCCCTATTTTTTGAGTCACAATCCTCAACATCTTCTACTCTACCTCATACATAGCCTATAGTTGAAGATGATGAAGAAGAGATTGTATATGCTAAGCTCATTGCCATCTTTGCTTCATCATAGACCCATGAGGAGAGGCTAGATGATAAGGAAAGGTTGTTTCATTGTAAGTTATGGGTGAAAGGTAAGCCTTTGAATTTTATTCTTAATAGTGGGAGTCAAAATAATTTAATCTCTACTAATGTTGTGAAAATCCTAAATTTGTCCATGAAGCCTTTCCCAAAGCCATACAATATTGGATGGTTGAATCTAAGCAGAAACCTCTGTGTCACCCACCAATGTCTTCTCTCATATGTAATAAAACCTTTCCAAGATGAGGTCTTATGTGATGTGGTCAATCTAGATATTTGCAATGACCTCTTTGGTCAGTCATTCATGTATGATCGACATGGCATCTATGAATCAAGAACTTGAAGGATCACTCTCACTCTTAGAACACGATGCTATAGGGTACGAGAGGTACCACCTTTTACATCTATTTCCCTGATTAGTGCCAAGAAATTTGTTCTTATGGTGGTCAAGCCACAGTAATCCAAAAGGGCTGATGTTGTAGCCTTGAATACACAAAAAACACAATAACAAAAGCTGATAGATAAAAAGATGAATAATTTCATGACCTTCCATCCACAAATTAATGGTCAGACAAAAATGGTGAACAATCAGACCTTACATAGCTCTACAAAATACAACGCCACAAAGCACAATCCATTCCAAGTATGCATCAAGAATCAAATAAAAACAAAAATGCCACACTTGATGACAAATATTGATGCAATGGGGACCATTAATTCTCAAGGAGGGAGGAATGATCTGAGCAACATTTCAGGCAAAAATTTGGGTGATGGTTCTACCCCAATTGGTGGCAAAACTTCTGAGAGCCATAAATTTTGCACCATAGCTCTGTTTGACTCCCAGTTTAAACCATTGGAAAACTAAGAATGAGAGGAACCTTGTGAGATGGCATGAGATTTGGTAGATGAGTTTTGAACCCTAAAAAACAAATAGAAGTGCCCCAAATTTCAATTTTAATAGTGTAGTCTAAAAATAGTAAGTTTTTAAAAACAATAATTCCTTGAATTCTATATTATTGTAAATCATGGAAGTCAAACCACTTAATATCCATTGAGATTGGTGACATTCCACATCCTCATCATACCTTCAAAACATGTATAAATGAAGATGTAACCTGAAATGAAAATCAGAAATCTCTTCTCAGAGATAGGCATATGTTTGGGTCTATGAATTTAATGAATAAAACATCTCTTCTCAAAGATAACATTATTGTTATTGTGTTGTTCTTATTTCTTGAATTATATTTCAACTAAATATTTTGAGTTTTGGATCCGTTTTGGGCATGAAATGCTAGGGAGATGAGAGATAGAGGTGGTATAGGATCACTAGTGAACATACTCATGATTCAACCATAATGAGCAAGACCATGGATAAGTTAGGCACAACAATAGAGGATAGCTCAATTGAATGCCAAGAATGGAGATATGGTAGATGTGGAGATGGTGGGTGATGAGGGTGAGGGAAAGGTGGTGGATACTACTAAGACACAATATGTATTATAGGTTCTCCCATGAACATGTAAGATGTGGAGACATTATTTGGTGGTGTAGGGGACATATGAGGTAGTAGCTATATAGGGAAACCCTTCAGTGTAGGCTATAGAGAGCTAGGCCATAGATAGAAAGATACGATTAGGACTTCAACATTCATGAATGATAACTCTAGGTTTTATAGCTACTTAAAGGTAGACTATAGTAGAGGTATTAGGAGGTCATGCCAGTGGGGAGAACATGGTTGGTGACACTGATGTTGGTAAGTAATGGTTTGTGTTTCGAGTATTAGATAGATCACTAGATATTTAGTTTTATATTTTTTTTATGTAAATAGATGATTTTGAGATTTTGATGTGTGTGTGTGTGTGTGTGTGTGTGTGTGTGTGTGTGTGTGTGTGTGTGTGTGTGTGTGTGTGTGTGTGTGTGTGTGTGTGAGTGAGAGAGAGAGAGAGAGAGAGAGAGAGAGAGAGAGAGAGAGAGAGAGAGAGAGAGAGAGAGAGAGAGAGAGAGAGAGAGAGAGAGAGAGAGAGAGAGAGAGAGAGAGAGAGAGAGAGAGAGAGAGAGAGAGAGAGAGAGCATACACCTAGTTTTTATTTTGTAGATATTACTAAAGAGGATTTCAAATGGGGTGTAGTAGTTTGAGTTGTACATCATGATATTTTGGATGGGTGTTGTTGCATCATGATACTACTAGCACATGTATACTTTATACTTGTCTTTGATATTGTATTTATATTTTGTATTATGTTGTATCAAACTATTGATATATATGGATATGGACATTACTTGGCTTATGATTTTTTTTTATATCATGGATGTATGGATGTTTATAGTTATTTTCCTTATAGCACGTGTTTTTAGTTTTGATGTATATGCTATGGGAAAATATATGGTGTTTGATTTATTTTCTAGCATTATGTAAGACACATGCACAGTTAAAAAGAAAATGTAAGATTTGAGAAAGTAATTAAATAATCATAAAATGTAATACACATTAAATCATGATGGGAAATGTGTAAAACAAAATATGAAAATATAGTAAATGGTAAATGTTTGTAACAATGAAAGAAAAACATACCAAATTAAAACAAGATAAATCATACTCAGTCAAGATGGGAAGTATGAAAATTTGTAATAAAATGAAAAATGTGTTAAATTGAATGTTGGAAAAGTAATTGCATCAAATTAAAACAAGGTAAATCATACTAAATCAAGATGGGAAGTATGAAAATTTGTAATGAAATGGAAGGCTTTAGATATCAAAAATGTTTACAAAGTAATTGTACCAAGTTAAAACAAGATAAATCACACTAAATCAAGATGGGAAGTATGAAAAAATTGTAATAAAATGGAAATCATGTTATATCAAAAATATTTGAAAAATAATCACACCAAATTAAAACAAGATAAATTATACTAAATCAGGATGGGAAGCATGAAAAAATTGTAATAAAATGGAAATCATGTGAAATGAAAAATAAACTTAACAAACAAAATTTGATAGTTGGTTATGTGACTAATGGTATAGAAGTTTTTAGGAATATTTTGTGAGGAATGCCTAGTCCTATCCATGGCCTTACATTGTAACTCACAAAGGGAACACCATTGAGGTGGAATAAGGAATATGATTATTAGGGAATAAGAATAAGTTTTTGAGGAATGCCTAGTCCTATCCAAGGTCTTATATTGTAAGTCATAAATGGAATAACTCTAGGAGTATGATTAATTAACAAAGCATATTCATTAAGGAGGAATAGTTGGATTATGGCAGTGAATGAAAGGAATGGAATAATCATAACATAGGTGTTTGTAAAACCTTAGTAGACTTGAGACATACTAAGAAAATAGAAATGCACTTATGGTTTAGTGACCCACAAATGCTAAAGATATTTATTCACTAAAGACACAAAATTTCATGTAAAAATAAGTGGAATACTAATATCAAGTCATGAAGGTTATATATACAAGAAAATTAAAATGGACCTACCTTTTCATGACATGTTCCCTGTTCCTCAGGACCCCTTATAGAGTCGTTGATATACTATGAAGATTGGGTACTTGTGTGAGAAATTAGGTATCACTATATAAAATTTTAAATTATCCTATCCATATCTATTGGCCTATCTCACCCCAATGGATCTTTGCTCTAGTATGAGGCCAACTATGGAGTTTGAGCTTCGATTAGGAATAAGAGAAGTTTTATGAATCAAATCTTTTGTTGAGATGTTGAATTTCAATCTTTATTTTTGCCTTTTTATCATTACCTTTTGTTTGAAATTGTTTGGATTTTAACTTTTTATGGATTTTGTGGATAACCAACATGAATAACAAAAGTGACACACCTAGATAAGCTTTGGGTTTTGGTTATAGGAAGTAAGATATCTAGAGAGATGATTGACTAAATAATTTGGCTTTCCTATAAGCTAGTATGTGATCTCAAATATCAACCATATATGTACTTAAATATGAGATGGAAAATAAAGGGGATAGATATAGATCAAAAGATATATGTGTATATAGTGCTAAAATGAGAATTATGCTTGTTAATTGATCATATGGTAAAGAATACTATGGGGATGTGGGTTTGATAACCAAGTCACAATAATAACTATCTATATTTGAATTGAAGATATCAAGCAATCATAAATGCATAAAGAGAGAAAGAGAAAGCCACATGAAAAGAATAATCCAAGAATATAAGCTGGTAAAAATCCATATAAAAAATAATCCATAAGAGAAAAATAAAGATGTATATAAATGAGACCCAATGAAAAATGAAAATCAACATATCCAATATATAAATAGTCATAAATCAAGGCCCAATCATGTCATAATATGATAAATAATGTGATAAAACACCATGATGAGTTCACAGGTACTGATAAATATCACTACAAATACCATCCATAACATCTAATACATCCTTATGTAGTTTTATTCTGACATTAATCAGAGTCTCATCAATCTTCATAGAGATTCATGAGAAGAGTTCCTTTCATATCATCTCTACTTAAAAATTAGGTGTGGTATAAGACTGATGATGCTCATGAGGTACCTCCTATGTAGGATACTCAATGCTAATAATGCAACAAATGTCCTAAAACCTATGATGAGATGTAAGTGGTGGGGAAGGAGAAGCCTTAGCTTACAGATGAATTAGAGTGGGAGGTTGAACTGGTGAAGGTGTAGGCTATGGTAGACCTTGAAAATGCTACTGAAGTACTTGACATCTATCTGTATGGTATGTAGTATACTAATGCCAAAACAAATATACTTAATCATATTTAGGGATATACTCTAGAAATGTCTTAGGAGGTGGTATAATTTTGTCTTTAAGTTATGCTATTATTGGATGTAGTGTGTCAATATATTTCCTGATCTGTTGGTAATTGGTATAAGAATGGTTACACATATCATGAAATCAAAAAATGCATCTATTAGTAGATGGTAGAGGTTTACTAACTAGAGTGGTATAGGAAGAAGCCTACTATTACTAATATATATGACAATCCTTGGTCCAATGACCAACAACTCTATGGATATAAAAATGGGCTCATATTCCCATTGGGTTGGTAGCAGATCGATATCAGGTAATGGTATAAAACCATCACCAAGAAAGGGAGAAGATGGATTGGAGTCTAGATTAGGATCATCCATATGTATGGTTGTCTATGTAATGGGTTGAAGCAGAGTGGCTAACATATGAGGAAGATTCAAACTATAAGGATCATAGTATCTAGAAAAATGATAAGGTCCTATCATGACATGATCCATAAACATACTCCTGAGAGGTTCAATAGTGACTAAAGGTGTAGTGAGTGTGTCTTACATATGTAAACTATGAATAGTAGAGGAAAAACTAATATCAGGTACTATAAGAGAAGGAAAGATAGAAAAAGAACTGAGAGGCTGCAATAAAGAAGAACAATATCTAAAGAACTCTAAATTTTTATTGTGAATGAATACGGCTAAAAATGGGTCATCTAGAGAATATCCATCATCATAATCTCATGTATATAATTCAATAGTACATGCATCAACTATTTTATTGGATAAGGAAGCATGGTGAATAGAATGTGTAGTTTTGGTTATGGTAACTGGTAGTTCATTTAAAGGTTTTTGATGCAAGCGAGGTTAGACAAAAGGATATAATTGAGAAATAATGTTATGGGAGAGATTTAAAGTTTTTATCTTTAAGCTTATCTCATATGGTTCATCATTGTCTGAGTCTAGGAGGTTAGGAGGTAGTTTCCTATTAATTTAAGATGACCATGATAACCTCGAGTAGAGTTGATAGGATAGTTAAAACATTGTGAATCATGAAATGAAATGTTAGGTAAAGGTTCAAGGATAGGTATTTTGAACACACCTAATTCTTGGAATTGTTAAAAATTCTAAGGGCTTATATCACCTTGATTCTTGTAGATAGCACCATTTTGTGGAAATTTAACACATTGACATGTAGATGAAGCAACTATTCTCATGTGATGTGTCTAAGGTCATCTGAATAATATATTATAAGAAAGTGGAAAGTTAAAGATCATAACTTTCACATGAAAAATGATGGGAGAGATGGTGGTAGGAATCCAAACACAATCTAGAGGAAGCATTTGTATTCTATCATATCCTTGGCATGTACTTTGTGTGGATTTAATATTACATCTAGAATATCCAAGTGTTTTAATGAAATCAAGGGAAGCAACACAAGTGTCTGATCTTTGATCGGTTAAAACAAATTTTACTTGGATGTCTCCTATTTGAATGCTAATAAAGAGGGGAGGGTCATCTGTACGAAGAAATATGTCATCAAGAATCATGAAAGAGATAGGAAATTTAAGTGAAAGAGAAGTGTCAACCGTTTCATCAATGTGGATAGACATCTCTTCACACTATTGGAGAATGCTATCTTCCAATTCAAATAATGTAACTTATTTCCCCATAGGTGAAGCATGAGGGATGTTCATTTTGAATAGTAATTGCATTAGGTGATTATGATGATGAGGGGAAGTTTGTATAAGTTCTAAGAAATGAATTTAGGATAGAAGATGGGAAAGTTCTATAATAGGATCCCATTCATCATAACCCATTAGAGGATTAGTATATAAAAGTGCATAATGTTGTAATAAATATTTTGAAGGGGGGTTGGACGTGATGTGAAATTTAGGTTGATAATGTATATTTAGTTTAGGTTTGGTTGGATTAGTTTGATCTATCTTAGGTGATGTAGTTGTATTGTTAAGTGTTGATTGTGTTTGAATGGGAGAAGGTTGATGTGAAGTGTGAGGGATATCTACTTGAGGTATCATAGTTGTAGGAGGAGTATAACATGTATCAATGATATAACAAGTATGGTCTATTTGCATTTTTAGAGGTAATACTTGGGTGTTTGTTGGTTCCATATGCCCGAATTCTATGAAATGTGATGGGTAAGTATCTTAAACAATGCAAAATGTCAGAGAGTTGTTATGTTTAGAGGTTGGATATGGTTCAATATAAGAAAATATACTCATATTATTCATGTTGACCACATTCTCATCATTAGTATTAGAATCTATGGTACTTTTGATGTTATGGGTGGTAAGGGTAGGTTGTTTGGTGTTATTTGATGATTAAGAAGATGATATTTATAGATAGCTAGATGAACATTGGCTTGATTTAAGGCTTCCTTTTTAGTTTTATTTTTGTGAGACTTAAGTACTATTTCATAGGCTTATTGACATTTACATATAAGTTATTTGTAGATAAATTTGGGTTGAAGGAGAAAATCATAGCAATATTTATTAATTGGTGATAAGTTTCATGAGAATGACCCCAATTTACATGAAATAAATAGAATTTGTTGGGATCATACCAATGTTTCATATGACATATAGGGTCAAGATCTCATGGTGAGGGTCATGGAAGATGCCTTTGAATTTTTTCTAAGGAAAAATTTTGGTTTGCATTTGTGTTATATTTTTGAGGCAATAAGGAATTATGATGAGAGTTATTATTAGGTGGTATAGAAGGAGTATGCTCTGTTGTAGTGTTTGGATTAATAGTCAGGATGGTGCATATGGTGTCATAAGTATTAGTAACACCATCATTTAATGCATGTCAGTTTTTAGAATTTACAAGCATACAAGTTCCCATTGGAGGGTGGGAAGGTTCGAATTGGCATGTAAGGAAATCATGGCATTTAGCTTGGTTAATGGCCTCTTCCAAAGATTTTAGGGAAAGAGTCCTAATGAAATATTGTAATTTAGGATGAATAACATTAATGAATAAGTGGAAGAGGTTCTCTTCTACCATATTATGCTTAGATTTATTAGACAAAGCTTTCCATTTTTAATGAAAACTTGTATCATTTCGGATTTTGTTTTTTTGTAGTTAATAAAATGGGCTAGATTATTTTTGAGAAGATCATTAGTTTGGAGCTCTTGAACAAATGCAGTGAACAAGTCCTCTATAATAGTGATGGAATGGGTTTTAATTTGATTATACCAATCTAGAGCATCTCTAGAGAGAGTTTTAGCTAGGATTTTAGTTGTAGTGAAGGTATTCATTTTGACCCAATCTTTATATAGGTTTCCAAAAGTTTTTAAGTGTAAGGTAGGATCTGTAGATACATTATAAGTGATGGTGGGAATTATACCTCTCATGTCAATGTTTACAATCTGAGGTACAAGAGGTTCATTTTATAAATGTTTAATAGTTTTATTAATAAGTGGGGGTTGACATATATGGTTATCATGTGCTTTCATAAGGGGAGGTGGGGGGCATTAGGATTTGGTGCTACCCATTGAGTATGTTGAGGTTGATTTTGGAGTGCAATAAGTGGTTTTGCATTTGCATCATTTGGTTTGAAAACTAAGCATTTAGTTGAGAGTTTGTAATAGTAGTTGATTAGTTTAAACACTATTTTGACTAGTATAAGCAACTTTGGAAGAATTATTGTGTTGTGAGGTGTTAAGAGATTGGGATGTACTAGTAACATGAGGAGTGGTAGGGACAAGATAAGTGGTAGTGGCATGTGAAGTAGTAGTAACATGAGAATTACTAGCTAGAATAGATCTATTATGAGGTAAATGAAATTGGTATTAGTGTGTATATTTGATGTAGACCCACTAAAAGATACACCAACCATGTTAGTATAAATAGTTGGCCTAAAGGTGAAAGAATACATGGAGGATGATGTCACAGTGTTGGAAAGAGATATTATAAAGGATAAAGGAGTGGAGGAAATCATTAATTGACTTGTCATAAATCTTGTGGAAAATATAGGTGAATGTGAATGGGGATCTTCAAAATGAGGTCCCATCTTGATGTTATATACAACTACAGGATCCTTACCTCTATGTTGAGGATTTTCATTGATGAAAAAAATCATTTCAGCCATGTATTCAAGATCATTTTCACCTTCCACCATTTATATAAATAAGGGATTAAATGATGCAAAATATGGAAATTTGTAATTGGTAGTTCTAGTGGTGACATGAATATTACTTTGATCTAGGTTAGTTACCAAAAAAAATCATGTTAGATTTATTTTGCTATGTGGAATTATCATATAAATGTTCCATGATGAAATGGGGAAGCTAGAATCTTACTGAGAAAGAGGAAAACTTGGTTATTATATTAGTTTGAATGGATCAATTTTGCTGTGGGAAGACAAACAATACAACTAGTAGGAAATAGAGTCAAATGGGTCGACTATGTTCTATGGAAAGACCAATAAAAAGGTTCTATAATAGACTAAGTCAACTGAATTGACTATGTTCTATAGGAAGACAAATAAAGCATCCTATAATAAACTAAGTCAACTAAGTCAACTATGTCTTGTAGGAGGAGAAATAGGATAGCCTATAAGAGACTAAGTTTGAGTGTGTTATATATGTAGGAAATATTTGGAATGTTGTAAGTTAGATGATTGAGTAGTAATTTTTATAGGGAAATAAGCTAAAACCATAGGCAAATAGTTCAATTAAGTCAATATATTTTCATCACACATCAAAAACCTTATACAAATGATGGCTAATACAAGTGTTGTAATACAAAATATAATTGGAAAACAACAAGCAACAAAACTGAAATGTAAATTCTCACCTAAAGAGTGAGTATTCATATGTTTTTAAAATTAGATCATGTTTTAAAATGTGATAGGGTATTTGGATTTATAAAGAAGCTAAAAGAGGTAAGCTAAAGTTGGTTTCAAGTATGTTAAGGTTGAAAGGGATTTGTATTAGTGATGGTACTGGCTTGGTATTGGTGTCTACCCCCTCATTTCATAATCCTACAATGATAAGGGTGTTAGGTTCTTTACCAATATATACCATTAAACATATATTTATACTCGATAATATTGATTTGGTTTCCCCCTTGGTGATGAAATCCAAGTAGGTAGACTTGGGTAGAAGTGTTTGAATGCTTATTTGATATTTTGTTATTTGGTAGTATGTGAAGAAAAAAAGTGACTAATTAGGTAAATTAACCTTCTTAGTTAGATTGTGTACTAATCTTAATCAAGAAAGCAAATAAATGAAAGGTGAATTAATTACTATGCATGTGAGTTAATTTCCTTTGCATAAAAAAAAATGGTACTAGGTTGATTAGATCAACCGAGTATGCAAATAGTATAGAGCAAAGTCAAGCTTGTCAACTTTGTCTGTTATAAGATAGTCCAGAAAAATGGAGTCGAGCAAATCCATTAAGTTTCTTGGGGAAAAAGTAGTTACATAACTAAGTTGAGCCAATCAACTTAGTTAATTCTAAGGTGATAGTTTTGATAGGATTGAAAAACTAGAAAAATAGAACTATAATTAACTAAAAATGAAATGGCTTAGTTGATTAGAATGAATATGAAGTTGTTTTTATCAATTTGATTTTTGATTGATTTTAGCAATTTACTAAATCTGATAAATTGATATTTTGAGCTATGTTATCCATATGAGGGATTGAACCTACAAACTAAAATGTTAAAACAAATTCAAACCAGTTGATTGAGTTTGTATAGATTAAATAACTAAAAAAACTATAATTAAAATAATTATGTCGACAAGATCGATCTAGTATTCTAGATAAAAGTTGGAAAATTTGAAAAACATGATGAAGAACTAAATTGATGGGATCAATCTAGCATGCTAAGGAAAATATATAATCATAGAGAGCTAAACAAAATCAATAGGTTTACCTTAGTTTGAACAACTTATAAGCTGATACCTTAACTATGTCAATTAGATCGATCTAATTATTTGTATGAGAGAAAGTCTTGCACATAGAAATGAACTAAGTTAATTGGATTGACTGAGTCTTGATACACACATAGAAGCTATTGTATTAAGTTGACAGAGTCTATCTAATAATTTGAAAGTGAAGGATGAAAACCTGTAAGGGTTAGTTCATGTCAGGTTCACCAGAATGTATGAAAGTGAAAGTGAAGCTGATCTATAAATCAATCCTAGATCAAAGAAGATAAATCAACTATTTATACTACTAGAAATACATTGATAATCAAGGTCATGAATAATATGTATCTGCTAAACCTACTTAACTGATATTTTATCATATGACATGGCTAGAGAGGGTTTCAAAGCCTCTAGTCAAGTAACACCACACAATAACCCTAGTTAGGTCTTGGTATTTCAATGCAATAACAGAGTAAAGTAAATCTAATCTAGTGCTCACCAAATCTTATGGCACAAATGAGGGATAAACAAAAACAATAAACATGTAAAAAATAATTCTACTCAAATTAATATAGAGGTAATCCTAAGCAAGGAGAGACAATACATTCATTAACCATTATACATGCAAATCTATCTATTAACAAAAGAGGAGTAATATTTAGGAATACTTACCTTGAATATGAACCCATCGAGTCTCAATCTCTCCCTTGGCCAATGGTGCTTTGCAAGAGTCTATTTTGGTTCATAAGGATCAAGATACAAGACTTTTTCCATGCATCTAAGACACTTTTGCAAGACAAGATTCTTCTCCAAGTAGTATGAAACCCTAAGCAATGAATCCTCAAGTATAATGATGGATAAACAAATAAAGAAGCACAAATGAATGATTCTTTATATTGGAAATGGTGTGAAATATGTGTATATATAATCTGATTTAAACCTAAACCCTTATAGACTTTTAGCTCATGCAGTTGGCCCAATCGACCTAGTTAGTTAGGTAATCAAAGTAGTTAGGTCTCAAACTAAGTCAACTAGGATAAATTAGTCCCGTAACATGCTCAATTCTTAGAATTGAGTTGACCCAATTGATTATGTTTGATAAGGTTGTAAAAAGAGGTTTTGGCTTAGGTAGGGGATATTTGAGGTAGTGAATTATTTGGGGAGGAATGTAAGGGAGGCATCAAAACTTAGGAAAATATACATGAGAGGTTTGTATTGGTTTTAGGTGTAGGTATAGGGAACAATAATATTTTGAAGTACCAAAGACCTACCCACCCCTTTCCTAGTGCACCCTTCAAGGCATGCACTCGTAGAGGTTAAGACTTGATGGGATCCTATAAAAGAGAAAGCATTAGTAATTGATAAATTTTAAAAATATTATGTGTATATAGAGTGCTCTCTTAGTGACTAACCTATAATCAAGAGTATGTTACAATATATAATAAGTGCCTATAATATACAATTTAAAGAATTTGAAATGCTTAAAATTAAAAAGAGTAAGATTAGGAGTACACCTATGTATCGATGCAACCATCTGACATTTTAGAAATTTGATTTGAAAATATGTTGCAATATGAATCATTGGAGTTGAGATTAGGACAATTTGAAAACATATAAGTGCATATATATAAATATTAGAAGACAAATTTCCCTTGACCTTGGAGAAAAGGTGAGTTTCCACTCAACAATTGAGATTAGCTCAACAATGCAATCCAATCATACTTGTGAGTGATCCAAGTCAACTGACACTATAAATCTAGTGAGGGTGGATGATTTAATCACTCCATCTTATGAACTTGGTAAGATTGAGTGATATAATCACCTCAACCCTGCCAAAACTAAACTAATTACTAAAATAGATTAGCTTAATAACAATCCATAAAATTTTATCCTCATGTGTGCTAAATTCCATATATGTATTTTAAATATAAAAGCTGATTTTATTTTGTTATTTAAGGTGATATTTTTCATGGCATATGCACCTCATATATGTCTCAAGCTAAAACATGGGTATAATAATGGTACCAATGTATAGAATACTCCCAAAAATGTGTATTTGAATTATATAATTGTGCAATTTGGCCAAATTAAAAATTTTCAAGCATGGTAGATAAGTTTCCATGACATGCCCCACTAAAATCTAAAATTGAGAATTGGTATAAGTGTGGAGAATATGTTTCCATAATATGCCTCCATTGTAATCTAAAAATACTAAGTACTAAATAAGTGTGGAGGTCATGCCTTTTTTTCATGCTCCCATTAAAATATGAAACTATGAAGGTGTGAAAGCCATGCCAATATTATATGCCCCCCTTTTGAGGTGAAGGGGAGTAGAAACTAGTCGTTACATTACCTAAAAAGGATAAGATAACTGTATAATATGTGTATAGATCATGTAGCATATATAAGTAACATCTCTAGGTAGATATAGCAATGAGTTACATAGTATGTGATCACATCAAGTCCTAAGCTGCATAATGTAAATCATGGCAATGTCTAGATAGTAATAGTACAAACTTAACAATAAATCAAACACACACACAAGAGCACTCAAAATCAAATTAAAATATAATGGTGTAAAGAGACCTCATACAAATGGCATGTTCAAATATTGCACAATCCAAGGGACATGCCTTGGTCAAATGTCCACAAGAAAAGCAATGACATGTTAAAATTTTGATAAAATAAGTAATGACATATTTAAATGTAAAAATAGGCAATAAAAGGCATAAGGGATACAAACAATGGATCATATTCAAATTCTTGAACAAGCACGGCAAGAACTCAAGGAAGTGCATAAATGGAAAGCATAAAACATAATCAACTAACATAAACATATCATACTAGTCCCTGAATATATTTGTTAGCAAAAAATGTTAAGCACATGGCATATCAATTATAGTGTGAAAATTATAAGCATGGATAAAGGCATGTGTAAATATATAACTTCAAACATGATACTGGAAAATGATCATACAATGATATAACCTAGGTTTTTCATGATCAAAGAAGTAGATACCCCTAATGTCTAAATGACATGAGTAGACTGACATCTAAAAATGCATAGATCATGTGCCTAGGTATGCCTATATCACACTCAAAAGATGTGTGAAACACATGTTTATATATAGCTAAATGTTATGTTATTTAACAACATGGAACTAACAACATAGATGCCAAGGAGCCAATAGAACATGTTAAAGTTGTTTTTTTAATTTTTGATTTTTATTGAAATATTTAAAAATAAAAGAATATCCTATGATCTCATCCAAAGGATGCTCATAGGTATCTTCCCACTAGGAACCTAGTGCAATAAACTAGTGATGTTGCCAAAGAGCATGTATAGGTGTAATATTTAACATCGTAGGATCTGTAATGCTTTATGTATGTATAATAAGAATCCATGGCCACGAGGAAACAATAGAAGCCATGGGGGTTCATGGAGACCATCCTTAAATGCTTTGTGGTTTATTTTAAGTAGAGATAATAGAAACATGTTTAGGTGCTTTGGATATCTGAATATGGTGTGTAGTATAATTAATAATTGTATCATGATCTTTTGGTAAGTTTGTATTTGGTATCTTTTCTTCACATGAATGTGTAATTTATGTATACGTTACTTGAAATTATTTTGTGTAATTTATATTTGGATATGATAAACTACTTAGAAGTATGAAGTATTTAAATTTAATGAAACTTGTAATTCAATGATAATGAAGTAATCACCATATGCAAGGAAACCTGACTAGAAATAAGAAAGATCAATTGTAATGATCATGTGGTAATGGAACTTATGGTTTTGATCCTATCATTATAGCTGATGTATCCATATAAATATCCCATGAATATGTATGTGCTATTTTAGGTACCCAATTATGATGTATATGCATGCCCCGTCCACATGTTTCTCTATTGGGAGGTTGACCAACCAATAGTTCCTTGGTAGGATCAGTGTGGGAAAGATCAATCTTGGTAGAGGGCAGACTAGGAGAAGGACATCAAAAAGTGGTTATCTTCTACAAAGGTAAATAGACCACATGTTCCTTAAAAGGAGCAACATGAGATGTCTTGACCCTCTTAGAATAGCTTGTAAAATAAGTTTGGGAAATGGACTTAGATGTATCTTTTCAAAATGTAACAAGTCCTGGATCTGCCAACTAAGTAAGTTTTTTCTTGAGAGCAAAACAATTATTATCATGGTGGGCATTTATAACATGACAAGTTCAAAAGTGTTGTATTTTAATCTTTTCAAATCTATATGGTTGGTAATGAGAAGTAGGAAGAGGTTTTATCATCTATTTATCCAATAACATATGCAATATATCTTGTGGTATATCTCAGTACTAATCAAACTAAAGTGGTTGCCTTTTTATAGATGCATATGGTTTAATTGTAGGAGGTATTATGTAAATATGTTTGTTTCCTTTGTTCAATACCTTTATTATTTGTCTTTGGTATGCAATGATGATTCTGAAAAAGGTTTTCGAAGTGGTTCATGGCCCTTTTTGGGTTTTTTATTTTCTTTGAAAGCATTGTTTGTACCATTTTTATTTTGATGTGGAGAAATAGGTAATCTAGTTCTAGTATTTGTTAAAGCACATATATATTTATGCATATCCCAATATAAGGTTTCAAATGAAGCAAAGGCTTGTGAAACAATATTTCTCTTAGTGGAGAAAGAAGACCCCTAATAGTATAAATTTAACTTCCAGATCAGAGGGGGTATAGTTTAAGTAAAACAATATATTCTTAAATATGATAACATAGTCTTGAATGAACTCATGCTCATTTTGTGGCAATACTTACAAATGCTTCAATGGTAACTTAGGTAAGGAAGATTAGTGAAAACTGGATAAGAACACATCTTCAAATTTTTTTAACGTTGATTAGGAACCATTTGGGAGGCTATAGAACCAATCAAAAGCCTCTTGAGCTAAACTTCAATAGAAAGCCTTTAATAGTAAGTGTCCATCCTTAGCCCAATCTTCAAAGGAGAGTGTGTATATTGTTTCAAATGAGTAGTAGGATCCCCTTGACCATTTTAGGAGGAGAAATTAGGCATGATAAATTTTTAAGGATAAGGATATTCAAAAATATATCGAGTAAGAGGTTGTTCTTCTAATTTATTCTTCATAAAGGTAGCCTCATGAGAGGAAAATTACAACATAAGAGTATTCACTTGTTGTTAAAGATCTTCCATTGTAGTCATTATCGATAACATATCACAAGTAGATATTGGTAAAGAGGTTGGAATTTTGCTTAAAGGTTGTAAACTACCATTCATATGAAACATAAGAATGATAGACTCTTAACCGTCCTATAAAATAGGATCATTACATGGTTTTGAAACATTTAGTAAAGAGGAAAGTATATCATTTTGAATATCATGAAGGTTGATATCATTATCATTGTAAGGTGTCACATTACTTGAAATTTCATGACATACAATAGGAGTAGGAGAAATAGTTTCACTTGTAAAAACATGTTCTTTTTAGCAGAAAATGTAAAGGAGGGAGGAAAAAACATTTTACTTCATTTTCAATATTAATCAAATGAAAGATACAATTTTCACTTTCATCTATACTTTTAAAATAAGGGAGATAAAATGCAATGATACTTTATAATTTTGGTATATCATTATCATGTGAGAAAGAGACATCTAATGCAACATTTTACTTTTTATCATGCAATGCACTTTTGATTTTCTTTGGTTTATAGGACTTGATTTTGAAAGAATATGAATTACATGTACTTTAACATTGAACTATATCTCCAAACCATGCATATTTAATAATAACTTTCTTACAACTTTATTTTTCCATTGAAATAAAGATAGGAGAGGAAGTAGTGCATGCATTTTGATAATTGGAAGTTAGAGAAAAAGGAGTAATTTCACTACTTTCATTTAAGTAATCCAAAGAAGGAACAAGATTTTCAATATTGGCATAATTTTGAAAAGGGGAGACACATCCACATTTTTAAGATTTACATTATTGGAAATAACAAAATAACACTTAACTCTTTCAACATTTGCATCATTAGGAAGAAAAGAGGGGCATTCAATTTTTGATTCATCTAGAGACTATATATATGAAACTTTTTGGCTTTCAACAACATGAATGCTAACTTCATGTGTATCTATTGTATCATCCTTATTTGAGGCACTAATTAAATTGATCATTTTTAACTTTTTAGGCCTTTCATCATTATTAAAAGAAGAAAAAGGATAAATAAGATCCTCATGTTCACAATCAAGAGGAAAAAAATCACACTCATAACCATATGAAATCATGCTATGATAGTCAAAATTCATTTAAACTTACATTTTCATCATTAAATTTTTCATTAGCATCGTTATAAGTAAAGGATGAGTATTGAGCACCTTTTTGAGATGCCATAAGATCATCATCGATAATGCATTATTAATCAGGAATATTAAACCAGTGATACAAAAAATGGGGCTTCTTATGGACTATAGTAGAAGTAAACATAGTGAGGAAGGATAAAAATTTGGATGCCACCACATAGAAGAGAAGAAAAATGCCCAGAGAAAAAAAATCAAACATTACTTAAGTTATGTCTATGCAATAAATTAGATCTAAAAATTAACAACAATAAAATCTTTCTTTAGGAGAAAGCAAAACCCTAGATTACAATCTAGGGCTTGGTTCAAACAAGTTAGAGTATGGGATCACTAGATGTTTTATGATAAATGGGTTCAATAGATAAACACTCAAAGAAAATAAAACTATTTGAATGTAGTATTATAATATTCATATCTAAGCAATATAATATAATATTTGCAATAAATTCATTCAAGCATATATGATAAATATAATAATGATTGTATAACTATATGGCTAAGGGTTAGAGGAAATCATATATTATTTAATATTTAGTTATAAATCATTACTAATTTTTAACTTCCTTATATTTATTCCACTCAGCTCTATGTTCCATTCATTTAGGGTTTTGAATGTTTTCCTTACTTGGACACTAACATCCAACTGTGGACACTTCCATCGACATTAGTGTCTTGATTTTATACTAAATGCCTAGACAAAAATAATGACTCTTTTTTGAATCCTTTAATTGGGTTTTATGTGGTTTTTATCACATTTCATTTGATGTATTCAAACCATCTACATAGGCTGTCATTCTTTGTCAAATAATCAAAACCCTAGTTCTTCATATTCATAGTGTCTTTGGAAAAAATGGGTTAGTGAGCATGTGATGTTGAGTTGCCCCAAGGAATCCTCTATAAATGGTGTTTCGTACATAGCCAATACTAAAAATAAGGCCTTATAATTATGTAGTTCTCCCCTATTTTTTGACTTATGTGTGCATAAAGATGCAATGTGTGACAAGTAAGTACATAGAGTGACCTAGCTTGTAACTTGGAAAATATGGTACATGGAGTGTTCTTTTAGTATTTTAGACCTATAGATGGGATGTCCCTATGAATGATATTGAAATAGGAAAGAATAGAGAAGTTTTGCTTACTTGAATTCTTGATTGAATGATTTTGGTAAGTTTCCTTGTGAGTTTCTAGGTCTATGCTAGGTGAGGAATGAATGAGGATTGATATTATATATATACAATCCTTTTAAAAATATCTTACATTAAATCACTTATGCTAACCATTAAAATATGTTTAATTTGAAAATTTGATAACTTTAGGGAACTGAACACTTATATTAGCACATGACACTAATGTTTGTGTATGTGTCTGGTTGGGACACAAGTGTTCATGAAGCTAGAAAATAGTTATAGGTCCAAAAATTATAGAGGATGATAATAAGCAAGTTTATAGAATATTCATAGTATAGAAGGTCTGGGCATCATAATAACTTATGGTCAAACTAAGATATAAGTAATAGGTAAGAGAGATAGTGGATGTGAGCTTTTTAGTAGTAGGAAGGTCTTAAAAGTAAAGGGTACAACCATGATAAGTAATTTATAAGTATACAAGACTGATGTACTACATAATTTATATTTAGTGTCTATACCTATTGGGGCATTATACACAACATGTTTCTTATTGACATATCCTACATATGGATTCTATTATAAACCTTTTGATTATATGTCTACATTGCTTATTAAAATTCTAGATCTTAAATGGAACATGATACATGATAGGTCATCACTTATGGTACATTTATTTACATAAAATTTTACTATTAAGTTCTCATACATTATGGAGAATTTTATTTCCCTAAGCATATTTACTTATGGCCCATGCCACACATTCATTTATATCATGTGATCATGACACATTACCATTATCTTATCATTGAGGGTTATTATACATATTATTAGTTGAAAATTTTCTTAGCAAAATAAATAATGGGTTTTAATTAACAGTGTGGGGATTGAGTCCTTTTCTTATTGGAAGGTGGAGCTACCTTTATTGAAATGTAAAGATAAAACTGAAAATGAAAATATTTACAATAAAAAATTTATCCTTATGGGGGGTTGTAATTTTAACCTAATAGTACGAAAAAAGGGCAAAAAATAAAATTGAGAGGATAGGAGGTATTTTTATGGAGTGAGGAGAGAGAAAATAAAATGAAAGCTTTAACAATTTAAACACATACATTTTCTATAACTACCCAAAGCTTTAAAGGATAAATTGTCAATATGAAGATGGAAACCATTCTCATCAAAAAAGCAAAAAAGATAAGCTCTAAACATAAAAATGAAGTCCATACACTACATATATATTAAGCTTAAAAGACTTCAAAACAACCATGTATTATTTGTGAGAAATAAATTCAAATTTATTTCCTTAATTTCAATTAAGTTTCCTGATTTTAAATCCTCTATATACATTCATAAATATTTTTACATAAAAAATGCCAAATCTTTGATGATTCAATAACAATGTTCTAGAAGATTTTAAATAAAATAATTAAAATGATGAATAAACTCACACATTATTTATCAAGAAAAATCCATAGCAAAAAGTCCTACAAATTCTTCTTTTATTGATTCCTCATAGAGCTCTACATATAAAACTCCTCTTTCTCCTTTGCCAAAATTTATGTGTTAAAAATCCCTTAAATAATGAACAAAACTCATATTTATATGCTATGAAGGCATAACCACCTCATAACCACATTGCAACAAACTCATATGAACCTTTTCAGTAAGAATTTTCTATTATATAGTTCACTTTTACTTTATGACTTCAAAAACTGAAATACAATCTTTTTAAGTGATTTAAAAAAGTATAATGGAGAAATAGAAAGTTAGAGAGATAAAAAGGTAGTTAAAGAGTTTATGAACAGAGAGAATACTCCTTTTCTTGAGAAGAACACTGATCTACCACTACAACTAGATTTGACTATTTGTTCTGAGAAGATTTGAGCTTATGCATTCTGAATCTCTGAAAAACTTGCATAATTCCTATAAAGAGTGTGAAGCACACATTCACATATTCTAATCTAGCCAACTGAAAACTAGATCACTATCTCGATCATATGAAATATGAACATGAACTAGTTGGATAGATCACTTATTTAAGAATTGTTGCATATTTCAATCTGGGTAACTGATAACCAGTTTGCCACTCTCAATCATTTTAGAAATGAACATGACCTATCGGGCTAAATCACTTATTCTGACTATTATGCATGTTTTTATTCTTGCTTGAGGGGATGCATGAGAAGATTTTATTATCCATGTGACACCTTCAAGATGCTTTGGAGTTAAAAATTAATTTGAAATGGAGACCGGGCTGTTGAGAGCATTTGAATGCATGAAAATGATGTTTTAACTCAAAATGAGCTTCACTAAGTTACAATAGGCTCTATGTTGAGTTTCAATCATTTATGAATAATTTTAGATTTTACCTTCTCCAATTTGAGCCTTCAATAATTGCATTGAATTATGCAATATTCCAAATTTTTGCATCAAGTTTATTGTTTCTCAATTAGGATTCGAATCCTATTTTCAATTATTGTGAAAGCCTTCAATTTCACTTGTTCACAACTTATATAATTTGAGTTTCCATACTCAAAACTAGTAGATCGACCTTATCCTGTACAATAGTATTGAATTCTAGGATGTGAATCCTATTTTCAATTATTGTGAAAGCCTTCAATTTCACTTGTTCACAACTTATATAATTTGAGTTTTCATACTCAAAACTAGTAGATCGACCTTATCCTATACAATAGTATTGAATTCCATCATCTGATCCATCTAAAGACCATACAAAATTACCAAGAAATCTCTGTATTTCTCATGTTTGTGACCATAAAGACTATTTTGACTTTGTACAAGTTTAGTTATCATAGAATTACCATTATCAATCTTTACAACTACTACTGACTTATCATGAACTTTCTCTTACCAAGTCAAGTTTTAAATCTTCTCAATGATCAAGATGAGTTAGGAAACCCATTCAACACTTATGGCAATCTATTAATTCTCTTGTTTGGGTTTTGAATTTCTCCAACATAATATGAAAATCCACATATTCATGCCAAGTTTCTTATTATCAAATCAGGGTTTTGAATATTGTTTAAACTTTTCAGTAGTATTTTATTCTTCTAATGCAAGTTATAAAATAATTTTTTACATACTGAGATGATTTATCCACATATTTTGACACATTCTTAAAATTCATTGATTAGCCTGTGTGATTAGAAGGAGGATTTTACACTGTGAAAAGTTCTATTGAAATTTGATCCTGCAAAATAGACTCTGAAATATCATTCAAAATGTCATCTAACAAATTTTAAGATCCAATAAACTAACTATAGGATTATATGCAAAATTGATTGAAGGAGCACACAAATGTAAAGCAATGGTAATAAGGCCACATAAAACAAGTTTTAACATATTTTAAAATCTAAATAACCACCTATGGGATTTGAAACTTCACTTTGTATGCAAAAAATGATATTGAAATCCATAATGTGAAATAGAATTGGCAAATCCACTCAAAACTACAATTGATATTTTTTTGAAATCTCTGCTAGGTATCTTAGTGAATTTGAGAGGTGCCATTTACATGATTTTTTTAAATTGAAATCTGATTTATTCAATAGCATATGGACCTTACGTATGTATTTTACATGCAAAATATGACTTTAAAAGTCGAGTTTGTAAAATGGATTTAAAAACTCCACACAAAACCATGTTTGATAAGTTTTAGAATCCATTTACTTCCTTGTGGGATTGAGTGAAGAAGTTCGCTCAATACAAAATGACTTTGTAAATTATTTCATCAGTTGCATTTAACAGTTTATAAAATCCGTGCTAGGTGTCTTGGTGCTCCTAAAAGGTCCTTTTTACCTGCAAAGTATGATGGGAGAATCCGCACATGAAAAATAGAGTTCAAACATCCACTTACAAATACAATTTATGTTTTTTTAAGTCTATTGTAAATGCATGCAACTTTTAGAGGATTATTTTACAATGCAAAATGATTACTCAGAGCCCTAAACTGTTTAACAACTTTTAGAAATCCGCATCAAATAGTGTGCAAGTAGAACCATTGTTATGGAGAAAGAATTGTGGTTTTGAAAATAATACCTGCTCTTAAAACCACCTTCTTGACAGCTGTTAAGAAAGATGCATTTATGGAAGTCATCAACATGAAAATTGAATGCAATTTACTTGAGGATTTAAAAATTGTTTGCATGGATATTCAATCCACTTCACGTCATTATGCATGCTATGTTATTGGAAAAAACTATTGAATCTGATTAAGACCGACATCAAAATAATCTGAGTTTGAAAGCCATGGAAAAAGAATCGATTCGAGCTTTCACAGATGTACATCACTTGTGGAATTGTTTTGAAATAACACGATCATGTTCAAGCATGTTTTAGCCATTTATAACTATATTCACACATGTAGAAGTGGATTTGGCAATGTGAGAAGGTGATGGAGTTGCCATACATCTGTTTAAACTAAAAAATAACTGAGCGACTTGGAGAAACCACGTTGGAGTATTCAGGATCTGCTTGAGCTTCTAAAACTGGTTAAAATATGTTTAGTGAGCCTTTTGAAATCATTATAATTGTGTATTAAGGCTATAAAAGTCGTGAATAAAGATGAAAATAACTTCAATGTTTTGGAATGCTAGATTATGGTTAATAGATTGTATTTTATCTTTTTGAGACTTAGCTTGGATTTCAAAACTATTTATAACTACTTGAAATAGTAATCTCTATCAATGCTTTTCAGTTCTGGAGGTTAAACACGTTCCTTATAAAATTCTTCGTCGCTTGAAACATTATTTACTTTGTTTGGGTTTTAAAACCCAATCAACATTTGATATTTGCTTCATTTACAATGAGAAAAACAAAGCCATTCAACTTTGGAAAAAAAAAAAGTTTTGATTCTTCTAAACCTATTAGAATTTTATAAAGGGCGAGGTTATTTTTTAGGACTAAAGTGGTTCCAAATAATTTCACAAAGGTGACTTTCAAAACATAGAGCTTTGAACAACCTTTAATAGTGAATGAATTCATTTCAACATGCAAATATACCTCAATGAGACTTTTAAGGTTGTTTAAATATTGGGAAAAGGGTTGACTATCATCAAGAAATCGAATGAACCCTGCAGACCAACTTGAAGAATTGAAGATTGACAATCACGATGAAACTATTTTTTTTAAATGCTTAGACTTGATTAACTGAAGAGATCAAAGAGACATTATGACTTGATAGGAAAAATAGTGCACAAAATTGAAGTGTTTCAAAATTTTAATTTTAGTGATAACAATGAGATCTGACTGGGGACTTTGAACTTCAATGTACGAAGGATAATTTCATACTTTGGTTTCACACACATGTGCCTTATATATTGGGAAAAAGTGTCATATTTTAAGCATAACAAGGACTTTGATAGAGATACTCTGAGAAAGATGAGGAGGAAACAAACAAGAGACCATAGGAAATAGGAAATAAAAACAAAACAACATAACAAAAAGAAAGGAAAACAGAGAAAACAAAATCCTAAAATCACCTATTTACATGCAGGGGACAACTTGATTTTAATTAAAATAATGATTTAAATATTACTCACAGTAAAAGAAGGGAAGGTGTGTACCATCTAGGTAATCTAAGCATAAGGTATTTTCACCACAAAATTGCTTGATTTTGAATGGGCCCATCCACAATGAATTAAACTTTCCATGGCTTGCTTTGGGTTCCCTTTACTTGTCTCATAGAAGTACGAGATCTCCAACTTGAAAATTGCTTTTATTCATATTCTTTTCAAATAGTGTTTTGATTTGAGCTTGGTGTTCTAAAATCCTATCGACAACATGCATTTTATCCACTTCAAGCTTGTTCAAATAGAGAATTATCTTATCCAATGAACTTTAAAAAAATTTATTTTCAATCACTCTAGCCAATTACAACACATGAAATTTAAGTGTTATTGGTATTTTAGAATTTATTCCATATAACAACTCGCAAGGAGAAATATTGATTGATTTCTTGGGATTGATATGGTCTGCCCATAATGCATCATACAATTTTTTGTGCTAGTTCCTTTGATTTTCATTTACGAGTTTATGAATGATAGTAACCAAATTTATGTTTCTAGATTGTGCTTGACTACTTACTTGCAAATAATAGTCCAAAGAATGAGACAGGGAGATTCCATGACCATAGAAAAAACCAACAAATTCAGCTGTATAAAAATTGGATGCATTTTTAGTCATAATATTTTGAAAATTGCCATATCTTACCAAAATGTTTTCTTTGATAAATTTGTAGACTACCTCTGAAGTTATTTACTTAACTAGAATTGATTCAACAAAATACATGAAATAATCCATTGGTATGAGAACACATGTATGGAAAACACTTTAATCAGGATTCAACCTTCTAATGAAATCTAACCCCCATTGTTAAAAGGGTTCTTCGATCACAACTTGCTTGAGTGGGAAAGCTGTAAGTTTTGGTCTGCTAACAAATTATTGTCAAGCTTCACATTTTATTACCCATTACTAGGAATATTTGAAACAAGATTGCCATTAATAACGAGATCTTATAGTTTTGTATGTTGTTACTAATGTAGAGAAATGACCACCATAGGCCTAGTCATGAAAATTTTCAAGAAGCTTATTTTACTGTTCTTTATCCATGCATCTCAGGAAAAAGCCATCAATGTTATTTTTGAACAAAGTGTCATCCTAGATAACATACTTACATGCTTTCAATTTGATTGATATCCATTGTTTAACATCCATATGTAGTTGACATTCTCCATATGTCAGGAAATATGCAATATTTGAATACCATTCATCTATAGAGTCAAAAAATACCAATGATAATTTATCTATTTTGTAATCACCTTTATCTATTGGAATAAGAACTACATGGTTATTAATCTATTCTACCATGAGATGACATAGTCCCTTACCTCAGACCAACTTATTAGGCTTAATTTCAAGATATTATTCTTGAAATTTTACAATTCAATTACCTCTGTTCCATATAAATTCTCATTGCATCAAAAGTGATTTCATGACTATTTAAGGGACCGTTATGACAAAGTGAGAATTTAAAATATAATACTCGAGCTGTTTTACGACTTTGACAACTACATACACATGTTTTTTAATAAGATAATATTTAAGTTCATAGTATTTGAGACCATAAATCATGAAATAAATTTATGATTTGATCCCTTCATTATTATTCTAAATCAAAATGGATGAAAGAGTGTGATCAAAGGAATAATAATATATGATGAAATATTTTTTGAAATCAGGACACACCAAGGTGGTTGTTTGAGTGATTGCAGTATTTATATTTTCAAAAGCACCATTCCCTTCATTTTTAAATAAGGTTTACCTATCATAATGTCAACAATATGCCTTATGCATTCTATGAAGTCAAGAATGAACCTTCTCAAGAAGTTTAATTTACTGAGGAAGGAATGAACACCAGGCTTACTAGTTAGAAAAGATAATTTGTGAATCGATTCAAATCTATTAAGATCATTCTTGATTCCTTATTTGAAACAATATACCCAAGAAACTTACCTTTAGTTACTCTAAATACCAATTTTTTTTAGATTCAAAGAAATACCATGTAGACAACATTTTTCAAACACATTTTCTAAATGCTCTTAATTATCTTCCTATGTTAGAGTAGGGGTTTATTATTTTTCCATATTTATTTTTTATGGGCTTTTCCCCCTCACGTGAAATTTTCCTACTTTCATGGACAAGCTTGCTTAGATGTGCTTGGGGTTATAGTTTAATAAGAGGAATTGTAATAACTCCATTGACTGGTTATTCCAGCTATGGGATTTACTCTTCTCTTCTTGCCTCTTTGACCACTTTTCATGTAGATTTCTAGGGAGGAGTTAGATATACACTCCCCTATATGTACATTTCACATTTGTGAGATTTAGTAATAGAAGATTGGCTTTTACATCTTATTTTATTTTGTGCAATATTCTCATGTATGTGATTTCATTTTGTTTGTAACTATAATGTTGAGTACTAGCTTGTCTTGTGCCTGTCATAAATCTATGCACTTGTTTGATCTAGAGATCCTAACATCCACTCTAATATGGTATCAAAGTGCCAAGTCGGTATACACTTGTCTAGTTTTTAATTTTTTTTAGTTTACTTGAAATCTTGAGTTTATTTACATTGCACTATGAGTTTTTTTGAGGTTTTAAAAAAAAAATGTAGGGGGATTTTTTAATTAAAATTAGGGGTATTACTATTTTTAGAAGTTGGATTTTATATAGGTTTGGTGCTTTATTTTATAACCCTTTTCTATGTAGTCCAATAATTGTTCTATGACATTAAAATGACTCTAATTGAAGTTGAATACTATCTATTTTATTTGGAATTTTCTTAGTAGCTATATTATGTGATATTTCTACATGGACGTCTCACCTTCCACATTGATTGATGGTTTAGTCTATTCTCACCTTATCATCCTCATTACCATCAGATTTGACTCATCTTTTCTCTATCATTTAGCTACCTCCATGCCACATGGCCTGTTTATCTCCTACCATCCACCACATGGCCATTTCATCACTTGGTAGTAGTCACTCATGAAATAAGTTTCTCTCAACATGCCTTACGGCCTGCTCACATGTTGGTTGATACTAGTATTCAAAACCACTACTACATGGTCCTCACAAAGCCTATGTTTTGCCTACTCATTCTTGGGTAACATGGATTCATTCTTATATTGGTCTTTCTCCCTTGGCATGAGAAGATCTCCAATGGCATGAAATATACTCTCCGTGGTGGCACCTCACTACACACAATCTTTCAAAACAAGCTAAGTTTATAACATAGTTTCCATAATTTTTTTTTTCAATCTTGCATTTTAAAATTACTTTTAAAAAATATTTATTTAAAAAAAAGAAAAAATAGGTTTTCCTTCTTTGTAAAGCACAAGTAAAAGCATAGGAGGATTGGTTAAGTCTTACAAGGTACTTTAGAGAGGTCACTAGTTCGATTCCATCACATGTATGTAGGATATATATTTTTAAGCCTTTAGTGCATTTAAAATTTGTGCTTCTTTAATTAGAATAGGCCATTAAAGATGAAAAAAATGATATATTGTGTAACTTTTGATTGGTAATTCAAAATTGAGTATCATTTTGTTAAAAAGTACATATTTTTTTTTTGCCCCATCCATTTTTATCATCTATTTTATAATCGCACTAAAATTATAAAGTTCTAAACCATGGGGGGGGGGGGTTATCAAAATTAATTTTAGGGGGGGGTGTGTTTTGTCATGGCGCATATTCTTCTATTCTTGTAATTTATTTTTTATGCAACAACAACTTCAAATACTACTACAAAAAATTTATTTATACACAATGGATATAAGTTCAATAAATCTATAACACCATTTAACTATCATGAATGGAAAATAAAAATGAAAATTATTCTAAGGAGAAAAGGTTTACATCACATTACAATGGGGTTAGATACTAAACCAACTACAAACACATAAAAGTTAAGAGGTACAATTGTAGTGATAAAGCCTATGGGTTATTATGTCTATCAGTGTCTCCTAATATCTTCTTTCATATAAAACCTACCAAAACACCCAATAAAGTGTGGACCATTTTGGAAAACCCTTTGGGAATCAAGATGTGATGAGAGGTCACCAATTAGAAAATGAACTTATCAACCTAAGTCTTAGCAACTTTGACACCCTTTGGGATTTCTTCACCAAGTTCAAGTCTTTGAGATTGCAATTGAAAGAATGTGGAATAGAGAAGAAAGATGACTATTTTCTTCTTTCTATACTCTCTAAGCTAGGTCCTGATTACTCAATATTTGTCTCTACTTTCCATGCCACTAAATATGCTTTAGGCACTATATGGAAAATTCCCTCTTTAAAAGCATTTATTGCTTACTTGACTCAAGAGGAAGAAAAGTTAATAAAGATGGGCATATTGAAATCCTCAAAAACTCAATCCCTAATTTTTGGGATTGGGAAAACAAAGGCTTCAAACAAAGGCAAGAGGAAAAATTACAAGTATCAAGAGAAGAAGAAAGAATCAAATTCTACCAAAAAAACCACTGAAACTTACTCTTGCAATGATAAACCTAATAAAGAGAGTATTGAGTGTGCCTATTATAAGAAAAATGGGCATGATGAACACAAGTGCATGAAGAAAAAAATTGATCACCTGATTCATCTTCTAGAAAATAATAACATAGGTTTTCCTGAGTCTATCAAGCATAATTCATCAACTCAAGATTCTTCTAAGGCATAAGGTAAAAGAAAAGAGAAAGAAAAGGGCAATACTCTTTTAGTAGTTATATCTCCAACATCTTCATGGGTTATTAACTTGGGTGTTTCCCACCACATGGGTTATTCATAGGTTGAGTTTTCTTCTTTAGAGCCTTATAACATGTCTTCAATCACTTTGGGTGATGACACTTTCATACCAATTTTAGGGAAAGGGTATATTAAAATGGAAGGAGGAAAATTCAATAATGTTCTAAGTGTCCCATCTCTTTCAGCTAATCTCCTATCAGTCTACCGAATAACTCATGTCGATAAGGGCATGAGAATGGGGTTTTTACCAGATTTAGTTATCATCAGAGAGTTTCAAAATGATTATATAATATCAGTGGGAAAGGTAGATCACTAGGCTAGGTTATATACCTTCTCACATTTTGCACCTAATTTTTATTTGACTGCATTGTTGACTCGTTCAAATGGAGTTAGAAAATTATGGCATGAGCGGTTTGGCCACCTCAACTACCACTACCTAGAATAACTCAACAAAAATGAAATGGTCATAAGCTTACCTTGAGTCCATTTCTCTAAGGGTCTTTGTGAGGGTTATACCCTTGGTAATCATATCAAATATAAATTTAACAAAGGCAAACCTTGGAGGGATTCACAAGCATTTGAGTTAGTATATAATGATGTATTTGCACATTTTCCTAGTCTATATTTCACAAGGGATAAATATGTTCTTACCTTTATTGATGATTTCTCAAGGTACACATGGGTCCACTTCCTTAGGTATAAATTTGAATATTTCAATAGGTTTTGAGACTTCAAAGTTATTTTAAAGAAAAAATATGATAAATGCATCAAGGTTCTTAGAAGTGATAATGGGGTTGAATATGTCAATAAAAAATTTGATCAATTTTTCATAGTAGAGGGGATTGATTTACAACATATATTTATATACATTATTTAACAAAACACATACACACACACACAAACACACACACACACACACACACACACACACACACACACACACACACACAATATGATACTAGATCCTTGAAAGATATGAAAAACTATATGATCCACTCTAATTACTTGCACCATAATATTAGGTTGAAGAAATCAATTGTGCGTGATATATTAAAAATAGGGTTCCATACAAAGCTTTAAAAGACATAACTCCCTTTGAAACTAAGAAAATCACAATTGAGCATTTTAGAGTCTTTAGATCTCATGCTATGGCTTGTATACCTAAAAATAAATGTAAGGCTATGTAACCTTAGAGTAAGCCTTACATCCTTGTAGGTTATTCATATGGTGTCACAGGGTACCACCTTCTTCATCCAACCACACATGAGTTATTATTCGAGATAAATGTTCACTTTTAGGAGAGTCCCATAGACTCAACACTTCTCCCACTTCATTGGACTCACTTCAATTCAAATCATATGATTTAGATTAGCTTGAGCACATTCTAGAGATTGATGAAATTTCTTCTAGTTATTATAGTGAGAGTAGTGACGGGAACTCATCTCCATCCAAATATAGCCACACATTAGAGGATGATGTTTCTCTACCTAACTTATCTAATTTTGTTCCTCTTTGGGCTAAATAAACATTAAAGAGTGTAAACACATGGGTCAGGGATACTTTAGATGATAGGCATACACGTTTAGAGTTTTAGAGTGGTCCACATGATTTTTATGCCTCTACCTTAGATCTGTAGACCTTTCAAGAGGTATCAAGTATTCTTGAGTAGGATTTTTCCATGCATGAGAAGTATAAATCCTTAATCAAGAAACATACTTGGGATTTGAATCTTCTTCCTAAGGGAATAGAAATGGTTTGATGTATATTGATATGTTAGACCAAGTATGTAGTAGATGGATCCATCAATAACTTCAAGGCATGGTTAGTCATAAAAGGTTTCTCATAGGTGCCTGACATCAATTCCACTGAAACCTTTGCACCAGTCACCAAAATGAACTCTATTAGACTCACACTTTCTATTTCCACAACCAATCATTGGGATGTTTATCATATGGATGTGAAGAGTGCCTTTATTTATGGTGACATTGAGAAGGAAATTTACATAAATCAACCGCTAGGATTTATCAAGGATTATTCCTTTATGTAAAAGCTTTAAAAATCTATTTATGGCCTAAAATAGGCCCCTTAGGCTTGGTATGCGTGGATGGATTCCTTCCTTTTATTTTTAGGGTTCACTCAGTGCCATTCAGATCCAAACATATTTATATTATAACAAGATGATTCACTTTTGATTCTGGTTTTGTATGTTGATGATATTTTGATCACTGGGAGCTCTTCCTCATCCATTGTAGTGGTGAAAGAGGATCTTCAAGATATATTTTCCATGACAGACTTGGGATTGTTACATACTTTTTTGGAATATATATTTCTCAGTCTGACTCAGGAATCACTCTTGCACAACCTAAGTATGCTCTTTATCTACTTGATTGGTTTCACATGGTTGATTATAAGCCAACTTTGACTCCATTTATATCTATAGTCAAGATTGAGGTAGATTTTAATTCACCTTTGGTTGATGCTACCTTGGATCAAAAACTTTTTGGAAACCTTATTTTTTTGACATATACTAGACCAAACATATCATATGTAATGGCCCTAATCTCTAGATTTATGTAGGAACCCCATGAGCTGCACTAAAAATTAACTAAGAGGATCTTACACTACATTCAGGACACACATAGATTTGGGATTCATTATATAGATAACATTGACATAAAATTGATTGGTTATACTAACTTGGATTGGGATGGACATATTTAGAATCACAAGTCCACTTTAGGTTATAGTTTATCCATTTTGTTCAAGTTTGATTATTTGGTCAAGAAAGAAGTAAATGACATTGATTTATCTTCTACTAAGGTAGAATATATAGAGGCCATCAATGATACCACTGAGGATATTTGGCTTTAGGGGATTATCATAAATTTTGCTTCTAATTCAAATGATATATAGTCATCTACTGTGATAACTAGATTACTATTCAGATTTGTAAGAATCTTGTCCAACATTAGCATGCCAAACATATATGGATTCACATGCACATCATCCAAGAGCTCATTCATGGGAAAATCATTGACTTGAGATATTTATAGATGACAAAGTAGATAATAGACATATTCACTAAACCTTTCATAGAGAGTAAGTATCTTTACTTGCGGGCTCTTCTTGAGGTTTAAGAAACTATAACATCATCTTCTAGGGGGGCTTCTAGCCTTTTATTTATGCCTCTCTTTTGGTGGGATTTTTTCCTATGGGTTTATTTCTTTTCTCTACTTTATGAGATATTTATTTATACATGGGTACCTCATCAAAACATTTTTTTGGGACTATTTATTTTACCCACCCAAGTTATGCTTATGGGGCAGTTAGAGTAGGGGTTTATTATTTCCCCATATTTACTTTTATGGGATTTTCCCCTCACCTGGAGTTTTCCTACTATCATGGACAATCTTGCTTAGATATACTTGGATTTATAGTTTAACTAGAGGAATAGAAAGTAACTCCCTTGACTAGCTATTATGAGTATGGAATTTACTCTTCTATTCTAACCTCTTTGACCACTTTTCATGCATATTTCTAGGGAGAAGTTACACATGCAATCCTCTATATTTACATCTCACATTTGTGAGATTTAGTTATGGAATATTTGGATTTGGTTCTTATTTTATTTTGTGAAATATTCTCATGTGTGTGATTTAATTTTGTTGTAGCTATTGTGTTGGGTACTAGTTTGTCTTGAGTCTATCACAAATTCATGTACTCACTTGATCTAAATATCCTAATATCCACTCTGATACTTTATTCATTGAGAAAACTATCAAATCATTCATATAAACTACAATTATTTTATTCTTTGGATCATTTAAGGTGATTTCCATTTCTATTTGAAAAATTGCTCCCACATTGATTAGGCTGAAATACATTCTATGATATGTAAATGTACCCCACATAGTAGTGAAGGTAGTTTTATGTTGATCTTCTTTGGTCACCTCTATCTGATTATATCCTAAAAACCATCCAACATGGAAAGCATTACTAAGCATGTGTCTACCTGAATCATCTATTTCGTAATTAACAATGGATAGTTATCATTTAGAGAAACTTGATTCAAATATATGTAATTCACACATATCCTTATCTCTCCACTTTTATTATGAACTCACATGATATTCATAACCCACGTTGAATGATGAATGGGAAAAATGATTTGTGCTTTCAACATTTTTTGAACCTCCTTAAAAATAGTCTGGGCTATCTTTAGATTTTATTGCCTTTGATTTTGTTTGAAAGGTTATGTATCTGATTTGAGAGGTACTATATGCTACATCTCTCTTGGCTAAAATATTTGAGATTGGTGTAAGAATAAGTAAAAATATCAATTCACTTTTGAAGAAGTGAAATAAACCTTCTTCATTCTTCAGGTAAAAAACACTTACCAATGTTCACCAACCTTGATTTTTATTCATATATGATGTTCAAATTTTCATAGTCAACTACGTTGAAAGAGTCTTTTGGCATCTTCTTTTTAATAAAATTGTCATGTTTATAAAAAATCTCTTCTAGTGAGTCTAAACCTTTAGAAAATTTTTTACCTTTAATTTTAATCACTCCCTCTTCATTTTGTTCTCTATAAATTCCCTCTTTCTCAATTTTCACTGAAGACTCCATGTATGCCAAATCACTCCTTTCAAAGCACATATTTCTGAATATGTCTATTTTTTCAAGAAAAGTAATAATTAGTTGAGCATTGTTGAAACATGCCAATTTTTAGAATTATATAGCACTTTGGATTTGTACACCAATTTAATAGTGTATTTGTCTTTTCTAATATTGGAGGGTGGAATCAACAGTGAACCAGATATAAAAAGCATGTCTAATTTTGAGTTATTTTCTTTGGGTATAACTGTAATGGAGAAAGATTCAATGTTATCCAACACCTTATCTCAATAATTCTTTAGATGATCATTTTTCACTTGATATTGGACTTTGATATGCTTCAAAACTAATTCTATAACTACCTTACTTTTAAATTCTTGATTCCCATCTCTTTAGGAACCTATAAGCAAAGGAGTAAAGCTTCATATTTAGTAGTATTCTTCAGACATTCAAGCTACAATTTTTATGAAAAATAAAAAACTTCATTGGTTTGGAGACATAAGATTGGATCTTGCACCTGCACCAACTGAGGAACAACTTCCATCAAACTCAAGAGTCCATATGCCATTGGGATTTATTTGAAACACTTCAAGCATGTTTAAATCTTCCTCTGACATGATTATATATTTTTCTATCCCTACATCTTCATATAAAATATCGGCCCTTGGATCATGAACCTTTTACATTGTATATTTAGTCTTTATCTCAATTTATAGGTGTATCTTAAGTTATTTGATTGGAATTATATCATACAACAAATCCAATTGAATTTCACCACTTAATTATTTGTAAAATCTTCTTCCCTATAGGATACCATATGTAGCTAAGATATCTACCACTAGGATATAATCATCCTGATTATATTTTGGGAAAAATAAACTAAAGTGATATGGGCATATTTGATTTGACTGATTATGGGTACCTATTTTGCTTCCATGGAGTAGAAATAATTGAAGGTTTTGGTACAAGTTAAACCTAGAGTGTGAAAAACTTTTATACTAGCAATACATTATGAAAGGCTTTGGTATTGATGATAACATAACTCACTTTGCACCCTTTGAGGAAAAGGGAGATGTAAAATGGTTCTACCTTATTGGACTTGGTAGTGGTGATGACAATGGAGTGAAGAGCACTAAAAGATGGGTTTTACAGAGTCACTTTAGCATTCATTTTTTAGGCCTAGGTTTTTACCTTGATAAACTCAATTATCCTATCTAACTAATCAGGATTTGATCTTAGGTATTTAGCTTGGGACATTTGAATTTTGGTCTTATTTACATGAATAATAATGTCAAAATTTGATAGACAAGTGGGAGATGAATTTATAATATTTGTAATAGGTTGAGACGTGTTTACATCATTCTTTGAATGAATATTAGATTTAGGATAAGCAAAAGATGAATTTTGAGGAGGGTTATATACCTTAGTCACAGGTTGTTTTCCTTTTGCTTGACTTGGTGATGTAGTATCTCAAAGAAGAATAATTTTTGGAGTTTATTTTTGCTTGTTGGCTTGTTACTTATTCTTCACTTCTTCATTTTATTTTTTTGCTTTGGTGAAGACTTCAAATGATTGTCCATTCACATCAAAAACAATATAAACATATTAATCTTCCCCTGAATCATATTCTAGAAATACATTAGTGGATTACCATTAGGTTCCTCTACTTCAAACTCTTGAGGACCTAAATTTTATATCTTAACTTCTTCTTCTTCCTCATATCCAAATATCTCTTTTGTTTCCAAAACAAAATTCACATGTGTATTTGCATTCAGATTTGGAGGTGATTGTAAGTAAATATTATTTTATTGATGAGCTTTCAAACATGGGAACTTTCCTTGATACAGAACATAGTCCCATCTTGGAATGTCTTGATAAGGAGGAGTAATGTATTTTTGAGGCAATTGATTCTTTAGTTCCATTATATCATTGGCCATTTTTTGAAGAAGTTTCTCAATGGAAGACTAATTTTAAATTTAGGCTTTAGATTTTGAAGTTACCTTATTTAGTTTCCCAACCATTATCATATCATCTTCAATGTCGATGGATAATGTTTGAGCTAATTTTATATCAACTACTCTTTCCCTTCTTAAGTAATAGCTTACCTTAAAAAACTATGAATTTATGAAGAAACACTTTTGATTTTTCATTGTTGATATGACCGTTGACAATATTTTATTCAATAACTTATTGAACTTAGATATGAACTCTCTCATGGGTTTGTATGCTTCCTTATTCATTTGGGTCAGTTGTGCGAATAATGATTGTGCATATTCAACTGCTTTGAATAAAATTTCAAATTTAGTTTTCATTCCATTCTAGTTAGTGATGGAACTCAAAGTGAGGTGATAGAACCAATAAACTACTCCATTTAGAAGAATTTCTATTTAAAATTGACTGTAATGTCTTCATATTCCACTCCTATGATTCCCCATGCTAAAAATAAGGATGCAATATGCTCATCTAGATGTTGTTTACCACCACCTAATTTTAAAAAAAAATCTTTCATGAACCTTTGGGAAGTTCATGTAACTATCCTAGAGCCAGTGGTCCTATCACATTTCCCCATAATACTGCTATGTTTAGAAAAAATGCTTGAAAATATAGAATGGTTCTTGAGAAGACAAGAACCATACTCACTATAAAATCACCTTGTTACTATTTCTTTTTTCTAAGAATTGATGGGAGATTTACTGATTTTAGTTTTCTTTTTAGGACATAGCTTAAAATTATATTTGTCTTGCAACTGATAGAAGGGATTTATATTTCCTTGAGATTTTATTACTTTGGTGAATCTTCTTTCTATCATTTGAAATAAATATTGTTCATGAGTAGGATGAAACTGAATTACTCTTTAAGCTATCCTTCTTGGTTGTGTTCTTTGCACAACTAATGTTTCATATCTTTGTGCAATAATAACATGATTATTTTCATCCTCAAATATGCCAACAACTATTCAAAATTGAAATACACTAATTATAGTATCCCATGAAAATTCTCGCAAGTATGAGGAAATGTATTCTTGTATCTCATGTATCCAATCAATATTCAATTGATATACATGAGCTTGAACTACTAGAATGGTCATGTGAATAAATTTTATTATCTGGGAAGAAGAGGTGCTCTACAAACCACTCTAACTTTGATTAGCACTAGTTTCCTTATTGAAATTATTGTTTCAAGTTGATCATTAACATTATGATATTATTCTTCATTTAGTACTAGTGCAAATCTCTAAAACTAGGTATTACTCACTATATTATCCCAAGTGAGTTGTCAAAGACTAGAAGTAATATCTAATTCTATAGTTTCTATATATTCAAGACCAAGTTTTTGAATATGACCTTGGTTTCTAACAATAGTCATGAGAACTTTACTATTTATGATTATGAACTACTTGATGAGATATACGAGTTATTCTATGTTAAATAATTATTTGAGCACATTTAACATGGTTGACTTCCTAATTTAATATATTCAAAATTATTTGAAATTGAGTAACATTGACTTCATTATATTCCCATGCACATTGTCTAATGTCTGAAGTGATATCTAATTATGTAGGTTTTTCACATTCAATTTATGGTTGGTGGACTTGTCCTTGAGCCATTGGGAGGTCCATATGGAATAAAATGTTTGCATGTGGGTTTCAATGAAACATTCCCCATGGTGGGTGCCAAAAATGTTGGCTGATTTTTTTTGTCAGGGAGATAAATAATGGGTTTCAATCAACAATGTGGATACTAAGTCCCTCTCCTATTGGAAATTGGAGCTATCTTTATTGAAATTTAAAGACAAAATTGAAAATGAAAATATTTACTACAAAAATGTTGTCTTTATTGGGGGGTTTGTACTTTTAAATTAAAAGTATGAAAAGGTGGCAGAATAGAAAAGTGAGAGGATAGGAGGATTTTTTATGGAGTGAGGAGAGAGAAAATAAAATGAAAATAAATAAAAAGGATAGATTTAACAATTTAAACACATAAAAAATCTATAGCTACCCTAAGTTTTATAGGATGGATGGTTAGTATGATGATGGAAACCTCTTTCATAAAAAAATAAAAAATAGACAGGCTCTGAACATAAGAACAAAATCCATACACCAAGGAGATCTTAAGCTTAAAATACTTTAAAACAACCATGTATTATTTTTAGGAAACAAATAAAAATTTATTTCCTTACTCTCAATTAAGTTTCTTGATTTTAAGTCCTCTATAAATATTCAGATAGATTTATACATAAAGAGCACCAAATCAGTCGATGATTCAATAACAATGTTATAAATTTTTTGAAATAAAAGCATGAAAATGATGAATAAAGTCAGACATATTATTCATCCATACAAATCCATATCATAAATTCCTACAAATTATTCTTATATTGATTCATCGTAGAGCTGTACATACAAAACTCCTCTTTCTCCTTTGCCAAAATTTATCTATGTCAAAAAGACCTTAAATAATGAATGAAACTCATATTTATAGACCATGACGGCATAACCACCTTTTAGTAAGAATTTTCTATTTTATTGTCGAATTTTTATTTGACTTAAAAAATTAAAATACAACCTTTTTAAGTGTTTTAAAAAAGTACCAAAAAGAAAAATAAAGTTGGAGAGATAAAATAGTATTTGAGTGATTATAAAGAGAGAGAATACTCCTTTTTATGAGAATAATTTTGATATACAACTGTAACTAGATTTGACTCCTCATTCTGAGAAGATTTGAGCATGTGCACTCTAAATTTTTGAACAACTTTCATTATTCATTTAAAAATGTGAAGCAAACATTTGCACACTCTAATATGGCTAATTGAGAGCTAGTTTACCTATCTCAATTATATACGAAATTAACATGAACTATCAGGCCAAATCACTTATTTCAAAATTGTTTCATATCTCAATTCAACCAACTTACAACTACTACTCTCAATTGTAAGAGAAATAAACATGAGCTATTGGGTGTAGTTACTAAAACTAAATATTTATAGCATCTTAGTCTTGTACATTTGACAAATATAAAGTAGGGCTCTACCCTTCAGTTATAGGCCTCCCTTCTACTGAAAGTCTCACATTCCTCATTTCACTATGCATAAATATTTCTCTTAGTTTGATTTATATTATTTTGATGACCCAAGACTCATGTTTAAAAAAAAAGTTTAAAACATTATAAACATCCTTCACTATTAGTTTCAGATCAGTACCTATTTTCTATCCCTCTAGACACTACCATCTAGAGAGGGACACTAACATCAAAAATAGTATCTAGATTATTATCTAGTGTCCAGCTTCCAAAATTGATCCAAATTATAAATTATCAAATCCCATGGGTTAACCTAATTATATTATTTAAGCTTACCATGAGATATGTTCAAAATATGTGTCATGAATACAAGTCTAAGCCTTATCATTCCTAATCTAAAAAATACCAAGAAACATTTACCAAAGCTAAATAAATCAATTGTAAAAGCACTCTATTCTGCCCTATTCATCTGTATTTTCATTTTAAGCATATAAACAATCATATTATATGTCTAAAGCATTAAAAGAGCATCTCATTAGTGATATTTTTCAAATTACACGTTAGATTACTACATGCATCTTCATATAGTATATTTCACTCTTGTACACACACTTTCCCACACATAAGGGGAAAATACTTAAATATAACACTCTCATTGGAGTATTAGATATGTAGGAAATGCCTATTGATAGAGGGATATTTGGGGTAGCTCGACACCATGATCCCACTAATCCAATTTTTTAAAAATGCATCCTAAAGGTGAAGAAAGGTAAAGAGCTAAGGTTTGACCAATTCTAAAAGAGTGATAACTTGTATCCCAAATCTGAACACATCAGTAGAAAGGTGATATAAAAACCAAAATAATAATGTTGGTTGCATCTAGATCTAGTAAATATTCCATACTAGGCACCTACATCATATTCAAACGCTAGCATCAATAATAGTGTCCAAATTTGGTGATATTGTCTGTAGCCACAAAAGTACAATTTCTAAAATCTAATGACTAATCTAGAACATGAATCATGCATAATTTACACTTGTTTTCAATACATATATGCCTACATATAGTAAACCAACTAAGTGTTAAGCATGGGATACACTGAGAGTGGGGGTGAATCAATGTATCATATATCTTTTAAATCTTTTACTTAATCAAATTCTTTTTCTTTAACCACTTAATCATACATTAAAGATATGCAATAAAACTGAAGCAATAACATGCACCACACAAGAGAGACAAAAACTAAATTTTTACATGGAAACCCAATGTGAGAAAAACCACAAAGAATAATCTCAAGTATATAAATGAGCACCAACTCAAATTACAAAGTTCACACACACCAACTTGCAGGAGCACCAACCCCTTTTCTGAGTACCAACACAAAAATTATTTGTGAGCACCAACCCATAAGAGCACAAACCCCTTTCAAAGATTTGTGAGCACCAAACCCTCTTGTGTATAAACACAACTATCTTTCAATATTGCTTTCTCAACAAATGATATAACTCTATAATATCCCTTTCTCTTCTCTCTTCTTTTCTTATATAAAATAATTACAAACCATGCACTCTCTTGCATATTACAAATGGATTCCCAAGCCTCCTTTTATAGCTTTCCAAATGACCTTTGGCATTCACCCTTTTTGACCCTTCAATCCACATAGAAAATGGTGCCAAACTTGCATGACCGTTCGAATCCTTTCATTTGAAAAGTCACATGGTGACCCTTCAGGAGCAAATGCGTCCTTTCCCATTTTGTCTTTATCTTGGTGGCCTTTTGAATTCCTTAAGGTGATGTTTCATGGAAAAATGTGCCCTTCCTCTTTTGTCTTCACTTGGTGACTCTCTGGATTCCTCAAGATGATACTTTATGGGAAAATAAATCCTTTCCCTCTTTTATCTTTTCCTCGTGACTCTTTGACTTCCTCATGGGCCCTCATTTTGACTTTATGCAAACAAAAATATATCCATTAATATTAAATAAATATCAACACATTTAGCCAAAATATGAACATTAAAAACACTTTTAGAAAATAAATGCTATGGGGCCTTTGTCACCAACAATGATAGACCTTTGATATTAATGACAATATTTCCAACACTAATTACCGTTGTTTCTTATTTATTGAAATATATTTAAATAACTATACTTTATACTGTTTTTAGCTATCTTAGTTGTAAAAATTTAGAATGTTTTTTATTTGAGATTTATATTTATTAGTCTACTATAAATTAGTTTATCACCCTTGTGTTATAAATATTTATAAATTTATTAAACATATTCTCCATAGAATTTAGGGTTAAACATTTTGTGAACCCGACCTCTGTGTCTTTCCATGAATCTCCTAGTGTGCTCTAGGGTTTTTCTAATTTTTCTAATTCCAATTTGTTAAAATTTGTTTAAAAAATTAGATCATTTTTAAAATAAAAAAAATACATTCACATATTTTATTTCTTCCTAAAGTTTGTGTACATATCTTATCCAATTCTCATCTCAATATCTAGAACATTTAAAATGGATAAAAAGGAACATCTTCCTCTTCGTAACCCTAAGGAGGGTGATAACTACTATCCATCTAATCAAGTCCATGCTATCACTATTGCAAAGGATAAGGTTACCCACACTATAGTTTCAAATGAAGGTAATATATATGTCCTTCCTAGATTCCCCCATACATCCCCTATAAATTATGTATATCCCCATAGTCAATCTGAAGTACTTAGGGTTTATGACTATGAATCCCTAAAAGATCAAAACATAACTATGAGCAATTCAATATAAATATTAATAAATCTTTAAAAATATTTGATCTCAAAGCATGCATCACTATAAAATAAAATTTCATATATGAAGAACTAAAAATGTGATAGTAATACACAAACCATTGTATCTTCTACCAATGTTTTTCCCAATGAAGGATCATTTGAAAATCAAGAGTTCCAAGAAAATATATTTACAAAAACTGATTTACCTAATATGAAAAAGGATAATAGAAGTCAAAGTGAGATTATGAGGATGTTTCTTAGATACAAATTGATCACATTATCTCCTTTACAACCTCTAATAATAACAAACTATTATTGCCAATATCGTATAATGCACAGGCATCACATAAATCACTGTTTAGCTCTAAAGAAAAATATCAAACACATATTTCATAGTGGTGATCCTAGTATTGATAATCTATATTTTCCTCATAAACATTATAAAATATTCTAAAGGTATTAAAAAATAAAATATTCCAATTAAAAAACATTCAAATCGCTCAAAAATACCAAAAATATTCAGCATTCCCAATTTTTACTAGCTCCTTGAAATCTATCTTGTTTGATTTATGTTAGCAAATAACATATCATTTCATTCATATATACACATATGTTTGAAGCATTATTAAGTTTGATCTAGGCATACCCAGATGCATAATATATGCATTTTCAAAATTTGGACCTTTCCTCTACCATGCCAAATAATACATTGGGGGCATTTTCTTTCTTTAATCTCGATTGATACATGTTACATATCCTTTATGACCATTTATACATTATCATGTTTGAGCTTATATGCTAACACTTGTCTATATCCATGCTCATATCTTTCAAAGTGTACTTAATATGCCACAATACATAACATTTTTTGCTAACACATATATGCAAGGACTAGTTTAATATTCTTATGTTGGTTGCTTATGATTCCTATATTTTTCACTTACTTGAGTGTATTACATTTCTCTTAATTATCTTTCTTTTGAAACATTTGAATATGATCCTCACCTATTGGACCCTACACAATTGTATGTTGATTGGAAATTTAATTTGTCATTATATGTTGGTTGGACATTTAAATATGTCATCCCCTTTGATTGTGCGACATTTGAACATGCCCTTTGTATGAGGTCTCATCAGGCCATTCTTTTTCATTACATTAAGTGATTTTGTGCACGTACTTGATTTCTTACTGATATTGTAATGTTACCCTCAATACATTTCCATGATCTATGTCATGCATCTTATGACTTTATGTGACCACATACTGTGAGCTTATTTGATCTATCTATTTCTCCATGTTATCTTGATATACTACATGATTCATACATAAGTTATACAACTACCTTATCCTTTTGAGGTAAGGTACCTACCAATTTCTATTTCCACCACCTCAAAAGGCATGGAATTTTAGTGGGGGCATGTCATAGAATTCACAACCTCAAAATTTTCACAATTTTCTAGAATTTAGTGGGGGCATGTCACAAATGCATAACCTCCACACATATCTTTTCAAAGTTTTTAGATTGCAGTGGGGGTGTGTCACATCAACCTAATATCCACACTTATTACACATTCTTAGTTTTTATATTTTAGTGGGGACATGTCATAAAAACATAACTTCAAAAATTACACACTGACACACTTAATCAATATCTCCATACTTTTGTGGGGGCATGTCCCAAAGACATGACCTCAACACTTGCACAATCTCCAGTTCAATTTCATGATTCCAAGATACACTTGGGTAAAAATACTATACATTGCATTAATTTTGCATAAATTTGAAATATATTTTTTCATATTTATGACACATACACTCCATATCAAACATATTATAGGTGCATATTCCATACTATTTAACAAAAAATTGAAAAACTTACAAACTATACTACTCGCTAGGATGCACCAATTAACTAGGATGTACTATTATCAAGTCTTTTCTATTAGTGTGTTAATTTTATAGATTGGAGTGATTAAATCATCTAATATCACCATATTTATAGGATGAGTTGATTAAATCTCTCACCCTTACCATATTATGCATATTCACACCTGAGTTGTATGATTAAGATAGAATTATCTTAATGGTCATGTCATAACTCTTATTTACACCAAATTGGGGGTATAATACCTTCTAATCTTCCTCTTCAGATATCTAATGTCCATATCTAAACCTTTTTCATCTCCAATGCTTCATAAGGAAGCATCTTTACCAAGTCAAAGCATCAAAAGGTAACATGGTTACATCGACACACATCTATACTCCTTCCTTATTATCTTTCTTTTCAAGCACTTCAATTATTTCAAATTTAAAATTATATGCATTGATTTACATCAAGCATGTTTTAATAATGAAGCTATGGAATTTTTTTTATGTAACTAATAAATTTGATGTGATTGATAATGTTACCCTTTTGATATAGAGTCAAACAACATATAAAAATCCTCATAGACCATTAGGGGAATGTTCTTTATACAGTCAGCCATGATCCTACTAATCTCTCTCCTCACCACTCCCATCCTAAGGCTCATGGGTGTGAGGGAAGGTGCCACCATTATTGTATATATAGGTATCAAAGTTGGAAGAGCTCCTCTCCTCATTGTAGCTGGCCATCTCCTCCTTGAGGATATAATAGAGGCAATAGAGATAATGGAGGTTGGGGGGATGGAGAGCCCCTCCATAAGATGACTTCCCATGGTTGGTGTTGGAAATCTCTCATCCCCACTGATCTTGATTATAGGCCATACACCATAAAAACACTCAAAGTGGGCTCAAGGAAAAGTCAAGGTGTGTTATACACACCTAGGTACATATTTCTTTCTTTGAATCTAGTAATTTCATCATTATGCATTACTAGATTAAGGGGGGGGGGGGGTGGTTTGGATGGAGATACTAAAACTAAATATTTATAACATCTTAGCCTTGTACATTTGATAAATATCAATCAAGGCTATATCATTTAGTTCTAGACCTCCCTACTATCAAAAGGCTCTCATTCACCATCTCAATATGCCTAAATGCTTATCTATTAGTAAGATCCATGGATAAGTGAAAAAAATTGGGGGGAAAAGGGGGGCCTACCTATGGACATGTTTTCCTAAAAATTGAAAAATCTCAACTTCTATAGATTATTTGAGATGGCTATGCTCAAAATTTGAAGATGGTACAAGAACACGAATTGTAGCATTTCGAGTCTAGTTTCTAAAACACTTTTTTTTTAATATAAAAATGGTTAAGTATAAATAGGTAAAACATCTAAAATTTAAAGAGGAACTCCTATTTTTAGGAAAATAGAGTAGATAATCATTCATACGATGTAACCTTTTTTAGTCAAGTTTAGTATTTTTTGAAACCCTTTTGTATAAATTTAGATAAGATCATCTAGTTTGTGACCTATATATTATTATTATTTTTAATGAATATATATATATATATATATATATATATATATATATATATATATTGCAAGTAAATAGATCCTACACATTAACAAAAAAAATGGATAGAGGGTCATACGATCTCCATAACTACCTCAAAAAAACATCTTTTTTGAATGCATATAAAATTAGGCCTAGTTTTTGACCATAGAATTTTTCACATTTAGATCAACAGAAACAAAATTACTTAAACATATATATGTATGCATATTTATGGCATTTATTGGCATAAAAATCCATAGTTATAAATCAACATATATAGAAACCTTAAAAGAGTCCAAAAATTTAAAAAATCATGTATTTGGAAAGAAGAGAGCATTCTCGTCATCGTGGTAATAATTTTATGAATTAGCTTGTTGAAATTCATAATATATTTGGTGATGGAAGTTGAATTTTTTTATTTTGTGTCAAATATCTTAAATTCAACTGTGTGTTGATAGGTCCAAGTCTTTGTCTCAAGAATCCAAGCCATCTCCAAGCCAAAAGGCTTGGTTTTTGAATTCAAACATAACATAAAATATACATGCCAGAATGCGTATGTGCTTTAATGTGTACGCGTTATGTTAAGTTTCACACAACAAAAAGGATCTATTTATATGTGTTTATGTTTATGTTTATATCTATTCACATCCATAATTTTATTTTAATTTGTAAAGTGGAGTGTATCAATATATACACTATTACACTAATGAAAAAGGATATAATTGATATAGTGATTTAATTTTTGTGTGTTTACACCCTGCAAACATAATTTTGACTATATAGAATATGATTTATGTTTCAACTAGGCCCAATTTCATTAAAAATGAATGAAAGAGTCAATTGTGACTATGTGATGTGATTTGGGGCTAGTTTAGCTTAGATTTCCTAACATATGTAGTAAATGAGTGAATTGGTGCAATCAGTGATGTAATTTGAGTGAAATTGAACCTCATAAACTTAATTTTGACTATAAAGGATGTAATTTAGGGCTGTCAACCCCAATATCATAACAAAAAACTAAATAGTATGTTGGTTCAATTCAAAGGTAATTGGGGGTAATTTAAACCCCTTTAACCTAATTTGATTATAAAATGTGATTTGGGCCTTAATCAGCTCCAATTTCGTTAGAGAATGAAATAAATATTTGTTTGGTTCAATGACAGATGCAAGTTTGACATGTATAAGATGTGGTTTGAGGCTTTATAAAATCTAATGTCATCATGTAATGATTGAAGTAGTCAATTATTTTAAATGTGGAGGTAATTAGGGTCAATACGATCCCCTTAAACCTAAATTCAACTATACAATGTGATTTGAGGTTAAATTGGTTTTGATTTAATCATAGATTGAGTGAATTAGTCTAATGGTGTAATCAAGACATGATTCTAGAAAAAATGATCAACATTCAAACATAGTTTGAACTATATATGATGTGACTTTGAGTGAAATTAACCCTCAAATCATCATATAATGAACCAAATAGTTGATTCATTCAATTAAGGAGGCAATTGAGGCCAATTTGAGCCCCTTCAAACTAATTGTAAGAGTATGATGTGATTTGGGGATAAATTAGCTCTGATTATTTCATGCATTGATCTAATTAGTCAATTTGTGTAATTACAAATGTGGTTTAGGGCAAATTAAGCTATGTGGACCTAAATTATGGGTTATAGTTTAAGATTTAGGGTTATAATTATTTGATGCAAGTTAGATAAAATTTTACCTTGTGAACCTAATTTTGCTTATAAAGGATGTAATTTGGGGGTAAATTGACCCCAATATCATAACAAAATAAAGAAAATAGTCCATCAATTAAATCATGAAGGAAATTTGGGCCAATTTGAGCCCAGGTGTAGCCTAACCATAAAAGACATGATTTTAGGCTAAATTAGGAATGAGTTGATTTAATTAATCAATTAGTGCAATTAGAGACATGTTTTGGGCCAAATTGAGCCTCGTGAACCTAAATTATGGCTTAATCAATTGTATAGGATGTACCATATGGCTTAATCAACCTTTTAATGATATCACAAATGCAAATGCAAAGGAAATTGGGGCCAATATGAGCGTGTTGAACCTGAATGCAAGTATAGGATGTGATTTAGGGTTAGTAATTACTTCATATTTCTTCACATATCAAGTTAATTAGTTGATTATTACAATCAATGATGTAATTTGGATGGAATTCAACCCTATGAACCTTACTTTAAATATATAAGATATAATTTGGGAGTCAATCAACCCCATTGTCATAACACCCTAAACCAAATAGTCCACCTATTCAATTAAGAAGGAAATTGAGGCTAATTTGAGCCCTTTCAACCTAACTATAAGAGTAGGACATGATTTTGAGATAAATTTAGCTTTGATTATGTCATAAATTGATCCAATTAGTCAATTGGTGTAATTAAAGATGTGATTTGGGCCATATTGAGCCCCATAAACCTAAATTATGTCTTAGGGTTACAATTAGTTAATGTAATTTGGATGAAATTGAAACTTGTGAACCTAATTTTGACTTTATAGGATGTAATTTTTGGGTTAATTGACCCCAATATCATAACAAAATAAATCAAATAGTCCACCAATTCAACCATGAAATAAATTGGGGCCAATTTGAGCCTCTTCAACATAACTAGACAAGAGTAGGGTGTGATTTGGGGCTAAATTAGTCATGAATTGATCTAATTAGTTAAATTATGAAAATATAGATGTCATTTAGTGTTGATCTAAGAGATAAATTGGTACAATTAGAGATGTGATTTGGGCCAAATTAAGCCTCGTGAACCTAAATAATGGCTCAATCGATTGTATATGATGTAATATATGGTTAAATCGACCATATAAATGTATCACAAATGCAAATACAAAGCTAATTTTATAGGATTGCATGACATAATAATATTACATAGTATAGAATGCATCACGTAATCATATAACATAATAATCATATACCATAACAATATAATAAATGACTATATAGATATATTCGATATAACACGTAAGGATTATAATGTGTATGAGTTATTGGCACAATAGACAAAAAACTCTTTGTCTAACATTTATTTTTAGGGTGTTTCAAGAATTCTAACCCCACTTACATTCTCTACATCATCCTTCATTTTTCACGATGAATACAAAAGGAATCAAATTATTCTTTGGGACCCCACCATTAAAAGGATTCAAATTATTCTATGTCTAGTCATGGGTGGTGGTTCTCATTCAAGGAAGAGGAATCAACTAAAGCATAAAACACCAAAGTAATTACATGAGTTGAGAGAAAAATAAAAGTATGAATTCAAACATTTTTCTCAATACAAGGTAGAAAATTATCCCTAATGAACCAAATGTCGTAGATAATGATGAATTGAATAGCAATGATAATTTTTTACATAACCATCCAAATTATGTTGTAATTCCACATTCAAAGTATAAACTTTTTGATTTTATCGATTATGAATTTAGGCATGATGATTTACCCCCTAAAATTGAATAAAATTTAATGGAAACACATAATGATGAAAGTAATAATGAATAAAATACCATGGAAACACTAAACAATGAAAGTAAAAATGAAAAAACTAGTAGTGAACATAATGATTTTAAAACACCCTCTCAATAAATTCCACCATTAATAACACCTCCAAGGATTGTTCATAGAAAATTCAACTACGTAATTGAAAATGATGACAATATTTTGAAACCAATAAATAAAAAAAATGTCTGACCATCATTCAAGAAGACTAGCTAAAAAAATAGGGATAATTTTTATATAAATTAGATTTTGATAGTCAAAAATGTTAATTATTTGTTTTGTTGATGAAATTGTTTAAGCTAAGACCTACAATGTACACCCTAGGACTAATAAAATATAACATGGATGATGAAAATAATGAAATTATTGAAAATATACATGATGCATATCATACTGTAGGCACAAATTCATGTAAAAAAGGTTGTAATGGGAAAAAATGATTGATTTCAAAACTAGCCAAGCACTGGACACAAATACAAAAAAATTAATGAAAGTGATTGAAAGATGCCAAAGACTTAATGATCTCAATACCACTGAACTCTGGGCATTATCTTATAGACTTTCATAAAAGGACAAGGGTATAGCCAACGCTCTCAAATATTTACTTGCATAATTTTGGAAAGACAATACAAGAGTTTCACCCAATACAAGAGATGTAGTGAAAATAATAGTTGGTTTTCGTAACTATGAACCATATCTAAAACATTTATTAGATATGATGCAAACATAATTGTACTCTAAGTTTTTGGAAAAATATCCATAAATTTTTATTAGTCAAATATATTTAGAGATGGCCAAAATATTTTATGTAAAAATAAATCACACATGCACCATTTATTGTTGTAGGTAACATGTTGAATTTTCAATGCACTATGATGTTTTTTTCATATACATTATAATTTTCATATTAACATCATTTTGAAGGAGTGCGACATAGAAGATTCACCAAAATTATCTAGGGAATTAATTCTAACCATTTTTTATGAAAGACCAGATGGATAGGTCTTTTATAACAAAGCATGTTTGGATGGAAAATGTAACATTTGTGGTGGATTTAAAAAATTAAAAAAATATATCCATGAGGAGAGTATAAGTGCAATTGGATAGCAATTAGTTAGTTTGAGAAAATACAAATTTATGACTTATCAAGTAAAAAATGGAAAAGAATCTAAAAGGTGTGAGCTTGATACAAAATAGATACTTGTTTCATAATTACGGTCAAATTTAGGGAGGAAATTATTTATAAGTATGTAAGGCACACACATAGGGCTAGATGATTGGATGAAAATTTGAAGCTAAGCAAGGACACATTCCCACTTGGTTCTATTATTTTAATAGTTAACTTTTCTAAGAATTACACATTCAAACCACAAATGGAAATTCAATCATAGTATTACAACTCAATACAATTTATTATATTCATGCATGCACCTAATAGTATAGAGCAAGATCAAAAATTATTAAGGAAGTACCATTTCTATGTTAGTGATGACTGGTCACATTGTACATATTACCATGCAACTTTGTTTTGAAATGTTCTACATATAGTTGATTGAGAGGAACATTAATTCCAATCAACATTAAATTTAGTTAGACAATTTCACATTACAATGCAAGAATGCATAAATGTTTTACTGTTTGAGCAAGATGCACATTACCACTGTCATAGAACATATTTGGAGTTTCACTAAGGTTGGCCATTGAAAAATGGAACATGATAGTATTGGAGCATGTTTAAAAAGAGACATTTCAATAGATGAGTTGGAATTTTTAAGATAGTACTATTTTAACTAATGCAACAACCATTATTGAATGGTGTAATGAGAAAATGGGCCATGGTGCTCAAAAAAATTATACTATTCTTAGATATTTTTGGTTAATAGAGGAAGAACACTTGGCAAAGTATTAGGATTATATGACTGTAATGGGATCCAATGAGTTCCACTCATTTAATAGTTCAAATATAGGTTCTTGGACTATTCATATGAGAAAATTGGCATTCTTTTATTATGCATGCATGGAATCTATTTGGAATGAGTATGAGTCACAAGATTGGGTGGACGAATGGACCTGTAGAATCTAATTCCAATTGACACATGTTAAGGTCCACCAACATTACAACTTAAAAATATGACATCGTCACATGACTTTTACCATGTATATGATCTAGTGCAACTAGGTAGAAGATTTATCATTATGTCCTATTTATTCTCATTATCTATCTTGACAATGTCATTCAAAATTAATTTTTTATGATAAAATGCATGTATATTTAAAACACATAGGAAGATACTACAATTTTCAAATTTGGTTCTTCTAATATATATTTAATTAGTTAAAGATAATGGGATGCCATTAAACAAGAATCTATGGAAAGTTCATGAGTCAGACCATGAATCTTTTTTTGCTATTATTAAGATTGGAATAGATCTTGATGGTTCATTAGATTGAAATTCTAAGGTATGTATACTTGTCAAATGTAGGTGTATTTAATTTCATCAAATTTTATTGATTTTATAGGTAGTATATATAAATTTCATTTTTAATTATTACTAATAATTTGTTTTAGGTTAGTGGTTCCAAAAAAGCTTCCACCTTCACATGATTGGCACTATTAGTAAATAATTTCATATTATTGAAGCTATGAGAAGCTTAATATGAGTACTCAGTTATTACAAAAATGGTGTTCTTAAGGCCAGAGTGGGTAGTGGGTCTCTCAATTAGGTATGATGGGAGGTTAAGAACCTAGTCATAAATGTTATCTACCATAGTATATGTGTTGGAAATGCCAATTTTGAACCATGAATCACCAAAGGTAGAGTTCTGCAATTGTAGCTTCAACTTTGCCAACATTTATTGTTAGTGTTTTCACTCTCTTGAACAGTCGTGAAAACATGCATATGAGTATATTTGGATGTCATGGTCATGGGATAACATGATATTTGCCTATCCATACATGTTTAAAGTGATGGAATTTCACCTAGAGGTCTCAAAGGTAGAAGTGTTAGTTAGAGGATAAGAACTTGTCTCTTCACTATAAAAATGTTATATTTCAAGACCCATTACTGTAGTATGTGCCATGGATTCATATATAAGGTTCCACTAACATTATCTAGGGTGAAATTAGAGGGATTAAACCTAAATGTGAGGATTCTTTTGGTTTATGCCAATGACTTACAATTTTTATTTTATGCACATGTAAATTTAGGCTAAAAACTACATTTTTTTATATTGGGAAGGACATTCTTGAAGCCATAATGGGTGGTGTGATGGGAGGAAAATAACCTGGTCTTAAAAATTATGTGCCACCCCAGATGTGTTGGAAATTCTAGTTTTGATATAAAAATCACCAAAGGTAGAGTTTTCTAACTACAACTTCAACTTTGACAACATTTATTGTTAGTGTTTCCACGCTCGTGAACAGTAGTGAAAACACACATCTATGTCAATTTGGAGGTCTTGATCATAGGATAATGTGTCATTTTCCTATCCATATGTGTTCAAAGTGATGGAATCGCACTTGGAGGTCCCGGAGGTGGAAATGTTAGTTGGATCTCAATAGCTTATCTCTTCATTGTAAAAAACTTACATTTTAGGACATGTTACTGTAACTTGTGCCAAAGATTGATATTAAAGGTTCCATAAACATGGTTTTTATCACTAAATATCACATCCTAAAGGAATTTTTTCAATATTAATCTAATATTAGGGAAAAAATAGAATGCCTCTATGCTTGTGGGTTGCCTATAGTAGAGGTAGACTCTAGGTTTAAGGGCTAGCTCCTTATATTGACCTTTAAGTGATTATCAACTATACTAACTAATTACTTGTGGAAAAAGGGATATACATATGCATGAAATTAAAATAATATAATGGGGTCATATAAAATAATTATCTCCACAATATTATCATACTCTTTCACTAAGAAATAAGACCTACAACACTAGCTTGAAAGTCCTAAGATACTCCAACATTAGTATTTCAATATGGAGATGATATGCATGAGACTAATCAAGGTAAGTGGACCAAAGGTAAATAATAGCTACTAAGGCTAATTTTACACTTGAAGACACTCAAAACACACTAGATACACTCCATATGACCTATTAGAATGGGAACTTCTTGCACCAAGCATGAAAGGATAAAGAGAAGCAAGGATAAATGCTTATCACTAGACCTCACCATACATCACTTCACACACTTAGACAAGATGATTTTTAACTAAAAAAAATATTTCATGTATTAAATAGGGAAATTATAACATCAAACTAGTAGGGATTCACCATACTAGGCATGTAATTACAATACAAGAGCCAAAATGGCTGGTACTTATAGAATGTGAGATAAGAGAGAGATAAATGAAGCTTAAGGGTCATAATGCCACTTGTCAAGGCATGAAAATAAGTTATGTTTCATAGAGGTGAGTATGAAATAGACCTTGAAAGGTCTATTTGGATAAATGTCCCTCTAAGGCATGAAAACTCATCAAATCTAGCATAGGATCCTTCAACTACCTTCATGGAAACTGCCTTCATCATTTGGCCTCTCTTGAGCACTCCAAAGTAGACTAGGAAGAGATAAACATGTGAAATATTATGGGGGGGTTAATAAAAAGATCCAACATGTGTTAGATGTGTCTTTAACCACCAATATTCTTTTGGATAAGTATTTTCACTACCTGCAGTCACCATTATCTTTCTTTCATTCATTCCTCACATTTTTCATTCAAGTGACCTTAAATTTTATATAAAAATCCATGTAGGAGTAATATGACACCTTTCAAGAGTCATATTATCCCTAAATCCATCAGACATACCTTAAAAGGCCTCCCAATTTGACTTATCACTTTCTCACTTGGTGACTCTTCATTATCATTGTCTTCCATAGACTGCCTAAAGTGAAGGGGCTTATAGAGGTGTTTGTGTGTTTATCTGAAGAAAGAAATGAACATTAAGGGTTAGGTTATGTCCCAATTTACCTTCCCAATTTATTCTCATCCTTTATATCTCCTCTTAACCTATAAAACCATCAAAATAGATAAATAAAACCTATTATATATCATGTCCATACAAATAGGGTACAATCCAATCTAATGGGAAGGAACTTGGGGAATTTATCTACAAGTAAAAATCACTTTCTTGACCAAAATAGATCTCTTGAGTGCATTTATATCCACTTCTTTCCCATCAGATCATGAGTAAGGGTTTTGGAGGGTTTTGAGTAGTTTTGACTCTTAAGGATTATTCATACAATCCTGAATTTGAAACCTCAACAAAATTCCATTAGAATAATTTTAGGGACCTTACTCAACATATCCAAAATCATTATGTCTCCATGATAAACCTTTGTACTAGTTTGAGCATCTAAGGATGGCCTCTCAATCTTTGGAGTGCATTCTAAGTAAGCCTGAGGTGATTTTAACCAAATTAACCTCTCTACGGGACCTCTCTACAAAAAGAAGGATGTGATTCAACTTATATCCCCTATTTAAAGTTTAAAATTTAATTTTTAGGATCAAATTTCCCTAAAAGTGGTATTGAGACCCCATTAGGGCCTAGTAGGTCTACTCTAGGCCTAGTAGGTCTAACTATGTCTTTGCATATTCAAGCCATACTATTTGGTTTTTGGAACCTATATGTTATTTTCAATGCTATTTAATGTTAAGCATAACTCCATACATATCCTTTCATTAATAAAACACCCCAATCTCATCTCTTTGTTACTAACTTACCCCTACCTATAGTTTTACATCCTTGGGAGTGCCCTCTATCTGAGACAGAACATAGGGAATCTCCCTTACTATCCCCACCACATTGGATATATGAGAGGCTGTATTAGGTCATTTAGATGATATGTACCAATTTTCATATCTTGGAAACACCTGAAAGGTCATCAACACTCCAACTTCCTAAGATATACTTTTAGACTATGAGGACCGTGCAGCTTTTTTAGTTGATTGTGAGGTTGTATGTTGAAACCATCATTTATATGTTTCCCTATGATGATCATTATGTGATATGATCATAATAATTATGAAGGTGTTCTCAACATGTATATTTGTCCCAAATTCTGCTAACTCTCTCAATTCACTCCTCCAAAAGTAGGCCTAACTGCCTACTGTAAAAAATTGTAGGTGTGCTTTTCAAATAAATGAGGTCTCCTATAGGGTGTCATTATGAGTTAGATCTTTTATCATGTTTATATGCTCCTAAAATCCTTGAGATCATCTCCTAACTATTCCCATTCAAATCTTATGCTTAAATACCTGTGCTAAGACCAAATTGCCACATGTTAGTGCATTGTTACACTACAGTGAGACTATAGGTGGCCCTTTTGAAGACAAAAAGAGCCCCTATAGGATGGTGATATGATTTAAGACCCTATACTCAACTCCTTTTAGTGTTCCTTGAGCCATTAGTACCATTTCCATTCCAAAGAAGTAGTTTTTTGCAATGTTATGATCCATTAGGTCTCATAGCATTGTAGAGCCATTTGGACTCAAAATACTATAGATAACACTGTCAACCTATAGTGAAATATTGCCTGAAATGGAGGTCTTCATACATCACCCTCCTTTTGCAAAATAACCACTTTCCTTTACAAGGTAGTGCACTTATGATTGGACAACAAGATGGAGGCATTCATACCTTATTAGACCTCATGTATTTCACTATGGAAGGGTCAAAAGAAAGATGAAAACCTTGTTTCAGAGACTTTAAGGTAGTTTTTCCCTTAAGTCACTTCATCAACTTGTGGAGAGTTATAATAGGTTTGTTTTCCCTTTCATGGCTCTACCATGGCTACCATGACATTATACATGTTTTCAAACCTTAAAGAGGTTAAAATAAGTTTGGAACACATACATTTCAATGTTCATAGACCTCTGTATGAGCTTCCTATAGGTGCACATCAACAATATACAATGCAAAACTATATGTATAGAGAATTGGTTGTCTCAACCAATATCAATCCATCATTGGATACCTTAAATATATCATTTCCACCCTAGGAGCTATATGAACACTTTGAAAACCTCTTCATTACATCACCATGGTTGTGTAGATATCCTTTTACCAGCTTGTAGATGAGTACTTGTAGGAAATTTTGAATGTATACCATATATGATTGTATTATTGACATGAAACACCTTTACAACCCAATTTTAGAAGGAAATGTGACTACCATGACATATGGGAAGTGAAAAAATCATATCCTTATTTTTTTAAAACCACTTATAGGAAAGGGAAACCTTTGCAGTGTGGTGAACCCTGTCTACAACCTAGAAATGGAGCTTCCACTAGAAAAATGGAGTATTTGTGATTTTAAAATCACCTCTACACATGAGAAATGAATGAAAACCATGAGATAATAATTCCCACATCTTATATAAACACTTTAATCAATTGGTTTGTATAGACCAATGCAAATAAGAGAGAAACCTATAGGGTGTGGGGATAAGCATGTAGAAAAAGTGACTAACACTCTTAGCATTGGTTCATAAAGCATAGATAATCAATCATTTAAATCCTACCATGAAATGGAACTATAATAAGAGTATTATCTACCACTAAGTGTATTTATCTTGAATCAACCCCTGCTATCCATACTAGACCAAAACTGATTGGTCATTTCTGCCTACCTAGTGGAGTGATGGAAGAACATAATGGTTTTAGGAAAATTTCAAGTGTTTCAAAGCTGACCAAACATGAGAATAAGTATATGGGAATTGAAGAGTCACTGTATAAGCCTTACACACATGCCAGACTCCTATAGAAGCTATAAAACTACCAAAACTTCCTCCTTTTTAACTTTATTCTTGTTTTGACTTAGAAACCTACACACTTTCAGTTAGATACTACCATCTCTAATAATAAATTGACATGGGGAATCTTGATAAACACTTGGACACCTTGTCTTACATGGAAAACCATACAAACCTTCATAAATAGCCCAAATATGTCTCTAAGAGTGACATAAGACTAGAAATAAATATGACCAAGGTAATGACACATTGAATGACCCCTATCTAGGACCATGAAACACCATATAAGTCTCTAATAGACCCATATACAAGTTTTTTACTATAGGGGGTTGACCTATTTTGACTTGTGGTCAATATAGTCAACATTCTTGGTGATTTCCTAGGGGTGACAAGCCAAATTAGTAGCCTACTCCTATCCATTGGGCTATGGAGTTACCTATGCATAATTTTGACACATAATTACCTTTGAAACCATACCAAACATAAGAGAAGACATGCAAAACAAGTCACACCAAAGGAAACACACATGTGATCTCAAGAATACTTAGGGAACACACACAACTAAAACCAAGACACACCTATCCTAATATCTACAAGACCTCACTACTTGAGGTGAAAGACAACTTACCATAATTCAACCAAGGTCAAAGATTGTTTCTCTTTCATACTTGCTACTCCATGAAATAAACTTATCATGAGAGGTATGCTCATCATCAAACACTTGACTATGTAGATGGAAAAATGACTTACCATCCTAAGGTCTTCTCATGCCTACAAGTTTTCTACCTTGAGATATAAAAAATGTTCCATTTTGCATCCCAAAGATATTGTCTAGGTCTGTAACTTTCTTGACATTTTCCATATCTGATTGGTGCTATTCAAACTACAAGTTAGGAGGCATGACAACTATCTCAACCTTACTCCCCTTTAGGACATAATGTACCTAATATAAAGGATCATAAATTCTATATTTTTTTCTATCCCAACACCTCTAAGAGTGGATAAATATCATATTTAGGTGTTGAATACTCCTCTATAACAAAAAATTCTTCTTTGGATTAATTAGACTCTTCCATTATTGTAACCTCTTTGACAATAGATTTACTAGGTTCCTTCATGACTACAACTTCTTGGATAACAGATTGATGTTCATCTTCATTCATAACATGAAACTCAACTTCATGCTTGATAAAACACTCAAACATATGATTGTTAGGCTTATCAACCAACTTGACATCATATATTCAATTCTTAAGAGGAGGAGTAGTCTTACCTAACTTATCAAATTCTTGACTTATGGCATTGAACCTTTGCCATAGGTCACCTTATTATTCATGACTATCATGTTCAAGGGATCCTTCATCAATTGTAGGTAGAATTACATAGTTATTATCAACATAGTGATTTATCATTCTCCTCAATCTATCATCATCATAGACTTGAATCAAGTAATGGCCTCTAGTAGCTTATGAAAAAGAATGCTAAATCCTTACCTCAGATTATTCAAATGCTCCTTCATGGATGATATAAGTGCCAAGGTCAGTTTGTTCAAAGTAAGTATATGGATCATATTCATAAGCATATACACCATAATCATCTAGAAACAAATTGTAAATTCCCTCAAGCCTGGAAGATGTCCCATCATCTACAACACACACCTCTTTCTCATTGATGACACAATTCAAATTGGAGCTTACTTCAACATAGGGTTCAATGTGAAATTTAGCAAGTGGTTGAGTCATAATGGTCACTTTTTATCTATATCTTTTATTTAAGGTCAAGAAGGACCAATCAAATGAGAGAAAGCCTCCTATCTTAGCTATGAAATCTCTTGAGAGACATATAGTAAAGTGGGCAGGCAAGTCAATAACCATAATGTCTTGGAGGATGGGGAAACTAGGATGATAATACAAGAAAACATTCAATCCTTTGATAAATCCCACTAAATTTTTAGGTGTACCATCCAATTAAAGCACCCATTTACTATGTGGTTCATACTTTATACCCAATTTTTTAGCTACAACCTTGAGCATCACTGATGTGCTACTTCCACTATCAATTATGTAGTTATGAATAAGTTTATCACCCAAAATGAGAGTGAAGTAAAAGGGTGGAGTCTTCTTAGATTTGGTAGAGGGATATAAAATTTTAATATGGGAATTGGTAAGAGTAACATTGTTATGACCATGGATTGATGATGGAGGACTAACATGGATAATGGACAACTGCTTTTGTAAGAACTCCTTTTGGCCAGGCATGTCAAGGACATCCAAAAGAGAGATAGATGCCTTAACATTATTTAACGAGTCAAAAATGTTCAAATTATAAGTACTTACCATTTATTGAGTACTTAGAGGAAAAGAAATGGTTATAACTTGAGGTATTGAAGCATCCTGAGTAGACTTTCCAACATTCTGACTTGAAGGAGATGCAAGATTTGTAAGGATTACCATGCTTGTAGTCATGATTTACTACCTTGTAAGATAACTATTTGCACCTATAAGCACACCATTAACATATCTTATAGCCTTAATCTTAGCTCTAGTATTTTTTATAATTGAATTTAATTGATTAAGCATAAAAGTGTCTTCAACTAGGAAGTTAGTGAAACTTACTCCTTGAGGCTACCATCCTTCACTTACTTGCATTAGGAATTCATCTTCTCTTGATATTAGAGGAGTGACTCCTAATTTAACAACTAGAGCTTGTTCTCCACCTTAATCTGCATCCATGAATTGACCTTATTTCCAATATTTTCCTTGGGTCAGATTGCTATGCACTAATACCATTATTCTTGTATTAGATGTTGAAGTAGGATTTTATGCATTAGTAGGCCTATTTAATTTAGGCTGCCCTTGACCTCTCCCTTGCCCATATTTTTTACCATATTGCTGATGATAAGGGTAAGGGTTTTGATGAGCACCTTTCTATAGATTAGATTTTATAGTTTGATCCTCTAAGGCTTGATATCTTTCCTTCTAATCAATTATCTCTTCTATCTTCTTAGGAGTTGTCCTTAGATTGATGTTGGTATTAGGAACTGGAGAAACACTTGGAGCATCAACAAACATGTTTGGAAATAGATTGATGGACACTTTAGGAGGAAACTTCCATACTTGTATTAGGCCATTCTCAGCTCTAATGGTAAGGTCATATGCTTTAGGTAAGGTGAAACCACCCATGGATTTTAGTATGATGGCTATGCCCATGCCAATGGCCCTCAAGTATGTAGGAAACAAAAAGCTAGAAGGTGGTCTCATGAGAGGAAACAACATATGCCAAGTTATTTGGAATATCTCATTAAAATCATGCATTATTTCCTTGGGGGCTCTTTGAATCACATTGAGTTGATGGATGAGTGAAGTATTTTCACTCTTATCTTCAAATCTTGATGTGAACAACTCTCCAAAATAATCCCAAGTTATGATACAACCATTGGGAAAAATCCTATACCAGTCAAGTGCTTTCCATCTAAAGTACATGGAAAGGAGTCTAATGGAAATGCTAAATTTAGTGACATTTTAAAAACTACAGAAGTTTGATATATCCCTAGTGTGGTCACTAGGAGTGACATGGCCTTCACCACTAAATATCGAAACATTCTTTGTAGCATTAGGGGGAATGTCATCATAGGCATCAACGTGGATTGGATTTTTAGGGTTAAAGGCTAGGGAGACATGCTACTCAACCATGTTCTCTTCAATTTAATCTTCACTTTATTGGTTCTATTGGATTGTAAAGTCCTCTTGTTCTTCAAATGGTAGAATAAGCTAAGGGTGTTGAACTTCAAGAGGAAGTTCAAGTTGAAGAGGTAGATTGATGGGATTGAAAAATCTACTAGAAGATGACCTAGTAATAACCATGAAGTATGAGCATAAATATATGATAAAAAAATGGTATAAAACCATATTTTACCTTGAATGGAGTCGTTAAATGATGAATAACACACCATATGTAGCTGTGCTGTTGTCAAGACCAACATTCACCTTGACAAGTTGTCTTTACGACAATGCTCCCATCGGGTATGATATAACTATTATCATAAAATATTTCACCTTAGAGGAGGTTATTAAAGCCTAATCTAAGCTATGGGAAGCATTGGAATACCTCTAGGCTTGTGGGTTGCCTATAATAGACGTAAACCTCTAGATTTAAGGGCTATCTCCCTAGATTGATCCTTAAGTGCTTATCACCTACAATAGTTGATTACTCATGGTAAAAGGGATATAAATATAAATGAAATTAATCTATTCTAAGGGGTGATACACCATGAATATATCCACAATATTATCAAACTCTTACACTAAGATCAATGACCTACAACACTTGCTTCAAAGTCTTATATTACTCTAACATTATTATTTTAATATGGAGGTGATATACATGAGACTAATCAAGGTAAGTGGAACAAAGGTTAGTTTTAGGATAATATATCACTTGAAGGGAGCCAAAACACACTATCTACATTCCATATGACCTGTTAGAATGATAAATTCTTATACTAAACATGAAATAATAAAGAGAAGCAAGGATAAAATATTATCACTAAACCTCACCATACATCACTTCAAAAACTTAAACAAGATGTTTTTGAACACAAAACTAGATTTAAATTATTATTCAAAGGTATAGTACAACATTAAACCAGTAGGGATTCACCATACTAGGTGTAGAGTTAGAATACAAGAGCCCAAATGGTCAACAGATAAAATGTAAGAGAGGAGAGAGAGAGAGAAGTGGAGATCAATGGTCACAATGCCACTTTTCAAGGCATGAGAATTAGTTATGTTGTAGACATGTGGAGTATGAATATCTTCCAACATGTTCACTATGATTGGGGTAATACAACTCCACCTCTCTACAACATAACTGATGGGATGAAAATCCTCACAATGCCACTATTATCGTGTGAATCAACAATGGCATCTCTTGAGCTCTCCAAAGCAAAATAAAAAGAGACACCACATGTGAAATATAATGGGGGTGTTAAGAACAATCTCCAACATGAATTAGATGTGTCCCTAACCACTGGTATTCTTATGGATAAGTGTTCTCACTACCTGCAGTCACCATCATCTTTATTTCACTCATTCCTCACACTTATTATTCAAGTGAACTTAAATTTTCCAAAAAAAACCATGTATGGGTGATATGACACCTATCAAGAGTACTCTTATCACTAAATCCATTAGACAGACCTTAAAAGGCCTTCCAATTGGACTTATCACTTTCTCACCTGGTGATCACTCTGCATTCTCATTGTCTTCCACAGACTACCTGAAGTAAATGGGATTATAAAGGTGTTTACATGTTTATATAAAGTAATAAATGAACATGGGGGGTTATATTAGGTCCAAATTGACCTTTCCAATTGATTTTCATCCTTCAAATATCCTCTTAACCTAAAAAACCATCAAAATCTATCAAAAATTTGGTTATGTACACTATCTATACAAAAAGGGTATAATCTAATCTAATGAAAAGGAACCTAGGGATGTTATCTACAAGTAAAAACCACTTTCCTAACCAAACTATCCCTCATGAGTGCATTTATATCCACTTCTTTCCCATCGAGTAATGAGCAAGGGTTTTGGAGGGTTTTGAGTAGTTTTGACTCTTAAGGATTGTTCATACAATCCTAACATTGAAACCTCAAAAAGATCACAATATAATCATGTTAGGGACATTCCTCAACATCTCCCAACTCCTTATGTCTCCATGATAAACATTTTTACCAATGTGAGCATCTAAAGATGGCCTCTTGAGATGGGGAGTATATTCTAAGTAAGCTTGGGGTGGTTTTAGCCAAAATTGACCTCTTTGTGGGACCTCTCTAAAAAAAAGGTTGTTATTCACCTTATATACACTCCTTAAGGTTTTAAATTTCATTTTAAGGCTCATTTAGCCCTAGAAGTGGTATTGAGAACCCATTAGGGCTTTAGGCCTAGTCTAGGCCTAGTAGGTCTGACTGTGTCTTTGCATGTTTAGGCCATCTTGTTTGGTTTCTATAACTTATAGGTTATTATCCATCCTGATTCATGTTAAAAAAAAACCCTCACATATCCTTGTAGTGATCCAACACCCCAATATCATCTCTTTATCACTTACTTACTCTTGCCTATAGCTTTGCATCCCTAAGAGTGCCCTTTATTTGAGACAGAACAAAGGGCATATCCCCTATTATCTTAACCAAATTGGATAAATGAGAGGCTATATTAGTTAATTTATATTATATTTACCAATTTTAATAGCTTTTAAACACCTTAAAAGTCATCAACACTCCAAATTTCTAAGATAGACTTTCAGACTATGAGGATTGTGTAGGATTTTTTAGTTGATTGTGAGGTTGTATGTTGAAACCCTCCTTGATTTATTCCCTATGATGAGAATCATGTGATATGATCATCATAATTTTTATGTGTTCTAAACATGTATATCACTCCCAACTTCTGCTAACTCTCTCAATTCACTCCTCCAAACCTAGGCCTAATTGCCTATTGTAGCAAACTATAGGTTTTCAAGCAAATGAGGTATCCTATAGGTTATCATTCTAAGTTAGACATTATATCATGTTTATATTCTCATATAATCCTTGAGATTATCTCACAAATATTCCCATTTAAATATTATTCTTAAATATCTATGCTAAGACCAAACTACCATATGTTAGTTTACTATTACACTATAGTCAAATTGTAGGTGGCCCTTTTAAAGATAAAAGGAGCCCTTGTAGGATGGTGATATGATTTAAGATCATATAATAAACTCCTTTAAATGTTCCTTAATCCACTAGTAACATTTAATTTCCAAATAAGTAGTTTTCTATAGGGTTATGCTCCAATAGGTCTCATAACATTGTAAAGCCATTTGGACTTGAAATACTATAGATAACACTATCAACCTATAATGAAATATTGCCTAAAATGGAGGTCTTCATATATCACCCTCCTTTGGCCAAAAAACCAATTTAATTTACAAGGAAGTGCACCTATTATTGGGAAACTATATAGAGGCATTCACACCTATGTAGACCTCATGTATTTCACTATGGAAGGGTCAAAAGAAAGGTGAAAACCTTGTTTCAAAGACTAAGGTAATTTGTCCCTTAAGTCACTTCATCAACATGTGGAGAGTTAGAATACGTATGTTTTCCACTTCATGGTTCTACCATGGATACCATGACACAATCTAGGTTCTAAAACCTTAAATAGGTTCAAACAAGTTTCAAACACATAGATTTCAATGATCATAGACCTCTGTATGAGCTTCATGTAGGTGCAAATCAATAATATACAAGACAAGACTATATGTATAGAGAATTGGTTTTCTCAACCAATCTCAAACCATCATTAGATATCTTAAATATATCATTTCCACCCTAGGATATATCTCAACACTTTGAAAACCTCTTCATTACATCATCATGGATGTGTATATATCCTCTTACCTACCTATAGATGAATACTTGAAGGAAAGTCTGAATGTGTACCATATATGACTATATTATTCAAATTAAACACCTTTTTAACCTATTTTTGGAAGTAAAGGTGATTATCATGACATATGATAAGTGCAAACATCATGTCCTAATTTTTTTAAAACCACTTACAAGAAAGGAAACCTCTGTAGTTTGGTGAAACCTATCTGCAACATAGTAATGGATCTTCCACTTGTAGAATGGAGTGTTTGTGATTTTAAACTCACATATAAAAATTAAAAATGATTGGAAACCATGAGATAAGGATGTACACATATTAAAAAAACACTTTCATCAATTCATTTTTATGAACCAATGCAAACAATAGAGAAACCTATAGGATGTGGGGATAAGCATGCTGAAAAAGTGATTAACACTCTTAGCATTGGATTATAAAGAATAAACAATAAATATTTGAAATCATACAATGAAATGGAATTATAATAAGATTAATATCTACCACCAAGTGTATTTTTCCTAAATCAACCCCTATTGTTTGTACTAGATCAAAACTAGTTACTCATTTCTACCTACCTAGTGGAGAGATGGAAGAACATAATTTTTTTAGGCAATTTTAAAGTGTTTCAAAGCTAACCAAATATGAGGATGAGTTTATGGGAGTTGAAGAGCCACTGTATAATATTTTCACACATGCCACACTTTTGTCGTAAAACTACCAAAACTTCCTCTTTTTCAATCATTTTCTTGTTATGATGTAGAAATCTGCACACTTTCAGTTAGAGACTGCCACCTCTAATAAGAAACTGACATGGGGAACATTGAGAAACACTTGGAAACCTTTTCTTACATGGAAAATTATACAAACCTTCATAAATAGCCCAAATATGACTATAATAATTACATAAGACTAAATATGAATATGACCAAGTAATGACACATTAAATGACCCCAACTAGGACCACGACACACCCTATAATACACTAATAGACCCCTATACAAATTTTGTACTATAGGGGGTTGACCTATTTTGACTTGTGGTCAAAATAGTCAATAATGCTTTGGGGTGAAACTATAGGGATTTGACACACACATGAGTGTTCTTTTGGTTCATCTAAATAATTTATAGTTTCTATTTTATGCACACCTGAAGTTAGGCTAAAAAATAGATTTTTATTGTATTGGGAAGGGCATTTTTGAGGCCAAAATGGGTGGTGGGTATCTCAATCGAGCATTATGGGAGGAAAATAACATGGTCCTAAACATTATCTACCACCTTGGATGTGTTGGTAATGACAATTTTGATCCACAAATCATTGGAGGTAGAGTTCTCCAATTGCAACTTCAGTTTTGACAACATTTATTATTAGAGTTTCCATCTTCCTAAACAATAGTGAAAACATGCATTCAGGTGGATTCATAGGTTTTGGTTATTAGATCACGTGTCATTTTAATATATAGATGTATTTGAAGTGATGGACTTCCACTTAGAGGTCCCATAGGTGGAAATATTAATTGGAGGACAAAAACTAGTCTCTTCATTGTAAAAAAATGCATTTAGCACTGTTACTTTAGTGTATGCCATAGATTCATCTCCAAGGTTACGTAAATATGATCTAGGGTGAAATTATAAGAGGAAAATATTTCAATAAATGTGAAAGCATCAAACAATAATGAAAATATTCTCCAAATAGAATGTTCCAAAGGAGGAGGTAGAACATAACCACTCCATCAAACTTGTACCAATATAATGTATAAGGGAAATCAAAGAAGGTATGCAAGAGATGAGTATTCCATTGTTTATTTCAATTTTACTTTTAATAGAAATGTGTTATGTCTATAAATTCAATGAATACAAAACATGAATATCAAGTACTAAATGATATTAAACCTATGTAACAAGGGTATCCACATTAGAATACTGATAAATGGTGTAGCCTAATCATGAGAGGCACTTCACAGTAATATATGACTCTATCTCAAATATTATACTATTTTCTCTAATATAGTTTTAATTGTAACACATATTAAAAGATTATAAGTTAGATTTAGTAAATTACATGAAGGAAATATTAAAGACGATCATATCTAAATATGGCCATACAACCGTCAAATTTAGTTTTGAAATGATAATGTGAGCCAAATTGTACACGAAAAGATGATAACCACAAAATGTCCACACACACACACATGTATCCATAAAATCCATAAAGGCATAAAAAATAAGAACAAAATAGAATGTCAGTTGAATGCCATATATGCATACAATGTCAATAACACATACATTGCCATATAGGTATACATAAAAATACATCATCTAATAACATAATATAATGTTGGGTATATGTCATATACGCATATAATACCAAAAATGTGTACATTTACATATAGGCATACAAATAAGTACATCATCTAAAAAATCATACTCATTAAATAGTCTTCCTCTTTTTGCCTTCCTCTAAGAAGACTCTCCCTGGGATGCCCTGGTTGTAGATGGATATCCCTCAGATGCCTTAGATTCCTCCAAGGTTCAATTGCAGGTCCTTTTATGCTCATAACTTTATTATAGATAAACTCGTTCAAATACAAATATTATTAGAAAATTTACATACTATACATACAATCAAGTTTAGAAATTAATTTTAAACTAGAAAATAAAAATAATTTAAACATGCACTTACTTGAATCTCATGGTCATGCCCAATCTATGTTTGGTGCTCAACAGGTTCAGTGATAGGTTGAGGTACACAAAAAAGCATGTAAAATGGGGATAAAACATGAAAATGTGCCCTACTAATCATTTGAATGGGACTATCAACTGTCATTAGACAACCTTACATACATAATACATTCACATAAGTTATCTTTGCTCAACTATCTAGTAAAATTATTAAAATAAATCTATATTTAAAATTCAAAATTAAAAGTTAACATGTACCTTGGTGACTACCTACATAATTGACATTGCAACAATAATATCTATGTCTATATCAACTTGTAGAGATGGAGGAGTCTACACTATGCTCATCAACTAAATAAATAACCTCACTTAGTTTTCTAAAAAATATTGAAAATATATGGCAAATTTATCTCCTTTAATAACCTATAATTAGTTAAAATAAATTTCAAAACCCTTTTTTCTCTTAAAAATTGGGAAACCAACAAGTAATTTAGCTAAAAAATAATTCATGTTGATGTAAGACCCAATCCTTATTTGATTTTTCACTTACATAATCAAATGGGAATGATGTAATTTAAGGAATCAAGATAATAATTTTTCCTAGCCACTTCAATTCAGGTCTTATACTTAAAATTTTATCACTCTTAACCTCTGAATCTCTACTTACTTTCTTGACATATTTCTTATCTAATATACATGCACTATGCAGTTGTGTGTTTCTAAACTTCTTTATCTCAAATTAGGACCCTATTGACATGGAAGTAGATGCACAAAGAGAATAAAAATATGAAAAAGAAAAGCACAAAATTAGGGGAAAAAATGGTCAAAGGAATCTTTGAATAAAATAGACCAAGAGTGTACTATTTAATAGCAGTGTGCTTGAATTTTGATATACTTAATAGATAAATTTAACTTAAGCTGTTGTATAGCATGCATGATTCACCCATTCAATGAGGTAATGGGTGATCTTAGAATGTTTTCTCCTCCTCCAAGCATAACATGAATGTGGTTTAGTGTAGAGAAGGGTAGATCAAATATAAAAATGAGTGAGAATGATAATGCCCTTGGGTTCGGGCCTTTTTTTATTTCATGTTAATATAAAGTGTGTTTTATGTATAGTATACATAATGTGTACACATTATAAAACATACATTCTATGCACACTATACATAATATGTTCTTTTAATAACATGTACAGGTTATAACACATACATGTTATGGGTTGGTGTTGTCAAACCTAAGTTTCAATAATGCATGTGTTATAGATAATATACATACACATAATGTCTATAATACATACATGTTAGGGTAAATTCCCACAAAATTATCCCCCAGCTCTGTACACTTACCCCTGTATCATTTTGACGACCCAGGTCTCCTGTACTACATAAAAAGCTTAAAACTTAGTAAACATATTTCGTTGTCAGTTTCAGATCAATACCTATTTTCTTGCCCTCTAGACACTATTAGACATAGAGGGACATTACCACCGATGGTATTGTCTATATTCTTATCTAATGTATAACTATAAAAATTCATCCAAATTATAAAAATGATCAAAACCCATGGGTTGGCCTAATTGTCTTATTAAACCCTACTATGATATCTTTTCAAAAGGTGTGGTATAAATACAAGTCTAAGCCTTCTTGTTCCTCATTTAGAAAATACCAAGAAAAAACCTACTAAAGCTAAATAAATTAGTTGAACAAACACTCTATTATGCCCTATTCATCCATATTTTCATATCAAGCATAGGAATAGTCATATTACAGGCATAAAACATTCAAAGACCATCCCATGAGTGATATTTATCAAATTAAAAGATAGATCACTACATGCATTTTTATGTAATATATTTCACCCTTGTACACACACTTTCCCACACATAGGGGAGAATTACTTAAGTTTGAGGCCCTCTTTGGAGCATTGGACATGTAGGTAGTGCCTATTGATAGAGGGATATTTAGGGTAGCTTGACACTATGAACGCACTAACCCATTTTTCAAAAAATGAGGGTGAAGAAGGGTGAATATTTATGGTTTGATCAATCAACAAAGAATGTTAACATGTACCCCAAATCTGAATACATTAGCATAAAGGTGACAAAAAATCTAAAATCAAGAAGTTGGTCACATTTATATCTAGTAATTATTTTATAAGGGAGACCTATGTCATAGTTGGACACTAGCGTCAAGATCTGATGGTAGTGTTCATGACCATAAAATTTTAATTTATAGAATCTAATAACTGATCTAAAACACTGATCTTACATAATTTACATCTGTTTCTAGTCAATATATGCTTGCACACAATAAACCAGTTAAGTATCATTATGATCTAGGGTGAAATTATAGGGATTAAATACACATTTGAGGGTTATTTTAGTTTTTTGCAATGACTTATGGTTTACATTTTATGCACTTCTAAAGTTAGGCCAAAAACCTACAATTTTCTTGTATTGGGAAGGGTATTCTTGAGGTTAGAATGGGTAGTGGGTCTATTGAATAAGCATGATGGGAGGCCAAGAAATTGGTTATAAAAGTTATCTAACACCTTGTACATGTTGGAAATTCACTTTTCAAGCCGAAAAGCACCAAAACCAAAGTTCTCCTACTACCTCTTCAACTTTGATAACATTTATTATCAGTGTTTCCACACCCCTGAACAATAGAGAAAACATGATTATGGGTGGTTTTGGATGTCAAGGTCATGAGAAAAAATGTAATTTTCCTATCTATATGTGCTAAAAGTTATGTATTTACACCTAGAGGTATAAATGCTAGTTGGAGCTTAAGAACTTGTCTATTCACTGCAAAAACTTTACATTTTAGGACCTGTTATTATAACATGTTTCATTGATTGGTCTCCAATATTCCATCAAGGTGATCCAAGGTGAAATTATAACTATTTGAAATACTTTCAAGGCTTCTTATGTTTCATCCAAATGGCTTACATTTTTTTTAATTTACGCCTAAAGTTAGGTTTAAAAATTACATTTTTCATGTATTGGGAAGGACATTCTTGAGGTTAGAATGGGTGGTGGGTCTCTCAACTAGGTGCAATGGGAGGCTAAAAACCTAGTCCTTGACATTATCTACCACTCTATATGTGTTGTAATTAGATATTTAGACCATGAATCACCAAAATTAGAGTTATCCAACTGCTACTTCAACTTTGATAACATTCATTGTCAGTGTTTTTGCACTCTTGAATAGTGGAACATATATATGATGAGAAGAGAATAAATGGCCAAGATGAGTGAAATGGAGAGGGAGAGAAAAATGTTTGTGAAGTGAAACAAAATATTTATGACCACAAAAATATTCCAAGGATTCAAGAGACATGAGAATTAAAATCTTGCACTACTTCAGAGGGTCAAAGAAGAGTCTCTAAAAGAAGGGAAACAACTCTATGGAGAAGGAGATATCACAACATCACTTCATGATTACATGGGTGAATTCAAGTTGACTCTAATAAGATAAAAATATTTAAATAAAGGTGAAATCATCAAACAAGAATGAAAATCATCTCCAAATGGAACATTCCAAAGGAGGAGGTAGAACATAACCACTTCATGAAACTTGCACAAGTATAACGTATAAGGGAAATTGAAGAAAGTATGCAAGAGATGAGTATTCCATTGTTTATTTTGATTTTACTTATAATATAAGTGTGTCATGTCTATAAATTCAATGAATACATAACATGAATATCAAGTCCGAAATGATATTAAACCTATGTAGCAAGGGTATCCACATTAGAATAATAATAAATGGTGTAGCCCAATCATGAGAGGCACTTCATAGTAATATACAAATCTATCTCAAACATTATACTAATTTCTCCCATATAGTTTTAATTGCAACACATATTGAAAGATTATAAGTTAGTTTTGGTAAACTACATGAAGGAAATATTAAAGATGATCATATCTAAATATGGCCATACAACCATCAAATTTAGTTTTGTAATGATAATGTGAGCCAAATTGTAAGAGAAAAGAGGATCACCACAAAATGTGAACACACACACACACACACACACACACACACACACACACACACACACACACACACACACACACACACACACAGAGACACACACACATGTATCCATAAAATCTATAAAGGCATACAAAATAAGAAAAAAATAGAATGTCAGGTGCATGCCATATAGGCATACAATGCCAATAACACATAAATTACCATATATGCATACACAAAAATACATCATCTAATAACATAATATAATATTGGGTATATGTCATATATGAATACAATACCAAAAATGTGTACATTTACATATAGGCACATAAACAAGTATATCATCTAAGACATCCTACTCATCAAATAGGCCCTCTCTTTACCATCCTCAAAGAAGACTCTCCCTGGGATGCCCTATTCATAGATGGATATCCCTCAGATGCCTTATATTCTTCCAAGGTCCAATTGTAGGTCCTTGTATGCTCATAACTTTAATATAGCTAAAATAATTCAAATATAGATATTATTAGAAAATTTACATACTATACATGTAATCAAGTTTAGAAATTAATTTTACACTAGAAAATTAAAATAATTTAAACATGCACTTACTTGAATCCCATGGTCATGTTCATTCTATGTTTGATGCTCAATAGGTTCAGTGATAGGTTGAGGTACACAAACAAGAATGTGAAATTGGGATAAAACATGAGAAGGTGCCCTACTAATCATTTTAATGGGACTATTAAATCTCATTGGACAACCCTACTTACAAAATACAATTACATAAGTTATATTTTCTCAAATATCTAGTAAAATTATTAAAACACATCTATGTTTACAATTCAAAATTAAAATTTAACATGTACTTTAGTGACTGCCTACATAAATGACATTGTAAAAATAATACCTATGTGTATCTCAACTTGTAGAGATGGAAGAGTCTACACTATGGCCATCAACTAAATAAATAATATCACTTAGTTTTCTAGAAAATATTAAAAATATATGGCAAATTTATCTCCTTCAATAACCCATAATCAGTTAAAAATAAATTTCAAAACCCGTTTTTCTCTTAAAAATTTGGAAAGCAACATGTAAATTAGATAAAATAATAATTCATGTTGATGTAAGACCCAATCCTTATTTGATTTTTAAGTTATATAATCAAATGGGAATGATGTAATTTAAGGAATCAAGATAATAATTTTTCCTAACCACTTCAATTCAGGTCTTATACTTAAATTTTTATCACTCTTAACCTTTGAATATCTACTCTTTTTCTTGACTTATTGCTTATCCTATATACATGCACTATGCAGTTATGTGTTTCTAAACTTCTTTATCTCAAATTAGGACCTTATTGGCATGGAAGTAGACACACAAAGAGAATAAAATATGAAAAAAAGAAGCACAAAATTAGGGGAAAAAATGGTCAAAAGAACCTTTGAATAAAATAGACCAAGAGTGTACTATTTAATAGTAGTGTGCTTGAATTTTGATATCTTTAATAGATAAATTTAACTTAAGCTTTTGTATATCATGCACGATTCACACAAGGGAACTAACTTAAGTATTTGGAAGATAATTAGTGGTACTATAGGTAGTAATGAAAATATTGAGTACTTAAGAAACACTATGAAGAAGAGATGACAATCAAGAAACTTGTGAAGCTTTAAAAGAAGTTTGAGAAGGTGAAGGAACACCAACAATATGAAATTAAAAGAAATAGGATGAAGAATATATTTAAAAAAAAAATTGGAGAAAGGCATCATTAGACATTGAAGGAGACTCTCTATAAGTTTGATCATTATTAAAAACATTCAAAGATTGATTATTCACCCTATAAGGTATATATTCAATTAAGGTTCTTAGGTTAGGGATTTTATCTCTATATCTTTCAACACATATCACACATATATTTTGAATTCACATCACTATCATTCAAATTTTTAGTTGAACATGTATAATTGTTACTCAAAAGCATAGATATATATAAATAAAAACTTGTACATAGATTATAATATTAACTCAAAATTACCTCTATATATGTGAACATTGGGCTAGTAAGATCGACAAATAAAATAGTAGATGGCCCAAAAATTGGTTGTACATATGTAAAATTGAACTGGCCTAAAAATGCAGTAATGGGTTGTGAAGATGATTTCACCGTCTCCTCCTGCAACATAAAAAATTACATATATATTATTCAAGTTTTGTGAATTAATTGTTAGTTTTTAATACAAATAACTGAAATTTAACATGTCAAATATTAAGTATGATTACATATGTGTAGTTACTGATGTGTGCCCAAAAAATATACGTGTTAAAAGTTCATCGCTTAAAAGTATACCATCTAAACCCTTAGAATTAGACCATCATCATTTGAAGGTGTAGTGAATATAACACCATGACATATGATACAATGAGGTTAGGTATGCACATTGGGTGGAGTATCTCTAGTGTAAGTCTCATAAAGCCTACTCATATGTTAAATGAGTGTTTAAGTAAGCACAATAAGTACATGTAAAGTGTCAATCTCCATAACCTCCTTCAATATAGAGGGGATCTTTAGTTGAATATGATTTTGAGTAAGGACCCTTATAGGCCGATGAGGCACATGAAATGCACCTATTCTATCTTATGCAGAGCCTTTCCCTCATAAAATTGAGTAGTCAAAATACTTGAGAATCTCATTGAGGACAAAATTGTAGTAGAGTTTCCTAAAAAAATACAATGGGACCTCGTGGTTGTTACATGCTAGTTAATAAAACACCATCTACCATCAATCCAAAAAACTATTTATAATCAAATTGTGCTAGCATTGGTGGATTGGGAAGTGTTTTTTGGATATTATAAAGGGTGCATTGGTTGATGGGTCAATGAATAAGGCACATATTATTTATTTTGAAATTAATTTTTCCTTCATCTCATGTGATGAAAATTTGTCAACACACTAATCCCTACATATATCCCTATATGATGCCCATTTATCAATTTGAATTGTTATTGAATCAACTTGACCTAATACTAACTCTAGGGTATTGGCCAAATAGGTGCAATGGGTGTCGGTCAAAGTGGGGTCCCTAATTTTCTTAATTATTTATTTAATTTCTATTTTGTTTTCCACTATTTATGTAACCAAATCCTCTTGACTTCCTAGGGGATCTTGTGGAACTATAAGAGGTCTAGAAGGGATAAGAGGGTTATGAGGAGGGTTAGAAGGGTTAGGAAAAGGGTTAGTATGATGTTCTCTTGTAGTTGAATGGTCTATTATAAAAAAGGATTTTAAAAATAAAACATTACAAATAATTTTTTTTGCTCATATATAGTATTAATAGGTTTGGTTTTTGATTGTTTACCTCCCCTCTATGGAGGTATTATCGATTCAATGATGTAATTAGTGATCTTAGCATGTTTTCTCCTCCTCCAAGCATAACATGAAAGTGGTTTAGCATAGATAAGGGTAGAGCAAATATAAAAATGAGTGAGAATGATAATGCCCATGGGTTCAAGCCTTTTTTATTTAATGTTAATATAATGTTTATGTGTTATGTATAGTGTACATAATGTGTACACATTATAATACATACACACTATGCACACTATAACTAATGTTTTATTTTAATAACATGTACATGTTATAACACATACATGTTATGGTTTGGTGTTGCCGAACCTAAGTTTCAATAATGCATATATGTTATAGACATTATACGTACGCATAATGTCTATAAATCATACATGTTAGGGTAAATATTCACAAAATTATCCCCCAACTACATGCACTTACCCCCATATCATTTTGATGACCCAAGTCTCTTGTATTGCCAAAAAAGCTTAAAACTTGATAAACATCCTTAACTATCATTTTTAGATCAATACCTATTTTCTAGCCCTATAGACACTATTGGACATAGAGGGAAACTACCACTGATGGTAGTGTATAGATCTTTATCTAATAGACAACTGTAAAAATTCATCCAAATTATAAAAATGATCAAAACCCATGGGTTGGCCTAGTTGTCTTATTGAACCCTACTATGAGATTTTTTCAAAAGGTGTTGTATAAATACAATTCTAAGCCTTCTTATTCCTCATTTAGAAAATACCAAGAAAACACCTACCAAATATAAATAAATCAATTGAACAAACACTCTATTATGCCCTATTCATCCCCATTTTCATATCAATTCATATTATAGGTCTAAAGAATTTAAAGAGCATCCCATGAGTGAAATTTATCAAATTATAAGATAGATCACTACATGCATCTTCATGTAATATATTTCACCCTTGTACACACACTTTCCCACACATAGGGGATAACTACTTAAGTTTGAGGCCCTCCTTGGAGTATTGGCCATGTAGGTAGTGCCCATTGATAGAGGGATATTTAGGGTAGATTGACATTATGAGCCCACTAACCCATTTTTCAACAAATGAGGGTGAAGAAGGGTGAAGATTTATAGTTTGATCAATCAACAAAGAATGTTAATTTGTACCCCAAATCTGAATACATTAGAATAAAGGTGACAAAAAACCTAGAATCATGAAGTTGGTCACATTTATATCTTGTCATTATTTCATATGGGAGACCTATGTCATAGTCAGACACTAATGTTAACAATAGTGTCTAGATCTGATGGTAGTGTTCATGACCATAAAATTATAATTTATAGAATCTGATAACTGATCTAGAACACTGATCCTACATAATTTACATCTATTTCTAGTCAATATATGCTTGCACATAATAAACTAGTTAAGTACCATTATTCTTATTTATTTCAATATCTTTCAATAATTTTACTTTACTATTTTTAGTAATCTCACTTGTATAAATTTAGAATAATATTTATCTAGGTTTTCTATTAATTGGCCTTCTTTAAATTATTTCATCACCCTTGTGTTAAAAGTATTTCTTTATTTCTTAACCCTATTCCCCATATTCAAACTTTAGGGTTAACTACTAAGCCATATGAATTAATCTGACTACTCTGTATGTCTATTTGCATGATTTAGTAGATGCATGAGAATATTTGCTTGTCCATATGATGCCTTCAATAATATTTAGAGTCATAAATAAATTTGAAATGGAGACTGAGATATTGAGAGGATTTGAATACATGAAAATGATGTTTTAGCTCAAAACAAGCTTCACCAAGTTTCAATAGGCTCTATATTAAGTTTCAATCATTTGTGAATAATCTCAACATTTACCTTATCTAAATTGAGCTTTTAATACTTTATTTTCATTATATAGGATTCCACAAATTTGAAACAAGATTCTTGTTTCTGGATTAGGATTTGAATCCTATTTTTAGTTCTTGTTAAAGCCTTCAATTTCACAAGTTTAAATCTTATAGAATTTGAGTTTGGATACTCACAACTTGTAGATCAACCTTATGCAAGATATTATTCTTGAATTTCATCATATGCTCCATCTAATGACCATAAAAAAATACCAAGAAATCTATTTATTTCTCTTGTTTATGACCAAAAACACTATCTTTACTTTGTATAAGTTTAGTTATCACAATATCACCATTATTGGTCTTTACAAATACTATTGACTTCTCATGAAAGTTCTCTTACCAAAATAGGTTTTTAATCTTGTTAGTGATGAAGATGTCTTAAGAAACCCATTTAAAACTTGTGGCAAACTCTTACTTATCATGTTCATGTTTTAAATTTCTTCAACATAATATGAAAATCCACATATTCATGCCAAGTTCCTTATTATCAAATTAGGGATTTGAATCTTGTTCAAAATTTTCAATAGGATTTCATTATTTTGGTGTAAGATAAAAAATATATGATTTTTCATACTGAGATGATCTATCCACATAGTTTGATATATTCCTAAAATCCATTGATTACCCTACATAATTAGAAGGAGGATTTTACACCAAGAAAATTTCTATTGAAATTTGCTCCTACAAAAAATGGACTTTGAGAGACCGATCTAAACTTCATTGGAAAATTTTGATATTCAATAAACTCTCATGAAGTATTTTGAATTTTTATTTACATGAAAAATGCATTGAAGGAACACACAGATGTAAACAAAATGCTACGAAGGCTACATAAGACAAATTTTAACATATTTTAGATTCTAAATAATGACGTGTAGGGTTTGGAACTTTAATTTGTATGTAATATATGATATTAAAATCCTCAATGTGGAGAATCCACTCAAAACTAAATTTGATATGTTTTTGAAATCTGTATTGGGTATCTTGGTGGGTTTGAGATGTCTTATTTACATGCAAAAACATTTTATTGAAATCTAATTTATTCAAAAGATTGTAAACCTTTGGTATTTATTTTACATTAAAAATATGATTATAAAAGCTAAGCTTATAAAATGGCTTTGAAAAATATGCACAAAATCATGATTGATAAGTTTTGGAATCCACTTCACTACCTTGAAATTTTTTTATATGTTTGTTTATATAAAAAATAGAGTGAATAAATCTGCTCAATACAAAATGACTTTCAAAATTCCATTGTCAACTGCATCTAATAGCTTATAAAATCCATGTAGGGTGACATGGTAGGATTGTGAGGTATTTTTTACATGCAAATTATGATGGCATAATCCACATATGCAAAATAAAGTTGAAACATCCACTTACAACTATAATTTACATTTTTTTGAAGTCTATCATAAATGCCTGTGACTTCTGGAAGATTATTTTACAATTTAAAATGCTTACTCAAATCTCACAACTACAAAATACATTTTGGAAATCCACACAAAAAAAATTTCAAGTAGAACCGCTGTTATTGAGAGATGAATGTGGTTTTGAAAATAATACATTTTTAACTACTGTGAATAGACTATTGAGGGGCTTTGATTATTATCATAGACATGGAAAAGCAAGTCAAAGTCCATATAGAATTATGGAGAAAAATACATGAGCTTGAAAATACAGTTCGATCTTTCAATGAAAAATAAAACCATTTGAAATTCCCTTGATGGTACGAAAACCAAATATATTATACGTAGGTTTGGAAGTTGAAGAGCATTATGTGAAGCCACTTTGAAAGTATGGGCTATCAAAGGTCATTACAGATGTTTGAAATCATTTAATATCTCAAAATGTCACTTATTTGTTTGTGTTTGAAAGCCAATTTGAATTATAAGGGAGTTTTGGAAACATCAAATAACCATATGGTCTTATAAAACCACTTGAGAAAGATGAAAGGTATGTTGTCTTCTTGAAACTTAGTTTGTATTTCAAAATTGATCATAAATTTTTGAAATAGATTACCCAATAGTAATCTTTATCAATGCTTTTCAGGCTTCTAAAGGTTGAAAACCTTCCTTATAAAATTCCTTATCACTTAAAAAATTATTTATTTTGTTTGTATATTCAATCCCCATCAACATTTGATATTTACTTCATTTTTAATGAGAAAAACAAAGCCATTCAACCTTGCAATTTTAAAATATATATATATATATATATATATATATATATATATATATATATATATATATATATATTCTAAACCTATTATAAATTTATATAGGGGCAAGGTTATTTATATGACCAAAGTGGTTTTGAATACTTTCATAAAGGGACCTTCAAAACTTAGATCTTTAACCAAACTTTGATAGTGAATGAATTCATTTCAACATGCATATATTCCTCAATGAATCTTTAAACGTTGCTTAAATATTATGAAAAGGTTGACTATAATTGATAAACCCAATGAACCTTGGTAGACCAAATCAATGAATTGAATACTGACCATCATGATGAAACTCAAAAATTTAAATGCTTAGATCCGCTTGAATTTAGAGATCTAATTGACAAAGAGACATTACACCCTGATAGGAAAATTAGTGAACAAAATAGAAATGTTTCAAACTTTCAACTTTGGTGAGAACACATATATAATGTGCACTATTACATGGATGGGTCCTTATTCCCTATAGATAATTTTACATATTGTGACATTGTGTGCATCATACTTGATATATAATTGATTCATATAATACAACCATCAAGGGGCAAGATATTTGTTTTTTCAAAAACATTACCTTATACATGGTTGTTTTGCCCTAATTTGGATTAATGAGTGAGATTAATTTATTTAAGTTATAAATTTGAAATGTAATTCATATAAATAGATATGGAATTCAAGCATACATCTTAATGTAAAAGACTAATATTGATTCTTTTGATGTGACAAGGGCATATTGTAAATATATAAAGTACTAAAGAGATCAAGATACATATATTTTTTGGTTGAATTTTTGAATATGATTTTATTATAGAAGTGAAAATTATGGATATGTAGGCTTATGATTTATTTGGTTTTGAAACTGATTCACTATTTATATTAATTCAATTTCACAAGATCAGATCAATATCATTAGTCGATACTAACTTGTTAGTCAGTACTAACCTACATGGAAATATGGCATAGTTACTATTTGGTCACTCTAGTTTGATTATGTTCAATCCATGTAAAAATAAAAATTCATGATTGAAATAGAATGAACAATGTTAATACCCCCATCGTGTGTGTTTGTTTGATTGTGTAGTTTCAGTTAATGTAGAATAAAATGCATGACTAAAAGAGAATGACCATTTCGATGCACCCATTATGACCACATATTTGATAAGTATGATGTGGAATGAAAACTATTTTCCATTAAACTATACTATGTTTTTGCGCATATGTGCATGAAAAACATAGTATAGTTTAATTGGGTCAACCACTTGGCCTAACGATAACTATCCCTAACTTTTATACTCCATCAAAACATGGAGTGTGGTTGAGTGTATGGTGATGAAATATGTATCACTAACCCTTAAAACTATGAAAAGTGACTGGGACTCACTTCCACATCATGTTTCCTCATAAAATAAAAATGAGAGGGTTTATTAGTGGTTTTTAATCTTCCAAGACTCGTCACTAGGATGCAGGGAGGAGAGCATACACCACTGTAACCTTCAGGTATAGACAAGCATATAAAAAGTTGATTAATTGATTAATTAAGTGTGATATATACAAAATATATACAAGATATTTTTTAAATGCCAACATCTTTGATAGGTGTCATACAAAGCAAGTGATTAGTAGTTTCAATTTAGTAATCTTGAGTGGCAACCTATAAGATAAGATGTTAAACAAAAAATATGACTTGCAAGATAAGATTTTAGACAAAGACATGCAATACAAGATGTTAGTAACATTAAGCAAGACAAAATTGACACTAATTTCAAACCTATAAGAATATAAATAAAAGGTTGTCTCAATAAGCATTAAAAAAAACTAAAAACAAATCATGGGTTATAAATTGTAACCTTTTTTTAGATGAGGAGCCATAATGCAGGGGTCTAGGGTTTAAGGGGTAGTGCCGTGTATGGGGTCAAATGGGTATCACCTTGGGCACACTCCATGTCATGGTATAAGGTGGGGTTGAGGGGAAGCACCCCCAACACCAAAATCAATTTTGGACTTGTGAGATACTTGAAATGACTCAAAATTCATTGAAAATGATCCTTAAAAATACACTAAAAAGGGATAATTTAAAGGTAAAAATGAATGTAAAATTGCTATTACAGTAAGCAGAATCATGGATACATACTTAGTGTTAATTCAAAATCACTTCTAGAGAGTCAAAATCACAATTAACATGTCAAAAAGACAAATGCAGATAAGCAATTTTTCTAAAATGGTTAGGCAAATTGCTAGCATTTAGGGGCAAAATCATGACTATCAGAGGCAAAATTGCAACTTGAAATCAAAATCATGACTAAGCATAAATGATTTTATAGATTCAATAAAAAAAGATATATTTATAGATTTTTACAAAAACTAAATGGATTTTATGATATATTATATTATGATTTTATCAGATTAAGGTATTTATAGGAGTTTATATGGCTGAAATAGGATTAAATAGATATTGCTTCAAAATTGTAACTGTTTGGTTGTGGTTTTGGACATCATCAATTTTTAGCCCAATCCTACAAAATAGATGTCAAACATAAAGCTAACTATCTGTAAAAATAGTAATAGATATGTACAAAGAGAAGATAGAATAACTTGTAGGTTAGAAACCTTACAAATCTAGTACTAGTCAAAAGTGCAACTGAATATGTCAAAATTAAAATTAAAAATCAAAATCATAATTGTTAAAATCACAACTAAAAATCAAAGTCATAACTGTAGTGGCCAAAATCAAAATCATGACTGCTATGTTCAAAATTATGGATAAGATACAAATCATAGATTATGAGAAGTGATTTTCATTGACAAGATAGAAATGACTAAGTTACCCTAATGGCTAGTGGTTAAATTGGTGGTTTATGTCAAAATTGTCACTATTAAGAGCAAAATCACAAGTGAAAAATCAACTTTTGCAGAGCAAAGTCACTTTTCACCTGAAACATGAAATTTTTGAAAATTTGATCCCAAATTCTTCATGAACTAGAATTTTAAGCTAAATTCACACACTTCAAACACACTAGGTTAGTGCAAAATGAGGGATCCAACTACGGTCCCCAAATGTTAGATGATAAATTTGAGAAATTGATTTATGATATGTAATTATATCAAAATACCTAAATTATCAGTCTACAAGTGAAATCTAGAGCCAATAGGATTAAAATCTAAAGGATGATAGACTTATCTAGGCAAATATAACCACTCATGTTCTTGATTTTAGTAACTTCCAATCCATTTTATAGCCATGAAAGAGTTGTCCAGAATCAGGCATCCAAGACCGGTGACTATAGAGCAAACACACACAACTATTGAATCAACAAATCTAGAAGAGAGTAGAAAATGAACATAATGTATTCAATAATGGACATGAACTACTTATACAAAGAGACAAAGTTCATAGCTCTCACAACACTCAAAGCTATCACAACTCACAACTAAAAAGGTCAATGAATCCAAGCTCACTTAATGAATAATACAAAGGGAGAGAGGTATTTATAGGTTGGAGAGATAGTGAAACCCCACATTCTAGTGAATGTGGTAATAATATTTCTAAATAACCTCTAGAGCCCTAAATAAGCTAATATAGCCATGTAGCTAAAAATCATAGGAAAAATGCCTACACTAACAACCTCCTATAAGCATAGCTTAGGTAGGTGATGATACAAAAAAATGTAAAAAATGGGTCCCAACAACAAGTCCTGATGAGGTACCCATGTATAATGCAATCTCTTATAAATTACAGAAAAGGAGAAAAGCCAGTGGGAAAAAGTCCCCCCGCCCCACCACCCCCCCCTCCAAAAAAAAGAGAGAAAGTAAGAAAAAGGGACTAAAAGACCCCCCATAAGAAGATGTTGAAATAATAAACACTCCAAGTACAATGTGATGATCCCCAATATCCTACAAAACATGATGTGTGCATCCACATAGAAGAGAGAGAATGTGAATGTAAAATGTCGCATGGAAAATGTTGTAGTAGGTCCCTCTGAAACAAATGTTGTCTCTTCCTTTCAAAAGAAAGAAAGCACAAGCTATCAAACTACTAAATTCCCACTCAAGTGGAATGAGTATAGGAATCATGATGTAGATCTCTGAAAAATGATAAAATGTCTCCTTGCTAGTGCTTAAATGTGCCAAATTCTAATTAGATATCACATGACTAACTATAGAAGATAACAATGAAGAAGCATGCAATGAAGGAGAGAGAGCAACTAGAGAAGAATATAGACATGGAACATTCACTGAAAGAATGTCCATGTGAAGAGTGGAGCATGACTCACCAACTAAAGAATGAAAGTCCACAGGAAGTGATGAGTCGTTAGTGCTCACAATAGGTGTACTCATACTATAAATAGTGGAATCCTCCAAAGTGTAGGTCTGTGAAGGCTTTGAAAGAGCAACAATCTGGACAAAAATGAATGTAGAATCTTAAATAAGACAATTAAGGTCTGGAAAAATCTCATCCTATAGTGGGGGCTTGACAGAAGGAAGAGCACTATCCACCATAGATGTGTCATCACAAGAAATAAAAGTAGGAGGTAAGAGTACAACTATCTCAGAAGAGATAATGGGTAGTGGAGGAGGAGGTGTGACGTAAGTCTCAGCTAGATCTCCAAAAAGACTCTGTAGAGTGCTCTAAATAGTAGAGGGACACTCTATGTGCTCTTTATGGTGGTGTAAATCCTGAAACATATAACAATTGATCATAGACACAATCACAAGTGTTGCCCAGTCATTATAGTGAGCTAGGTTAATAGGCTCAAGAATCTATCCATATAAGAATGGAATAAGTTCTTGATCCATGAGTGAACATTCCATTTAAGCATGCCATGAAGCATAATTGTCCTTTCCAAGAAGGATCACTAGAGAAGAAACAACTCTCCTCAATAGGGATATCTAAAGTAGAGTTGACATGAACACAATTGAGATTAATAGTGTATGCTCTAGAGATGGACTTCAGACTATGCCAAAAATGAGTTCAATCAAATAAGACAAATTTGTGCAAAAGTGATAATGCACACTCAAATGGATGTTGGGATCTGTTGACAATGTGTCCAAGAATATAATAGCAATATGTGCAAGTAGTCACTAAATGGGCACAGTTTACAATTACAAAAATTGAATGTGTGCATGAGAGAATGCAGGGTCCACAAAAAATATCCCCAAGATAATCAATAGTGACCCCCCTGTGTGTTTGCAATAACAAAGCATGCTCAATGTGAGACCGTCAGACTTAACTGATAATATGTCTAGATAGGTACAAGCAAACAATGCACATCTCAATAAAAGGACATCAGACTCAACTGAAAATGTGTCTACAAGATTGAGTAATTAGTGCAATTGAAAAAATTAGTACACATGAAATGCAAATAGGCCAAGCAGGAGGACGTAAGACTCTGTCGATAATACATCTATATGAGGATAAGTTAATGTGTGAAATAGTCAGGTATCCCCCCCAAATTTTGGCACTTTATAATTTAGTGTGTTTTACAACTACCACTTTTCAATGAAGTGGATTTCATCTCAGTGAATATAGATGCCAAAAAAGGCCATAGAACATAAATTCTGATAGAAATAGATCAAATAGATCACACCACTACAAAGTAAAATAAAAATCATGCACTTTAAAAAAATTGCACCAAAAAATATTGTTGTATGTGCTCAAACGAAGCCCCATAAGGGTAAAAAACAAGGATTACTCATCAAAATCTATGAAAATTTGCAATTTATGGAAAAACCAAACACCAAAAACAAAAAAAAAATTACACCAATATGTAGATTGTGAATTTCTACTTCAAATGAAAAAAAAAATGCTCCAAAAAAGAATCTCATATGACCAAGTTATGGTCCTTTAAAGTTGAATGATCCAGGGTAGTATGCTCATCCGTGAGGGGGGTAGATTTGAAAAAAGAAACCTCTGCTAAATTTGGTGTGATGTTTTCAAGGTTGGTGATGCTGAAAAATATGGAGGTCTACTAAACTATTCCATCAAATATAGTGAACCTCTAGCCAAATGTAGAACACAGCTAAATCTAGCAGAACTACCAAATCTAGTGGCAAAGTTGGCAAAATTTGCAGAGAATATTCCAAAAAATTCACTAGGTTAAATTTGATGGTCAAATGGCCATCACTATTATGATTTGACTTCCTCCAACTTCAAACCCTTGTCAAATGTGCCTCAGACATCAAAATTTGATGAAATTAAAGTCGATCTATACAGATTTGGGCCTTATAAACATGATGGTAGGGTTAGATTAGGCTGAAAGTGGTCCAAAAATGCTAGTACCTCTTATATCTGGTAACCTTCTCCAAAATTCAAACCCTCATAAAAATGCTTCAGAACTCTAAATTTGATGAAATGAAAGTTATCTCAACTTTCTCGAGCCTTTTGGACTCAATGGAAAGGTCCTTAATGACTCAAGATGTAGCTTTCTATCTCATATGCTAACAATCACTCTTTTTTTTAACAGATTTTGAAGAAAGAGAAATTGATCACAAACTAGATCTCTAATTTCTACAATTCCACAAGTGCTAATGGCTAATCAAATAAAGCATTCGATTAAATCTAAATTTGAAAAAATATTATGATGTCAAGATTTTGAAATAGAAATATATCTTAAAAAAATTATAAGCCCAGATCTAAAGCAAAAAAGGAAACAAATTCAATGAAAAACTTGTAGAATATACCCGACAATCCTCAGATTTAGATCAGCTCTAATACCATATTAGAATGAGCTCTCGAAATAATGATCTGAGTGAATGCACTAATTCAATATGCTAAGTGAGACACATATTATACAAGATAATACTGAGCACACACACACAACTGCAAGAAATGAACAAGAGGAATGAGACACCAATGATCCACACAATATTGCATTAAGAAATATGAAAGGGAATAGGTACATAAATAGGTTGGAGGAAAGATATAACCCATTCTAGTGAATGTGGTATTAAACTTTCCAAATAACCAACATGACACTGAAGCCCCTAAGCAAGCAAGATGCAACCGTATAGCCAAAACCCATAGAAAAAAAGACATACAACAAAAGACACCATGTTCTTGATTTGAGTAACTTTCAATCCATTTTATAGCCATTTCATTTACCTACATCAAGTATCAGATATACACAAATCAGTAACATAGTATCTAAATCCCCTTAGTATTTTCCATAAATAGTAAGTGAAATTGCTCAAATCATATTCTACTTTTGCATTCATATCAATGTTTTATTGTAATACATTAAACAATCTTAATAGTTCAAAGCTTTATACTTGTTTAGATAACTAAATAAAAAATAAGGTAAAACATATCGGTGAACCTATTTATATATTAAGCATGTTAAACCCTAGGTTTTCTTTAGGGTTTCATCTTTATTTCTATGGTTATAAATTTCTATACATAAATGTGATTTTTAGACATATATTTTGATTTTCCCTTATTCATTGAATTACACATGGTTACAATGGATATACATAATTTTTTATTTTCTATATCAAGTTATATGATTGTAATCATTGAATATTTTTTTCATTTACTATAAAAATATATAACAACTGTGTAATTCCATGGATCAAATTTGGGTGTAAGAAATTGAAGGCTAAAATTAATAATGAAAAATCTTTAGCCTTTATTAATTCATAATTTTTTAAAATACAATCTCAATTCTTATTACTAATATGCACTAAAGGGCATGCATGAAACTGATTTAACTTATTTGAGAATAATGGAGTGTTATTCCTATTTAGTTAAGGGTATGGATTAATAAATCTATAAAGAATATAGTAATAAATATAGTCCTAATTTGTGCAACTATTTATCTTTTTCATCTTTCTAAAAATAACAATAAATATAACTTAGTTGTAAAATAGACTGAGACGGCTGATACAGACGTTGAAAATAGTTGTGAAGGATTGGGAAGATGTCATAAACCTACATTTGGATTTCATTGGATGAAAAGACATGAGAACCAAAATGTGGACACTTTGGTGTCTGATGTTATTGTTCATTCATGTTGTTGTTGTCCAAATTGATCACAGAGACTTAAAAATTTTTGGGTATTTGTGCTATGCCTATGAAATAGAGCATTGATTATCGATAGAACTCATTATGGAGCCAATTTTTTCTTCAAACCCTAACCCTCCATGCTTGATAAAATGGCATTTGAGTCACTTGAGAAAGAGCGGGGTTAATGTGAAAGATGTATTGAACGTGCAATCCACACTCCTTGTGTGGGCACGCTTCCTACATACCATACTCTGAAGAGGGATCAAATCATATGTAGTTATCCCACCTAATGTGCTTTGTGTAATAGTGTGATGTGGATGTTAATGCAAAATTGATAGTGTTTGAGGTAGTTAGGGCATGGTATGAGGATTTGAGTAGGTTTGTAGCTGTATTAGGTGACTATGTGCAGAAAATAGGGAAGTTTGTCTTAGTCCTTTGATTGTATTCTTTATTTATTTGTAAGTTTTGTCACCTCCCTTGTAAATGAGCTTTGAGTGGGATTTTATAGGGAAAAAGTGGTCATGGGTAAGATGTAGTCACATTAGGTTGACCTAATTAAGGATAAAGACTAGATGAAAATGATTGTTGGGGCTCAAAGTGCAAATAGATAAGACCACAAAAAATGGGACACTTATCTATTGGGCACTTTTGTCCTATAGGCTTGAGAACTAGGGGAACAATTTTGGCATGAGGAATATTGTCTGGCTAAGATGGAATAATCATTCAGAAGGTTATGGATGACTGGGAATGAAAAAAGTGTCTATAAGCGTCGCAAGAGCATGCAAAAAGGACTTATGGATGGGGTGTCACAAACCACACTCAAACTACCAATTTGGAAATTTTATATGACTACATTTACCCCCCCCCCCCCTTTTTATTATAGTGATGCATCAAAGCAAAATACTAGGATAAAAGAAAAATAGAAAGCATACCTGAACTTACCTACAAGGGTGAAGCCCATAAAGATATGTGATGTTGATTGTGCATTAAGAGAGCACAGTGTGAAGAATAAATCTATAGGAGAAAATAAGGAGTAGATCAATTCCTACTAGACATGCTATGTCTAAAATAAGAACATACAAAGCCTAGGTAAAAGAAAGAAGAAGAGAAATGATTGTATACACCTCACCAAGTATGTGAACTAATACAAAACCTATTATGATGTTGAGTGATGCTGAGTGATGTTGGGTATCTATTTTAACAAGAGTAATATCATGGATGGAGCTGAGTGCTCAATTCCCTGTAGGTAGTTCAAGAATATAAAGGATGGCCCTTTAGCTCCATCATCACTCACTATGTAGTGAATCTATGTGATCATGCATGTGTTAATTGATGTTTGGACTGTGTGTCCAATCCCTCTGAGTAAGTGGATCAAGAATACAAAGGCTAGCTAGTCCTTTGGCTCCATCATTTCCCACTAAGTGTGAACTGTGAACTGATACTAGTATAAATGTGTATCATATGAGATGGCTCATGAAGCCCATGAATGTTCTATAATCTAAAATTGTGGTGTGGATAACCAAATGTGCACTAAGAACTTTTCCAATCTTGGCTACTCCAAAAGGTGGAGATTAGGCTTGTATTAAAGCCACTCCAAAACTAAGAACTAAGCTTATATGAAAGACACTCCAAAATGATACCAACCACTTGCAGATAGAATAAATCACACAACTATTAAGAATACCTAGGTAATAAAATAAAATGGAAAGAAAAAAAGGCAAATGTGTCACACACATTGCCTCTAATCACTAGTGTCTGTAACATAGATTTTGATCTATAAGTTATATCAACTGCCCAATCTAAATTGGATTATAGCTGATAAAATTAACCTTACCTTTTTGTCTATTTTTAAAAATTTTGGGTTTTAGGTTGTTTGGACAAGAACACCAAAAAGTGGACACTTTGGTGTCTGTCATTGTAGTCCAAATGGGGTGCTCTTGTCCTTTATTGTTTCTAATGATTTTTCTATGTTCATCACTATTTTTTTGGTTTGTTCTATGTGTTTTTAATTCTGATTATTTTTCTAAGTGTTTTTCAAAATTGATTTTGATCGGTAGAGGGCTCTAATCTTTGTGATAAAACTCTTTTTTATTGCCCCCTCTTCTGAGGGTAGGAATGATTATCCTACAAAGAATACCCTCAAAAGAAAGAGCCTTGTGAGTGTGTTATGTTTTGAAATACAAGACATAACAATAATAATCCAAAATATGTCTCAAGATATAGCATAATTTGTATTGGAGATTGTTAGATCAATAGGGGTATGTATAGATAGATGTAACAATGTAATATCATGTGCAGTATACTGAACTAAAATTGGAAATATGGTTAGTTTTCAAGGAGGAATAGATCATGATGTCCATCATGGCATCCAAGAAGGCAAGATAATGCATGATGTGGATTATGGCATTGCAAATAACTGAGAAGTAAACAAACATGCAAGGCAAGAAGCAAGAAACATACAAAAGAGACCAAGGGGCCACACAAACAAGGGACATGGACACATGTCACTCAAAATAGGAAAATAAATCATACAAGGCATGTTCAAATGCCCATATACACAAATAATTGCAAACAAGTAAGATTGGCATGAGGGCCACAAGCACATACAAGAGTACAAGAAAAAAACATTGGAAAATGTCTTAAGGCACACACAAATAAAAAAATGGGAACTAAGAAATGAAATCACATCTATATATTCTAAGCAAGAAAAGAAGGCATGCAAATTCTAGAAATACTATCACATCTAACTAATTAAAACAAGAAGTGAAAGTATGCAAAACATGTAGTACAAGAATAGGTAGATGTTAAGAAATACACAAGTGATATATACTAGTGAGTGTTAATAGAATAATCTATGTAAGATAGAAAGTAATGTAAATCAACATGATAACTAGAGTGTGTGGTGTAGGAATGACATAACTTGGATGGTGTATTCATGTTGAAGATGCCCCCAGTGGGTATATATGTCGATGTATGTCTCAAATGTAGAAGTAGGATGCCCCCTCAATCAGTAGAGTAAAACAATCAAAGATTTGGGTGTCACTGCACACACTCAAAGAAGATCAAGTGAAGCATGGTAATGTAGATAAATTGACAAACAATAACATATAATAACAAAATTTAAGTTTAGCATGGTAGTAGAAATTTAAAGCATGGATAATGCATATAGTTGAAAAGTTTTTGGTGTTTTGAGTCATTTGAATATTTTTGTATTTTGAAATATTATATTATTTTTGGTATTTTGAAATATTTTATTATTTTTGGTATTTCAAAATATTGTATTATTTTTGGTATTTTGAAATAAACAATATACAAGTAATCATAAGGAAACTATGTACAAGAAAGCAAAAAGACACTATGTACAAGTAAGCTGAGAAGAAATGATACTAACTGATGAGTCTCATAAGAGACTTCCTGTCATGGTGTCCTATATCAAAGAGGGGGATCATGCATGGTTGTGAAGCATGATTGAAGGGATGAGACTATGCTTTTGAAAGTTGTGTATGCTATAAGTGATCTTAAATCTCTATAGTAGAAACTGACTGTGGGGTCCCCCCTATAATTTTGAGAAGTGGATGCAACTATGGGGCTCTTAGGGACCGATCTAGTAGTAGAAGATCTCTAAAATGTGATCTATGTGTAGAGGAATGAGAACTTAATGATACTACCATACGTGTGAATATTGTATCTAAAAATTGTCTAGAGTCATGAAACTATCACTGATGTAGTGGTCACTCTAAGAGAGGCCTCAGTGGAAATGTATGAACTCTCTATGCTGGTGAGGGAGGTCTCGATTGTGTCTGAATCTCAATTGGAGGAAGAACCATAACTTTTGGAAGAGATGAAAATGGTGACTATAGATTAGGAGATGGATCTGAAGTGGGGAGTGGTAACTCATACCTAACTCCACCAACTATAACAACCTAATTATGTGACTGTATTTCACACATATACGAATTATAGAAGGTATTGCATGAAGTTTTTGGATCCATTGTCGACTAAGAAACATGTTTAAGACTCTTGCATTGGGAAAAATAGTAAATGGTGTGGTGACATGTGCTAAACCAACTTGTAGAGGAAGTACAATCTCACCCAATGAACTTTATATGTGTCCATTGAATCCACTGATAACTATGTTTGTCAACGTGATATCTTACTTTGAATATCTCAAATACTGAAGTAATGCCATAGTGCACATGTTCACACTGGATCCATTATCTATGAGAAAAATATAAATGGGATGATGATCAATGTCGGCTATAATAAAGAGTGCATAGTAATCTAAATCATCCTCAACTATCTTCTTCTTTGAGGAGGAGAACGAAGGTCTAGATAGAACTCTATAATTTTACACACCAATCATGTTGCTTAAAGGATGTGACTCAATTGAAGGTGCCTGGTATATAGCTAGTGGAGGGTGTGTATGATATGCATGGTGAAAACCTAATGTGCCCCCTGTCTCCTATTTATAATGTTGTGGGAAAGGATCTAAGAAAATTTTCAAAGCCTTATCTTGTGTTTGTTTTGCCTACAGAGGCTCAACTAGAGTGCCAAGATCAATAAAGTTATCTATTAAGTCCTATATCCTGTGTCATAAACTGATGCATCTATTCATTATGTGGCCTAGTGCCTCATGAAACTTTTAAAATGCATTCTGATCATATCCATGTGGAAGAGGCTTTGTTGTATCAACTTCTCAAATATGAGGGAGAGATAGGACATTGCACTCCAATAGTTGTTGTAAGACTCTAGCTAAAGATACTAGTAGATTGGTAAAGGATCACTGAGGAGGTGCTGATAAAGCGACTTGTTGAGAGGGCTCTAAAGCCACATTAACTATAGGTTGGTTTTGACTTTTGATGTCATTAACCGTTACTTTGTATGAGACTTTACTATTAATATTATTTTTTGTTTCTGATATGCTTGTGTACTTGAGTTTTCCCATTGAAACTAATTTTACTTCCCTTTCCTTTAGTGTATGACATAACTCAGTGAAGGAAGAAAATTTTATGAACATTATTGAATCATGCAAAGCTGGTAGAAGACTATATTTGAAGAGATATTGTAATTCTTGATCAGCCATGGGGCTAATCATTTTAGCCAAGATAGTCTTATATCTAAGAACATAATCTATGAGATGCTCATTTGACCTTTGTTTCTATTGTGTAACTTGGGCATAAGAAACCTTGTCAAATATGTTAATGTTGAAATGAGATATGAATATGTCATCTAAGGGATTGAATACTTTGACCAACTGATTTAGTATACTATAGAACCATTATAGAGCATAATACTATAAAATCCATGGAAATATCTTGGTTAATAACTAATCATTTGGCACATAGTCCAAGCATGCTATGTGAAAATCTCTCACATATGTCTCTAGATCACCCTTTCCATCATATAAAGTGAGCTTAGGTTAAACAAAAATTGGTGGTAAAGGTGTAGAAGCAATATGGCATGCTAATGGTGTATGAAGTAGAGCAAAATAGTCCAAATCTTATGTTGGTCTAAAGGCACCTTGCTCAAGATGTAGCACCTTGGATTGAAGAGATTTAATCTCTTGCACAAGAACAACCACATCAGAAGGTAAAGATGTACTAATCATAACTTATGGTACCACATAGGAAGGTTGGGATGCTATAGGGGTTTGTGAAGACATAGTTTCCCTCATAGTGTCATTTGCAATTAATTGTTCTATGGTTTGAGATGATTGACCATTTTTTACTTTTTGTTGTTCTTCTTGTAGTATTTTAAGCATAACATCTTACATATCAAGATTTTTAGTTAAAAGGTCTTGAAGTTCCCTCTTATCAATTTCATCAAAGTCGGTATATTGAGCCATTGTTAAATTAGGAAAATAAAGTGAAAGTGGATTGAATTTTTTGCAATAAGTTTTAAAAATAAAAATGTGATGGAAGGAAAGTACTAAATAAAGGAAATGTAATGTCTTAAAAACAATAAACTAGAATATGCATAAAAATGATACGAAGCTCACTAACATGTAAAGGGATACCTAAAAATCATAGGGACCTAGTATATTCTAATAAGGTTTGAAAGAAAATGATTTTTAAAATTACTATGGTGAATTTTAAAAATTAAATATGAAATTTTGATTTATATATATGCAAGAAAAATAAAAAAAGCACTTCTAAAATCAGCAAAGAATGTTCCCTATGGTTTCTAGGGGTTTTGTGCGTAAATGAAGTAAGTCAGGTTCACCAAATGATTTAACTTATTTGGGAATAATGGAGTGTTATTCATATTTTAGTTAAGGGTTTGGTTTAATAAATTAGTACAAAATATAGAACTGTTTATCTTTTTCACCTTTCTAAAAATAATAATAAATAAGAAGAAATATAACTTAGCTAGAAAATAGATTGAGACCATTGATACAGAGATTGAAAATAGTTATGTAGGATTGGGAAGGTGTTGTAAACTTGAATTTGGATTTCATTGGGTGAAAGGATACGAATGCTAAAAAGTGGACACTTTGGTGTCTGGTGTTGTTGTCTATTCCTACTGTTGTTGTCCAAACTGATCACAGAGACCTAAAAATTTCTTGGTATTTATGCTATGCCTATGTGAGGATGCTTATGAAAAATAGAGCATTGGTTATCGATGGCAATCTCTATAGAGCTGATTTTTTTTTCAAACCCTAACCCTCCATCATGCTTGATAAAATGACATTTGAGTCACTTAAGAAAGAGGGGGTTAGTGTGTGTTGTTCCCAAAATCCATCACTTGTTTTTGGGGACAACATATCAACTATTTTGTTCCTACAGGCCAATAATCTCTCTTCCCTTCTCAAAAATTGTTCTGAGCGTTTAATTTCTTCAATTATTTAAGCATTTTCAGTCAAGGGACTCACAGGTTCAATGGGTTCAACAACCTCAACAGGCGGGCTCTCATAAAGGAACAACTTCCAAACACTTAGGCAATTTCAAGGTTGGTTCAACATCGAGGTTCAATCAAAAGGTTCATCGGTAGGCTTCAAACAAATGGAATGAACCATTGAACCACTGAACCCCACTTTAGCAAGGTTCAAAGGTTCAAAAAGAGTTAAGCGCTCAAAGAGTTAAAATAAGTTCAACCGCTTCGAAGAGTTCAACAAGTTCAAAAACTTTGGCAAGTTCAAAGGTTCAAAGACTTCAGCTGACTTAAAGAAAAGAAGACTTCAAAGAAGAAAGATTGAACCGTTGAACCTTGAACCAAAAGAGTTCAAAGTTCAAAGGTTCAATGACTTTAATAAAGTTTGAGAGACTTAGAAGAACAAAAGATTCAAAGAACAAAGAATGAACCATTGAACCTTGAACCAAAAGAGTCCAAAGTTCAAAGGTTCAATGAGTTCAATAGAAAAGAAAAGGATCCAAAAAGTTTGAAGGACCAAAAAAATCAAAGAAAGAGAATGAATCATTGACCTTGAACCATAAGTGATTCAAATTTCAAAGGTTTAAAGGGTTCAAAGAAGTTCAAAGTGTAGAAAGGAAGCTTCGAGTGAATGGAAGAAGCAAAAGAAGTTCAACAAGGAGTTCAACTGAAGGGTTCAAAGAATGATTGAACCAAAGATTTGAGTGAACAGACAACCTAATTGAACCGCTGACCATGAAACCACTTTGAACCATTGAATCAATGCACTCCAAGGTTCAAGGTTAAAATTAGTTCAAGTGACTAAGTGATCATGACATCCCCACATATGTCAAATTCAAGGTAATAAAATATTTGATGATTTTCAAATATGGCACGGACCCTATGAACAAATTCAGTGACAAACCAAAGAAGAAGCCGAAGGAGCTAACAGAAAGTGAGAAGATAGCCCTGAGAGTTTAGATTGCCAAGGAAGGACAAGACATGGTGAGGAAAAAGAGAACAACTACAGGAAATCTAGAAATATCTATAGGAGAGTTATTTTTGATAGGTGAAACAGTCCACCAAGTAGACATCAGAGTGCAGACACTCAAGGATGTGGCCTATTTTTCTCCATCTAGTAAAGGCAAAATGGACAGTTGCACACATATCAAGAAGAAGACCAGGTGGCCCATACTTCAAAAAGAGACATTTGAGATTAATTGACATGCCACAATTAAGGCTAATGACCTATTCTAGCATGGCTCTTTTATAGAAATACATTCAAGGCATTAAATGCAGCATGGGCCATTTCATGAAACAAAGTGCCCAAGTCTTTCTTAGAGCGCTATATATTTTAATCTCTTATTTTATGCAAAGGAGATCTCTCTGTTATAGAAGAAAAACTCTACCCAAATTGAAAGGCATTTCTTGAGACTTTGAGCTTAGATTGTTAATCATATTTCTTTATTTAAATGAGAAAATAAGTGACCTTTCAGACTTTGTGCTGGAATAGCTTGTGTTATTTAAGAAATTATGTCTATTTCTTAGAAGCATTCTTGTCCATTTAATTTAACAAGTAGAACTAGTGGAAGTAATCAGGAAGGTGTCCTGAAGCTGATTGTAGAGAGACTTTGTGCTGCCACAATTGTCTTTAGCGTGTTTATTTTTTTGTTTCTATGTAAAGGATCTTGGGATGACTTTGTGCCCCCATTGTCCTTCGTATTTCACTCTTTGGTAGTTGAGGTAGAGACTTTGTGCTACACCTCATTTTGTTGGTTATTACACCCTATTACATTTACTTGTCACTATCAGGAAGAATTATTGCTGTTTGTTGTAGACCACTTCTAAAAGAAAAGTGCCTTCTATCATTTCACCAAGATTTCTCCTTTGTCTATGAACATCATCTTTAAAAAAAAAGAGATGGATGGTGTTGTCCTACCTCTGAGTGTTATTTTCTACTTATATATATAGTATATAGCACCTTATAGTTATAGGGAACCTCCCATTGATGAAAGGAGAGATTTGTCCCCTTTTGATGTGGTCGACCTGCACATTTGGCTGATAAATCTCCCTATGCTATGGTTGAAACACCTATTTTTCCCATTAGTTAGCTATTGTTCCCAAAATCTGTCACTTGTTTTTGGGGAAAACATATCAACTAATTTGGTCCTACAGGCCAAAATTCTCTCTTCCCTTCTCAAAAAATGTTCTGAGCACTCAAGTTATTTAATTATTCAAGCATTTTTAGTCAAGGGACTCGTAGGTTTAATGGGTTCAACAACTTCAACAGGCGGGCTCTCATAAAGGAACAACTTCCAAACACTTAGGCAATTTCAAGGTTGGTTCAATGTCGAGGTTCAACCAAAAGGTCCATCGGTAGGCTTCAAACAAATGGAATGAACCATTAAACCATTGAACCCCACTTCAGTAAAATTCAAAGGCTCAAAAATAGTTAAGCTCTCAATGAGTTCAAAGAAGTTCAATCGCTTCAAAGAGTTTAACGGTTCAATGACTTCAATAAAGTTTGAGAGACTTAAAAGAAGAAAGGATTAAAAGAACAAAGAATGAACCATTAAACTGTTAAAACTTGAACCAAAAGATTTCAAAGTTTAAAGGTTCAATGAGTTCAATAGAAAAGAAAAGGATCCAGAAAGTTTGAAGGACCAAAAGATTCAAAGAAAGAGAATGAACCGTTGAACCTTGAACCAAAATGATTCAAATTTCAAAGGTTCAAAGGGTTCAAAGAAGTTTAAAGTGTAAAAAGGAAGCTTAAAGTGAATGGAAGAAGCAGAAGAAGTTTAACAAAGAGTTCAATTGAAGGGTTTGAAGAATGATTGAACCAAAGATTCGAGTGAACAGACAAGCTGATTGAACTGCTGACCATTAAACCACTTTGAACCATTGAACCAATGCACTGCAAGGTTCAACATTCAAAGTAGTTCAAGCAACTAAGTGATCATGACGTCTTCATAGACATCAAATTTGAGGTAATAAAATATCTGATGATTTTCAAATATGGTGAGAACCCTATGAATAAATTCAATGATCGGCCAAAGAAGAAGTTGAAGGAGCCAGCAGAAAGTGAGAAGATATCCCCGAGAGCTTAGATCACCAAGGAAAGACAAGATGTGGTGAGGAAAAAGATAACAATTGTAGGAAATCTAGAAATATCTGTAGGAGAGTTATTTTTGGTAGGTGAAATAGTCCACCAAGTAGACATCAGAGCGCAAACACTCAAGGACATGGCCTATTTTTTTCCATTGAGTAAAGGTGAAATGGACAGTTGCACACATATTAGGAAGAAGACCAAGTGCCCCATACTTCAAAAGGAGACATTTGAGATGAATTGACACACCATAGTTAAGGCTGATGACCTGTTCCAACATGGCTCTTTCACAAAAATACATTCAAGGCATTGAATGCAGCATCGGCCATTCCATGAAACAAAGCACCCAATTCTTTCTTGGAGCGCTATATATTGTAATCTCTTATTTTATGCAAAGGAGATCTCTTTGTTATAGAAGCAAAACTCTGCCTAAATTGAAAGGCATTTCCTGAGACTTTGAGCTCAGATTGTTAATCATATTTCTTTATTTGAATGAGAAGAAGTGACCTTTCAAACTTTGTGCTAGAATAGCTTGTGTTATTTAGGAAATTATTCTTATGTCTATTTCCTAGAAGCATTCTTGTCTATTTAATTTAACAAGTAGAACTAGTGGAAGTAATCAGGAAGGTGTCCTGAAGCTGACTGTGAAGAGACTTTGTGCTGCCACAATTGTCTTTAGCATGTTTGTTTTTCTGTTTTTGTGTAAAGGATCTTGGGACAACTTTGTGCCCCCATGGTCCTTCGTATTTCACTCTTTGGTAGTTAAGGTAGATAATTTGTGCTACACCTCATTCTGTTGGTTATTACACCCTGTTACATTTACTTGTCACTACCAGAAAGAATTCTTGCAATTTGATGTAGACCACTTTTGAAAGAAAAGAAGTGCCTTCTGTCATTTCACTAGGATTTCTCCTTTGTCTATGAACATCATCTCTAAAAAAAGAGATATAGATGGTGTTGTCCTACCCCTGAGTGTTATTTTCTATTATATATATAGTATATAACACCTTATAGTTATAGGGAACCTCCCCTTGATGAGAGGAGAGATTTGTCCCCTTTTGATGTGGTCGACCTGCACATTTGGCTAATAAATCTCCCTATGTTGTGGTTGAAACACATATTTTGCCCATCAGTTAGCTGGTGACAAAATATTCACTCAAAAAAATTTAGTGACTCCGTTGGGGATCATTTTGTGTAGTTTGAAGCCTCAAGCTTCAAATTGAAGTAGTCCCTATCCTTATCCATTTCAGTTTTACAATTTGGCAGCTCCACGGTATACAAGAAAATAAAGATCTAAAGGTATTGTTGACCCTATTTTTGAGTTGGTGAAGTAGAGCAATTTTGAGTTGTTTCCTCTACAACCTCACCTTCAATGAACTATGAGCCTTCCTCCTACCATCACTAGGTCACCAATACAAGGAAGAGCTTCTTTTTCCTCTACTAGTAGAGATTTGCCTATACATACTCCACTTAGATTTGTTATTCCCCGTTTCCATACTCATATAATGTTAGTTGAAGGCCCCTGGGGTAACTCTTTTTGTCCACTCAATCTAACTCCACCTCTACATGAATTGCCTCACAGTTCCACAAAGAATTTCCCCAAGTTCTTTGGTGATGGGAGAGTTCATACAGATGAACATATTGTAGCCTTCAACATAGCCTGTGGTGTGATGGGCATGGAGTATGAGGATGTAGTAGTTAGGCTATTTGTGGAAACATTGCAAGGCTCTACTGTAGACTAGTCCTATCATTTACAAGCCCAGACTATGACTAACTAGAACACCCTCAAAGCCAAATTTGAAGCCAAGTTCAAGCCTGTTAAAGATGCGCATGCCCTGTTGGCCCAGCTCACACAAATGAAGAAAGAGCCTCATGAACCTATGAGGGAATTCATTTCCAAATTTGATAAGTTGAGGAACATGATTCCTACAATTGCTCAGCCAATAGTTGAGAATCCCAAATTCTTCTTCATCAATTCTCAACTACCTGAGTTGAGTTTTCTACTAAGACGTGTTGGCCACATAGACCTTGCTGCAGCTCAAGATTGAGCCACTGAGGTGGAAAATGATCTCATCTTGATGGAGAAGATAAGGAGAGATCCTAATAGAGGTAAACCCTCTTCATCCTCTAAATATCCATCTATAGGCACCACTAATCTAATGGTGCAGAAGCTAGCAAATGAGTTGCTAGCTCTCAAGAAGCAAATGGCACAAGGGATGTCTTCTGCTCCTTCATATAGAGATATACCAAGGAGAAATTTTCTTAATTAGTCATACCAAGGCAATGCTACCAGGAACAAGGAAAGCCAAATCATCTTCCTCCCCCATAGGAAAAACTTGCCATTGAAGCACCTCCAACCAATTCAACAGTTGGATATCTTGAAATTGAATTTGATTTCTCACTCTAGCCTGAGTTAAACAAAGAAAATGATGTTAATCTCTTTGCAGAATACCAAGAAGAATCAGCTGGTGACTCCAACATTGATTTCTTGAATTACCAGGATGAACCCAAAAGTAAAGGTGAAGCAGTTGATGGATCATACGCTATATTCACCTGGTCTTAGAACCAGTCAGCCTAGCTAGCTGATAAGAAAAAAATAGAGGAGCATTTTCAACTGGTAATTTCAATTGCTAAGCGAGGAACCACTCTACCTTTTCAATCAAATGACCCAGTGATAGATAAAAAGGTAAGTACATAAATCATTCCTTCATCTTCAACTTCAAATTCATAGACCAATACCACCCCTCCTAAAAACCATAGGGATGAATTGCCTTTCCTTATTCTTAATTCATTTTAGATATTTGATATAATTGACCATGTCAAGAAAACCAAAATTCAAATGTCTAAATTTGAATTCCTGTAATCCAACCCTGAGCAGTTGGATAAGTTGGTTTAATATGTAAAGGATAAAGCCGTCTCTACAAGACAATTTTTTTTGAAAGTAACTCCTAGTCCCCCCAAGAACACATCCACCAAGAATAACCTTGTCATTACTCCTCCTGCTGCTCTTGGGAAGACAACCATTTTATGTCTCCCTGTTGATAAATGGTCACCAGCTGAACAATTACATCATAGAATCAGGTGTGTCTGACAACATCATCCCTGCCAGAGTAGCTAAATCCTTGGGTCTCATAATGACCAAGACATTTGGGAGATGTTTCTATATGGAAAACAAATAAGTGCCACTGTTTGGATAAATCAAGGATGCCCAATTTGTATTTGTGGCATTCTTGGATAAGAGGATTAAGATGATAGTTTTGGTGGCCAACGTCCCAGCCTCCTATGGCATTCCGCTTGGATAAATTTTTTGTAAGGATGTTGGTGGAGAATTGAGCATGGACCTATCTAAAGCAAGGATCCTAATCAAGGGCATCATGTAGAGATTGCTCCCTAAGAAAGAGAAAAAATATATGGTCACTCAAACATTAGCAACTGAAGCTCAAATTTTGTTTGAGTCTTTAGGTGTAGGTAATTACTTCCTAAATATAGAGGATGTTCCTATCCTAACTGATGAAATTGCTGAAAATGACAATCTAAAAATTGGTTCAAATAAAACAATAGAAGATTTAATAGAGCACAGTGAAAGCCCAGAGGAATCCTCCCCTCCAAATGAATAAAAATCTAAGGAAAAATCAATTTTTGATGATGTCTGGATTCTAGAATTTGATGGCAACTATTCCTCTACCATTTTTAGAGCTGAGATTATGTTGATATCTCCTCAAAGAGATATCTTTCCTTCTTCATATAAGTTGTAATTCAGCAACACTAACAATACTGTGGAATACAAATCACTGCTACTCAGATTGAAGGCCGCTTAAGATAGGGGTGTCAAACTCCTTCATGCCAAAGGAGATGTTGAGCTAGTGGTTTGTCAGGTGAGGAACCTGTATCAAACCAAGAATGGAAGATTACATCATTACTGCAATCTAGTTTGGAATCAAATTGAAAGCTTTGATGCTTTCAGTATCTCTGTGGTACCCAGGGAATTCAATGATCGAGCTGATGCATTAGCTATTTCAGTGACTCTCTTAGTTCTTCACCAAGATTTTAAGGGAGACAAGTACACTATCAAATTTGTCTTTTGACCAAGTGTGCCTGACAATGCTAATTATTGGCAAGTGTTCAATGGTGACAACCAAATTATCACCTTTCTAGAACAAAAAGATGGCTTTGAACAACTTCACTTCGAAGGCAGTGAGCCTCAGAAACTTGAATCAGCCCCTAAAACAAGTTCAGACGTAGGTGAAGAATTCCTATAGCTGAAAGGGAATAAAATTCCTACAAGATTGGTTTCCCTTGAGAAACTATTTGACAAGCACGACAGGTTCATCAAACAACAACAAATGGATTCAAGCTCCTCCCAGGAGTTTGGTCAGATAAATTTGGGTACCAAGAAAAATTCCAAGATGGTGAACATTGGGAAGTGCTGCACTCCTAAGGAGAAGCTCAAATTTACTGCCCTGCTTCGCCAATACATGGATTTTTTGGCATACTCTTATGATGATCTGAAGTCGCTTAGGCCTGAAGAAAATTGTCTTAAAATTTCTCTCAAGAGTGATTCAGTGCCTTACAACCAAAAATCTCAGTAGTATAATCTAAATATATGAGGTACTATTTTATCTAAAATATAGAAAATTTTAAATGCTAGAATAATTTTCTCAATCCATCATTCCACATGGATTGCAAACATAGTTCCTGTGAGAAAAAAGAATAGAAAAATTCACCTCTGTGTGGATTTTAGGAATTTGAATCAATCCTCCCTAAAGGATAATTACCCTCTACCTAGCATGGATTAAGTCCTTCAGGCGGTGACCAGTTCAGAGATGTTATCAATGTTAGATGGCTTCTCATGATAAAATCAAGTTGAAGCTGGTGAAGCAAACTAGCATAAGATTGCCTTCACCATACCTTGGGGCACCTTTACATATCAAAGAATGCCATTTGGCCGGATAAATGCTAGCACTACTTTTCAGAGAGCAATGGACCTTACTTTCAAGGATGAAATGGGTAAGTTCATTATGGTATACCTTGATGACTTGACTATCTTTTCCAAGCATTGCCCTGATCATATGCACCATCTGCAACAAGTGTTGGAATGATGTTGATAGAATGACATTTCTCTAAATCCCAAGAAGTCTATTTTTGGAGTAATAGAAGGGAAAATTCTCAGACACATTGTATCTTGAGAAGGCATAAAAATTGACTCAAAAAGAGTCAAATCCATCCATGAGCTTACTCTGCCCACAAGTAAGACTGCAGTTCACTCTTTTTTTAGAAAGGTGAAATTTTAATGAAGGTTTATTCCAGAGTTTGTAGAGAAGGCTCGCCACATTGTGGAAATGATGAAGGGAAAGGCCACTTTTAGCTAGACTAAAGAAGGAAAATCAACATTTCAAGATATCAAGATAACGATTACCCATGCCCCAATTCTAGTTTGTCTAGATTACACCAAAGGCTTCATAATGTATAGTTATGCTTCTGAACACACACTTTCAGCAATTCTGGTTCAGCAAAATAAAGAAGGTGTGGAATCTCTCGTATCCTTCATGAGCTATCCTCTTAAAGCTCATGAGTTGAAGTATTCAAACATGGAGAAGCATGCTTACATAGTGGTAAAGGTGGTAAAACACTTCCATTTTTACATTCTAAACTTACACACTGTTGCCATGGTTCTTGATACAACAGTCAAGTCCATATTAACTCAGTAAGAGTTTAGAACCAAAAGGGGTAATTGGATTGCTAAAATCTAGGAGTTTGATCTAGTTATCAAACCAATAAAGCTTGTGTAGGTAAGAGGCCTCTGCCAATTGATTACTAACGACATACCAGAATAAATAGGGCATAAAGAAGTAGGGGTTGAAAACACACCAACAATCCTCTTTGTCGCCACCATGAATGAGTGGTATTCAAATATTGCTCATTTCTTTACCTATGGTGAGTGTCCTACTCACCTATCTCATAAAGAAAAGAGGACTGCCAAGTTGAAAGATGCCAAATTTGTCCTATGGGAAAATAGGATGTTTAAGAGGAACCTTGATGGAGTGTTCATTCGCTACGTGGATAAAGAGCAACAAAACAAACTTTTGGAATCCTTCCACAATCTGGCCTGTGGAGGACATTTTTCTATGCCTGTAACTACCCATAAGATTTTGTGAGCTAGGTATTACTCGCCTACTCTATTTGAAGATGCATAAAAATGGGTACGAAGATGTGAACTATGCTAACAGTTCATTGGAAGACCCAAGTTAGATGCTTTACCTCTTAAGCCAGTGGTAATAAAAGAGCCATTTCAGCAATGGGAAATTGATTTCATTAGTGCTGTAAACCCATCTTCAAGTGATAGACATGATTATGTCCTCACATCCATAGATTACTTCACCAAATGGGTGGAAGCTATTCCATCCAAGCATGATACTTCAGAAGTAGTATGCAATTTTCTCAAAGAGAACATCATTTCCAGGTTTGGGGTCCCAGCCAAGATTGTGACTGATAATGCATCCTATTTCTCTTCTCATGAGATTACCTAGTTCTATTTTTATTATGGAATTACCCTCTCCCACTTCGATTATTTTCCACAAGGGAATGGCCAAGCATAATCAAGCAACAAGAACCTGGTAACCATCATCAAGAAGCTGGTAGATGACAACCAATGGACCTGCCATAAAGCATTGTTTGATGCTTTATGGGTTGATATAATTATGCCCAAGAGGGCAATAGGTATGTCACCTTTCCAACTTCTGTATGGTCTCAATGCAGAGATACCAATCACCCTAGAATTACTAGCACTAAAATTGGCAAAGGCAGTCGAAGATCAAACATATGAAAACTCCATCGACAAGAGGATCATGTGCTTGAATGAGATGAATGAACAACAAACCATGGTGGTGGACTGAATTGCTAAGCATCAAATTCTGGTGAAGAAGCTCTTCAACTAGAAAGCAAAAGCTCATGATTTTTAGATTGGAGATCAAGTTCTGTTATGGGACAAGAGAAGAGAACCAAAGAGAATGCATCAGAAATTTGACTCCCTATGGAGAGGCCCATTTACTATTCATTATCTCAATGGTGAAAACTATTTCCTATTGAAGTATCAAGATGGCACGCCCTTTTCACTACCTCATAGTGGGCAGCATCTGAAGCACTTCAATCCTTGAAGTATCAAGTGACATCAATTGTACATACGTATATTTGTATAGTCTTTAGTTATATTTGGTGCTTTTCATTTTCATTTCTTTTTGGCACCTTTCTTTTTTGGGTAGCATGACTATGTAGCCTAATGGCATACTTAAAGGCACTGAAGATTTTGGATTCTACTCCCTTTGATTGTTTTTACAATCCATGGAAGTTCCCCAACTGGAGCCAGCTGTTGTTCCGAAAATATGTCACTTGTTTTTGGGGACAACATATCAACTATTTTGGTCTTGTAGGCCAAAATTCTCTCTTCCCTTCTCAAAAAATATTTTGAGTGCTCAAGTTCTTCAATTGTTCAATCATTTTTAGTCAAGGGACTTGTAGGTTCAATGGGTTTAAAAACTTCAATAGGTGGGCTCTCATAAAGGAACAACTTCTAAACACTTAGGCAATTTCAAAGTTGGTACAACGTTGAGGTTCAACCAAAATGTCCATCGACAGGCTTCAAACAAATGGAATGAACCATTGAACCCCGCTTCAGCAAGGTTCAAAGGTTCAACGAGTTCAAAGGTTTAAAAAGAGTTAAGTGCTCAAAGAGTTCAAAGAAGTTCAACCACTTCAAAGAGTTCAACAAGTTCAAAGACTTTGGCAAGTTCAAAGGTTCAAAGACTTTAGCAAAATTGAAGAAAAGAAGACTTAGAAGAAGAAAGATTGAACCGTTGAACTGTTGAACCTTGAACCAAAAGATTTCAAAGTTCAAAGGTTCAACAACTTCCATAAAGTTTGAGAGACTTAGAAGAATAAAGGATTTGAAGAATAAATAATGAACCATTGAACCTTGAACCAAAAGAGTTCAAATTTCAAAGGTTCAATGAGTTCAACAAAAAAGAAAAGGATCCAGAAAGTTTGAAAGACCAAAAGATTCAAAGAAAGAGAATGAACCATTGAACCTTGAATCAAAATAATTCAAAGTTAAAAGGTTCAAAGGGTTTAAAGAAGTTCAAAGTGCAAAAATGAAGCTTCAAGTGAATAAAATAAGCAGAAGAAGTTTAACAAGGAGTTCAAGCAAAGGGTTTGAAGAATGATTGAACCAAAGAGCTGAGTGAATAGACAAGCTGATTAAACTGCTAACCATTGAACCACTTTGAACCATTGAACTAATGCAATCCAAGGTTTAAGGTTTAAATTAGTTCAAGCGACTAAGTGATCATGATGTCCCCACATATGTCAAAGTCAAGGTAATAAAATATCTGATGATTTTTAAATATGGCATGGACCCTGTGAACAAATTCAGTGATCAGCTAAAGAAGAAGTTGAAAGAGCCAGTAAAAAGCGAGAAGATATCCCTGAGAGCTCAAATCACCAAATAAGGACAAGACATGGTGAGGAAAAAGAGAATAACTACAGGAAATCTAGAAATATCTGTAGGATAGTTATTTCTAGTAGGTGAAATAGTCCACCAAGTAGAAATCAGAGCGTAGACACTCAAGGATGTGGCCTATTTTTCTCCATCGAGTCAAGGCAAAAGGGATAGCTGCACACATATCAAGAAGAAGATCAAGCAGCCCATACTTCAAAAGGAGACATTTGAGATGAATTGACATGCCACAGTTAAGGTCGATGACCTATTTTAGCATGGCTCTTTCACAAAAATACATTCAAGGCATTGAATATAGCATGGGCCATTCCATGAAACAAAGTGCCCAAGTCTATCTTGGAGTGCTATATATTTTAATCTCTTATTTTATGCAAAGGAGATCTCTCTATTATAAAATAAAAACTCTATCCAAATTGAAAGACATTTCTTTAGACTTTGAGCTCAGATTATTAATCATATTTCTTTATTTGAATGAGAAAACAAGTGACCTTTTAGACTTTGTGCTGGAATAGCTTGTGTTATTTAGGAAATTATTCTTATGTCTATTTCCTAGAAGCATTCTTGTCCATTTAATTTAACAAGCAAAACTAGTGGAAGTAATCAGGAAGGTGTCCTGAAGCTGACTGTGGAGAGACTTTGTGCTGCCACAATTGTCTTTAGCGTGTTTGTTTTTCTATTTCTGTGTAAAGGATCTTGGGATGATTTTGTGCCCCCATTGTCCTTCGTATTTCACTCTTTGGTAGTTGAGGTAGAGAAATTGTGCTACACCTCATTTTGCTAGTTATTGCACCCTGTTACATTTACTTGTCACTACCAGAAAGAATTCTTGTTGTTTGTTGTAGACCACTTTTGAAAGAAGAGACGTATCTTCTATCATTTCACCAGGATTTCTCCTTTGTCTGTGAACATCATCTCTAAAAAAAGAGAGATGGATGGTGTTGTCCTACCTTTGAGTGTTATTTTTTGCTTATATATATTATATAGCACTTTATAGTTATAGGGAACCTCCCCTTGATGAGAGGATAAATTTGTCCCCTTTTGATGTGGTCAACCTGCACATTTGGCCAATAAATCTCCCTATGCTATGGTTGAAACACCTATTTTGTCCATCAGTTATCTGGTGACAAAATATTCACCCAACAGTGTGAAAGATGTACTGAATGTGCAATCCAGACCCCTTTTGTGGGCATGCTACCAACATACCAATACTTCGAAGAGGGATCAAGCCATATGTAGCTCTCCCACCTAATGTGCTTTGTGAAATAGTGTGATACAGATGTAAATGCCAAATTAATAGTGTTTGAGGTGATTAGCTCTTGGTATGAATATTTGAGTAGGTTTGTAGCTATATTTGGGTGACTGTGTGTAGAGAATAAGAAAGTTTGTCTTAGTGATTTTTTTATATTCTTGCTTACTTTGTAATTTTGGTCACCTCCCTTGTAAATGAGCTTTGAGTGGGATTTTATAGGGAACAATTGGTCATCAGTTATATGTATTCATGTTAGGTTGACCGAATTAAGGATAAGGACATGATGAAAATGATCATTGGGGATCAAAGTGTAAATGTACAAGACCACTAAAAATGGGACACTTCTCTATTGGGTGTTATAGTCCAAATGGGGTGATCATATCCTATAGGCTTAGGACCTAGGGGAATAGGTTTGGCATGGGGAATACTGTTTGGCTAAGGTGGAATTATCATTTAGAAGGTTTTGAATGATTGGTAATGAGCAAAAAGGTGTCTAGAAGGGTCACAAGAGCATTCAAAAATTACCTATGGATGGGGTGTCACAAGCCACACTCAAACTACCAATTTGGACATTTATATGACTACAAAAACCTTTTGTTCTTCCTCTCATAAAACCTCAATTTTTTTTCAATTACCATTCCACTTCCATTACTCACCCTAGGATTATATTGGATTATGCAGACCATGTATTCAACAAACACAAAGTTTAGGTTCCCCACCATGCATAAAAAATGATGTAGTCAAGACGTTCCTCCTCATCCTACTCCACCTCCCATGAGGCTAGCCAATCAAAGCAAAGGGTATGATATCATTGATCAATTAAGCAATACCCATGCTAAATTTTATATCCTTAAATTACTTAAGCAATCAATTATTCACAAGGGCATCTTATATCAGATATTTCATGAGACAACTCTACTAAATGATACAAAACCCAAATACTTGTACTCTATTATGAATGCATTAAAGGATAATTAAGTGATTTCTATTAAAAAGGAAGACTTCCCCACCAAACACATAAAATATAAAAACCTCCCATTTTTCATTCAATTTAAAATTAAAATTAAACTATTCAAGCATGTATTTATAGATAATGGATTAGGAATGAATAAATACAACATAAATTTCTTGCAGCAATTGTTGTCAATATGAACACTATTAAAAAATAGATCAAAGCATAAAAATATTTGATAACATTCCATGTCAAGTAATTGGATAAGTATCATTATATGTTATAATAGGACCCAAAACATTGTCTACCTTATTTTAGGTCATGCCTAATCATCTACATTATAATTTGATCTTAGGCTAGTCATGCATAAGTGCTAAAAAATTAGTACCATCTAAACTATTTATGTGTGTGACATTAATTCATGTTGGATATTTGTATACATGCCCCACACATAATGATATCTTTAAATATTGTAAAATGATGAAATTTAATAATGAGCACAATTCAAATTTTAAATATATGCATTATTATATAGTACATCTATGATAACCTATTGCAATAGATAAAATTTATACATACAGGGTTTGAGAATCAAGCATATTAAATGAAAAGGAGCTAGTTATGACCAATAATAAAGAAAAAAAATAAAGAACCACAAGTTATTGTAACATAAAAAGTGATAATTTTAGATCTTCCTCTTTTAGTCTATTTAGAAGATCCTAATTGCAGATACATAGAAGACAATAATAGTGATGATGATGATGATGATGATGATGATGATGATCATATTCAAGGGAATATAGATGATTATTTATGTAAGCCAAATTTGAATTCAAATGATCTAGATGAGTACTTGTCTCATAATATGTTTACACTTATTCGTCCAAGAGAGTATTGAGATAATTCATTTATAAAGAGTATTTATAAGTCAAAGATGTCTACTCAAGAACAAATCAAAGTGGATAAATGAAAGTCAATAGTTCAAGATAATTGACATAATAAAAATGCAATTTTTTTTTTAAATGTTAGCTCACACCATCAGTCTCATATACTAAATGAACCATCAAGGAAAACCTTTGTAAAATTAAGCATAACTCGAGCATGAGAATAATGAACAATGCAAAGTTTATAAATACAAAACTTCCACATCATTACAAGTATTCAAGATAAACCAAACATCATATTATGAATGTTACTTAATAAATGATTACTAGACATAGAGTTATGAGACATATATCACATTAACAAGGCAAGTCATATTGTTATTATCAAAGGATAACTAGGCATGATATAGAGAATTGGGTAGAATTGTGAAAAAAAATTAAATGCATAAGAATGAAGGGATCATTAAGGAAATCCAACTATGGAAAGAAAAATAATTAGTATGTTATAGCTGAAATAAATACAAAAATACAACATAGAGAAGTCATAAACATCCATGACAATAAATATTAACTATTACAGTATACATTGAGGGTGACTATTGATGATAGATTCAGATTGACGAGTCAAAATGTAAAAACATATGTAGTATTACATTGTTATGATAATTGGGACATGGAATCGATGAATTGAAACACACTATATATTATGAAGGATTATTTGGACATATTAATATACCAATTACTTCTAGGCCAGATATTATTGATACATTCATATAGGTGATGCACCTTGACAATGAATTAAGGTTTAAATTGAGACAATAATGGTTAGAACAAAATAAGACACACGTGGATAAACCAAATTGGTACATAAATTGTTTATATGAAATAAATAAAACCATATTTGACATGATGGTAACAATGAAAACCAAAAAGGTAATGCTTCAAATATAACTATGAATACAACACAACCAATTATACACAGTGGAAGAAAATAAAATACATATGCACAACCTTTGTAAAAGTGTAAAGGAAGAAGAACAAATAAGTGGAATAGATACATATGATGAATGCTATGACATATATTTGACTTATCCACATTTATTTAAAATATTTCAAAAATATAAAAAATCTAAATATTCCAAAAATGTAAATCTAAAGCATGACATGTTTGCTAGTTTACATTATTCATTTATTTTATTTTTCACATGTTTGGTCGATTGAATGATTATATATATATACAAAATCAAATATATAATATTATATATATGAATAATATATTATAATTATATCAAAATATACATAATTATATATATCTATACTAATATGTGTGTGTATGCATGTGTGCGCATGCATATATGTATGTATAGGTTAACAAGGGTTGGTAGGGTCCCTCTACTAATAAATAAAAAACAAGAATAAATAATTAAGATGTTTGAAATAGGTAATGACCTTGATTAAAAATTACCTCACTATCAAACCAAGAACCCTAGAAAACTAAAACCCTATACCTAAAATGGGCCCTTAACCAAATATAAATAATACCT